>JACEFZ010017505.1:82500-241824 GCA_014155875.1 Cepaea nemoralis | reverse complement strand
TTTAGGCGGGTGACATTTAGCTTTGTTTGCATTTTTTGCCCCTTGAGGACGCCGTGGTGGCCTGATGTGGATGTTCATTTTCGAGACAATGAGATGATGGTCTGTCCAACATTCGGCACCACACATGGATTTTGTCACTCGAACGTCTTGTCTGTCACTCCTCCTGACGATTACATAGTCAATGAGGTGCCAGTGTTTCGAGCGAGGGTGCATCCACGATGTCCTATTTCTCATGGGGAGACGGAAAATTGTGTTCGTAATCAGGAGATCATGTTCGGCACATGTCTGAAGGAGGCGGAGTCCATTGGTGTTACAATTTCCGACTCCATGCTTTCCAATAATGCCACTCCAAGAGGTGGTGTCCGTGCCTACTCTGGCATTGAAATCCCAAGGAGTATAAGTTTGTCTCCTTTGGGAACAGATGTTAATACATTGTGCAGGTCCTCATAGAACTTATTCTTGACATCATCTTCGTTGGTCATAGTTGGTGCGTAGACACTCACAATGGTTGCGTGCTTCTTTCCATTCAGCAGAGGCAACTTCATGGTCATGAGCCTGTCGTTTACAGCCTTTGGAAATCCAGCTAATTTGCTGACCAGGCCGACTTAATGGCAAATCCCACACCGGACTGGCGTCTTTCCTCGCTTTTCCTTCCACTCCAGAAAAATTTGTAGCCGGCACCAATTTCACAGATTTGGCCTTCTTCTGCAAGTCGTGTCTCGCTCAAGGCTGCAATGTCGATGTTGTACCTGCCCAGCTCTCTCCCAATCAGTGCTGTTCGTCTCTCTGGACCTGACGCGCCGTCTCTGTCAAGTAGGGTGCGTACATTCCAAGTTCCAATTGTTAAGGGAATATGGTTTACTCTTTTAGCTTTGTTGTTTTATCTTTCTTTGTATGTCGACCGCAGTTTAGGGTACCCACCAACCGCGGCTAGCTGGTTAAGTAGTGATGAAGCAGACAATGTTTAGATGTTTAGGGCACCTTTTCTAGCCCCTTCCTCATGCTATGGAGGTGAGCAATGTGTTCCTATAGAGGGCTGCTCAGTCGCTCAGGGGGCTGCCGAATCCCACTGCTGCTCCGGTCAGTAGAAGACGACCATATGGCCTGAGCCGCCTGTGTGCAGGTCTGCGACTACGGCTGCCAGCGTACCCACGCTTGCCGCTCGCCCATCGCCACAGGGCTTGAAGGTGATATGTGACGTTGGATGAAGAATGACTTGCGCGATGACTTGGATTAAAGTGAGGAAGAGTTGCGCAATTCGTCGACCTCACTCTCTCGCCTGAGTCCATCTGAGTCCAGTGGCAAGACAAGTCGAGACGATTGGAGACGAATACAGGTGCAGTGGATGACCAGGGCGCTCTACGTGCCTTGCCGTGCTCATTACGTTCCACAGCTGCTTTGCAGGTAAACGCCGTCTTGCCCGTTGAATCAGGAATGATTTCTTCCGCGCAGTCTGCCGAATCCTGTCTTCACATGCTGGGTAGGCATACCTGCTAGTTTACCTCTTGGTTTGACACCAAATCGGATACCCATGCCTGGTTTAGCCAGCCTCTCACAGCTGTTGCCCGGGGGGTGGCCGCTGTCGCATGCTGACAGCTACTAGGAGCCACAGGCACGAGCTGGTTGTCAGACTTGGACCAGTGGGGGATGGGTCCTGAAAGGACATGAGAGCCATCCTTACCAAAGGTGCTACCAATGCCTGACACCCCGTACCCCCATATATATATATATGTGAGCCATGGGCCACTTCACAATCACTAAAGAAGAAACATGCGACTTTTGAACTTAAATGTTACAGAAAAATTCCTAGTTTTCCATGGATCAAGAAGAAGAAAAATACTGAAATTATGCAAGGTCTGAACAAGGAAGTAGAAAACTGGCTCATAAATAGCATCATGTCCCTAAAACTGAAATACTGTAGCCATGTTAAATGTCACACTGGTTTAGAGAGAGCAGTCATGGAAGGCATGGGTCAACCAAATACTGAATATTGTTGTCACAGAATGTTACAGACATGAACATGTATGAAGCATGGCAACTGCAAGAAGCTGAGTCTTTCTTATTGTATGTGATGGGAGGGAAGCTCTGCAAAGAACCTGCTTCATGATGATGATGATGATTACAGAGAGAGAGAGAGGTTCATGAATATGATAAATACTATTGCAGTTTGATTATGTTAAGCTGGTTCCATGAGCCAAACAAATCTTGACTTTGTGATTTGACCTTTTCTATTGTTTGTTGTGTAACACGTGCAAAATAATGTTTGTTGGTATTTTTACTTAGTTAGCATCTGTGAACTTTTCGCTGTATTTATCTCATTCAACTGTTGCTTTCCCATGGAGTATATAACAGCGGTTGCTTCTATATAATTTATTTTTATTAGTTGTGATGCTGGTTATTTTATTTTTACAATAGAGAATTTCTGTAGAAGTTACACTTATTTTGACTTAACTATTTCTGTGTAACTGTTTTCTTGGTACTATCTTTCAGTTATTTAGCACCTCTTCACATTGCTGCAGACAAAGCCCATTATGATGTGATGGATGTTCTGCTGAAACATGGAGCAAAGGTAAACAGCTGTTCTGTTATTTAATTGCCAACTCCTTTTGTTGATATTGAAACTGTTGAATATGAACACTCTACTAATAATGTAGACTGTTCTGATATTGTTACCTTACTGCTCTATTGGAAATTACATCACTGCTATTCAGGAAAGGTCAGCGGGAAAAGAGGTGGACAAAGAGAAATGATGCTGGATGGACATAGGCGATGGCAAGAAGGAATATCATCAATAGAATTTATCCAGAACACCAAGGACTGAGGGCATGAGGATGATGATGACTGATGTGGCATAAGTTAAAGATAACGTGTCTGACTTTTTGCCAAGCATGTGCTGATTTGGAATTAATAGTATTCAGTCATCAGAGAAACATTTAAACAAACCCATGCAAAAATTATAAAAGCAAAAAATCATGGTTAAGTTTGTGTTTGAGTAATATAATTCTGAAAATGTTACATGTGGAACTTCATTGACATGTGCCCTGCCAACTGGTTTGGGGGTTCATGTATCTCCACAGATGTCTGTGTGAAGTGTTTAGGTCAAATCTATTGATGACCTCCCTACATGCCCACAATCTTAGGCCATCCAGCATTATTTCTCTTGGTTGGCCTCTTCTTTCACTGATTTTTCCAGACATGTGGAAACCACAACATTATCTTCCCTAGATTTTGTCAAATTCTATACATAGAACTTAGCAAGTAAAAAATACAGACTGTCTGATAAGTATTACACACATTAACTAATTAGTACGTAAATATCCATCCTGTTCAGCCACAGAACAGTAAGGCAACTACAGATACCATTTTTCATTTGGAAATGCTGCACAGTTTCATACACTGAAATAGAAGAGTTTGTTCCATGACACCAGGTATGTTTCATCTTTCAGGTTAATGTCCTGGATGGTTTAGGTCAAACAGCCTTGCACCGTGTTGGACAACAAGGCAACATGCAGGCCTGTCGACTACTGATGTCGTATGCTGTAGACTCGAGCATTGTTTCAGTTCAAGGTTACACAGCCGCCCAGTTAGCCACTGAGAACATACAGAAACTATTGAGAGGTTTGTCTTGTGACGTTGATATAGATGTCTTTGTACTTACTCTTAGCAACTTACTGCTAAAGCAATATCAAACAGAAATTATTTTTATGTCTATAATTGATTGTTTAATTGTAAGCTTTGACAAAACTAAAATAGTGTTGTAAGAGTGAGGATAGATTTATTTTTAATTGGAACACTAAAACATTAATGTATAGTACTTAGCAAGAATGAAATATTTAAGATATAAAAGCTCAAGTTAGTAGGAAATATCTATAAAATTTGGTGGAACTGCGGTTAAAGCTGTGAAATTGTAAACAATATAAAATGACACAAAGTAGTGCAGCTTTACGTAACAGAATTACAACACATACAGACATACAGGACGTGGCGGCAATTAGCCTTCATCAGCAAACAAACACATTCACAAAACACAACATGTAGTCACGGAGATCTCCTGTAACAACATTAAAACGTGACGACAGGACGAGGAGAATAAAAAGATGTAAAAATGAAAGCAATGAAGAGAATGTGAAAATTAGAAAAATGTTCTTACTTACCTCATAATTCCGAGCTGTGTATAGCCCCGAATATCACTGTGGTCTTCTTTTATACCCAACCAAGGAGTGGGATGTTGGATGATGATGGGGTGGTGGGTGTACAGTTCAGTGAGCATCCCAGGTACTGGAATGGAAGTGGTACATTGAAAGAAGGGGGGGGGGGGGCAGGGCGGAGGCAGGAAGGTAGTTCGGGAACCTGTGATAGTTGTAGTGGATGTACTTGCAAAGCATGAGTGGGTGCCAGTGAATGCGTTGGCCCTAGTGGATGAATATTGAAGAGCAATGAAGTATTCATCCAAGTATGATGGTGATACTAACAAAACTCACATTATGTACTCCTTTATGTTATTGTCAAGAGGCCAAGATCAGTGGATACCTGTTTGAGATCAGTGGGTAAGAGACTGAAACAAAACATGATGTGGGATCTAGCTTGGTGAAACGTTGGGGAAGTTGTAGCCATGGAAGGACAAGGAAATATCTAAGAAAATAAGTTCAACAGTATGTTTAATACATAGATGTATATTTGATTGGAACTCGCAAGACAATAGAAAGGTGAGGGTGATCAACAAAGCACCGGAATTCCCACATATATGGTATCCTTCTCATTTGGCAAAACATTTGTAATCATTGCTGGCAAGGAATAGGAAGTTTGAATGGTGTAGGACAGAAAGGACTTCATGGCATTTAGTGAAACCTGATGGCATTTAGTGAAACCTGATGCCAGATTGCATGATCTTATTATTGTCAGTAAAATTATACCTCATAAATCCAAGTTCTATTTGATGAGTAAACAAAGATTATGAAAAGAGAAATATGCAAATTGATGCTGAGGTTTTCAGATTGGTAGAACCTGCTTTGACTAAAATAGTGTGTAAGGAATCATCAGATTGGTAGAACCTGCTTTGACTAAAATAGTGTGTAAGGAATCATCAGATTGGAAGAACCTGCTTTGACTAAAATAGTGTGTAAGGAATCATCAGAATGGTAGAACCTGCTTTCCTGGGAAGGTTAACCCGGTCAACAAATGCCCGCAGAAGTCGGATGTGTCGGCCTAACGGCGCAAGAACGCAGCTCTGCTGTAAACAGGCACAACGCAATCACATCCGAAAAAAACTCCGGTATGAACGAAGAAGAAGAAGAAGAAGAACCTGCTTTGACTAAAATAGTGTGTAAGGAATGTGGAGCTCATGGAGAGAACTGAACAAATACCAGTGAATCAAGAGATAAGAGAAGGCGGTAATAGATACATATTATCATAAACGCAGAATAAAGTCCTTTAAGTCCTGCAATTTATTTACTTACTAAGATGATATCTCATTCGGATAAGCTGAACATGCAGAAAATACCGATGGAACGAACTGAACTCTAAGGTTTAGGTACTTGGAGCACAACAATCCAGGATCTTGTTCAGATACATTATTTTCACAACAGAGTTCTTAGAGAAATGAGCTTCCTTCATTTACCAGGTTTAATGATTTTTCAATACATTTTCTACAGAAGACCCGCCGGTTGGAGGAACAGATGTTGATATTCAACTTTTGGAAGCAGCCAAAGCTGGTGATTTAGAACTTGTTAAGGTGAGTAACATATCATTTCTAGTTGTTCTTGTTCTGTCGTTAATTTCAATGATGGTTTTTGTCCTTGTGCTCATTATAATTATAGCTTGGGGTAGAGAGACTATTCAAGTCAGTAGTCTTGACATTTTTTCATAAATTGTTGCTGCAATGGACATATGGCGGTTTTTTAAATGGATATTAAGATCACGATGAGGTATCCATCCCTGACAATCTAAGTTAGTTGTACATCCTTTACAGGGCGTCATAATCAATCCCAGCTCTCACTGATTGTCTAGGCAATTTTACATTTATAAGTTTGCCATTGCTTTCTGAATGGCCAGCGCTTATGACATTGTGAAAATCAGTGCAATGTGATCTGCTCCCAAATCACCTTCGACTAACTTTCAGCCTGGTAGGTCGAAATTGTGAAACTTCATTCACTACCCTAAGTCACAAATTCAGACCTTTCGACTTAATGACATATGATCGCATAAGCCTTACCATTTAAAACCATACAGTCTGTAAAATGTGATGTAGTGCAAGAAAACTATCATTCATTCATTCAGAAGCAGGTCCTTTGCTTGCTCCCATAACAACCTTCCGGAAAACCTCTCAATCACAAGCAAGTTGTCCTGCGTCCGCACTGATCTGGAGATCATCCGCCACATCCTGCACCCATCTTCTCTTTGGCCTTCCTCTTCCTTTCTTCCCAGGCATATACCCCTCCATTATTGTTCTCTCCAAACTTTCGTGACGTTTCAAGTGACCAAAATATTTCAGTTTTCTTTTTTTTTTAAATCATCTTTTATAGCCAACCTTCTTCAGTATTCAGCTCTTGAAGTATGGATGCATTTGTTCTTTTCTTTATCCAAGATTCTTAGAACTCGCCTAAAACATTTATATTCAAAGGCATTTATGTACTGTTCAGCTTGTTTAGTGTCTAGGTCTCTCAGGCATATGTTGCAGCGGGAAACCTGCATGCTCTTAAAATTCTAATTTTTGTACTATCTTTCTCTCCCTCCACAGTTTATTCAGTTGTTTTAGTCTTTGAAGAGCAATAGATATTCGTCATTTAACTTCTTTCATTGTGTCACCATTGTTGGTAATCAATGACCCAAGATATTTGAAATTTTCCACCACCTCCAATTTTTCCTCATTAACATATATTTCTTTCTCCATAGTAATTTTATCTGTGTGCATTATCTTTGTTTTTGCTATGTTAAGATATAAGTTGTGATTTTCAATATTCAATTATGTTGAGGTTATTAGGTTGTCTATACCATTCTGTGTTGTGGATAGCAATATTGTATCATCAGCATATCGAATCTCTGGTATATCATGACCACCAATATTTAGGGCATCATATAGCTCCCTGTTTATATCATCTCTGACATTTCTCATTATATTTTCAGTGTACAGGTTAAACAAATAGGGGGCAGCACACTGTCATAATGAACTCCTTGCTTGATGTCAAACCAATCTGATGTCTCGCCATCTATTCTAACTGCTGCTTGTTGATAGAGCATTATTATGAGTTGTATTACACATGATGGAAAGCCCATATTCCTCATGATTTCCCCAAAGTTTCTGATGTACACAGTCAAGTGCCTTTGAATAATCCACAAAACATGAGAATAGGTTTACATTAAATTTTCTGCTCTTCTCTATTATTAAACGCATGTTGAGTATGTGATCTCTTGTTCCTTTTCCTTGTCTTAATCCAGCTTGAGCCACGTTAATTTCTTCTTCCATTTTCTTACGAAGTCTTCCCATTATGATATTTAGTAGAAGTTGTTTACTTGCATGACTAATCAGGGCAACAGTTCTATAGTTGGTGCATAATTTCAGGTTGCCCTTTTTTGGTATTGGAATGAAGACAGTTCTCTTCCAATCTTTTGGCCATATACTATATTTCCATATCTTTTTACGTAATGTGTGATAGATTTGTATGCTTTCTTCTTCTCCCACTTTAATTAGTTCAGCTGGTATCTCATAACATCCAGGTGATATACCATTCTTCAGGTTCTTTATTGCCCATGCAATTTCATCTAATGAGGGTTCAGGTTCTGTCTCTGCTGTCATTGGTTCATGTATCTCATTCATAGCCTCATTGTCATTTGTATCATACATTCCACTGCAGCATTCCTGCCATCTTTGCTAGAATTTGTCTAGATTCTGTTCAGGTATTTCCCAACTTGTCACAGATAACAATTCATTGAGGTTGAACATTTCTTGTCAGTAACTTCATTTCTTTGAACATGAAGTTATTGAAAATTATTACAACATTGAAATTTGTACACCATAATGGATAAATCCAAAGTGAAATGAGAGCGAAATTGGAAACATGAGTTTCCAGTTATTGGGGTTACTTTCGGCTGCTGTTATTCATTACAATGTGTTCACTTGTTTCCAGTGAATCGCTGGAGCAGTGTTTATCTATCATCCATTGTTCACAAATTTAGTTGAGGATTTATGCGCAATGAGAGGTCGATTGACAACCACCATGCATCATACTTCATTCAGTTCAGTTATCAGTTATCAGTTGGGGTATCTTCATTGCACTCCGGACATGTCCATAGGTGCTCAGATCCTCCCCCCAGCATATGCATCAGCGTCCGGTGGCTAATAGTGCCAGTTCTGTGTTGGTTGACGAGGCGCTTTGTTTTCCTGATGTACCTCTCGCGTCTGGCTGTGCCGATTCTTACTCCCAGGTCTTTCATCCTGGACAGCGATGTGGAATCACTGACGTCAAAGTCCTCTGTTCTCGCCATATCTTTAAGGACGTTAAACATCGGCACGATCCATGGGCTGGCCATCTACAGGGGGTGCAGAGCCAGCCAGTTTGTCAGCTCGTTCATTTCCCTCGACTCCCGCATGTCCCGGGACGAAGATGAAGGTGACTTTACGGACAACAGACTTCCGCAGCGATTCAGTCCACTGTCTACGTACAGATCCAGCTTCGACCTTCTGAATCATGCTCATTGAATCACTTAGTAAACACACGTTGGTATAATGCTGTGATTCCAGCCATATGAAAGCCTGTGTAACTGCCATCACCTCCATCGTCAAGCTGCTCGTGGTCATAGAGTGGGCACCACTGGATTCTTGAACGGTTCGGCCCGCTGAACGGGCTGTAAATGCCCACGCACTTCTCTGCTGCTTTACAACAGATCCATCTGTATAGATGAGCACTTCGGGGCTATCTGAGTGTTCATAGATGAGCGCGTTAACCTCTGCCTTGACAGCGGCATGCTCTCTGCACCGTCTGTCGAGTGTGATAATGCAGGAAAAAAGTGCACTTAAAAGCTGGAGGCACCGGCACCCATTCCTTGCGGGGTTGATACTGGTAAGACTGCAGATCTGTCTGACGACATGTTCCGCCCGACCCATCCATGATTTGCCCCTCTTTAGCCTGTCACCCTTTTCTCTGAATATAGCATCATGCAGAGGGTGCTGCTCATCTGCACTTATTTTTAAGTATGCACGAGCTCTCCAGATCTTGATCCTGTGTTCCATTGTCAGGAAGTCAAGGAGGTATCTCATTGCTACACAGCTGATGTCTCTCGTGCAGCCCAAAATGATGCGCATGGCTTCATCATACTTCAGTATTACAATTAAACCATGCCTGGTTGCCGATTTCAACTCAAGTGGCTAGGTATGCAATAACATAAATATAAAAATAGGCTATCACCTGAGAACAGTGAAAGTTAGCCAAAATACAAACTGTACAAAATGTGTACCTTGAGAAGATCTTAAAAATATGTAGTAAAAGGTTTGTATATTTGGCTACATTCCTTGCATAATGATTGATGAGATATTTGACATTTTACAACTCAAAATAGTGTTATTCTACTGCATCTAAGCCATATGTCTGTTCTTCCATGACTGTTGTTGATCATGCTAACTTGCAGAAACTGGTTGCCACAAACCTGCATGCTGTCAACTGTCGTGATGTTGATGGACGTCATTCTACTCCTCTACATTTCGCTGCTGGTTATAACCGTGTTTCAGTGGTGGAGTATTTACTGGAGCATGGTGCTGATGTTCACGCCAAAGATAAAGGGTCAGTGAATATAAATAGAGTTTGATGTGTAGAATCTGGTTTTCTTTACACATGCGGAATTTGTCAGAATGATTTCATACGAACTATGTATAGATATTAGATGGAGGTTCCTTTAACAATTGCTGTCTGAAATGGATGAAAATATCAATCAATCAGGTGCCATCTTCACTATTTGAAGGTTGGCTTTAATGGATCTCCAATACTGCCTGTCTCTCGCCTTGATTTTACATTCTGTCAGACTGCTGTTCATCCATCTCATGATATCTTCCCACTTCTATCGTTGTCAACCTCTTGCTCACTTGCCTTCAACCTAACCATCCAGTATGGTTTTTATAAGAGTTGTCTTTTAACGTGGCTAAAATATTTCTCTTGCCTTTTTTTATTTCTTTCATCAACTCTGTTTTCATTCCTAGTATTTCTACAACCTCAGTAGTTGGTTATTTTTGTTTCCATGAAATATGACATAATCTTTTGGATTAAAACATAAGTTAGTGATTAATCTTGTAGTGAAGAGCCTTGCAGGTTGAGTTGGCAAGTAATTAAGTCAAGATATTTCATTTGAAAAATTGTTAATGGAAGCTCTTGTTTGTTTTCATGTTGTTTAGTGATATTTGTCTGCATCACTGTATGTGTATGTGAGAGAAGGACAGTATGTGTTTTTGTGCATTTATATAGGATTGTATAGTATGATTGTTCAGGACTGACAAATAGATATACACAAAAATAATGTTATTTTACCTAATATTTCAGTGGTCTGGTGCCATTACACAATGCGTGTTCATATGGTCATTATGAAGTGACAGAGCTTCTAATCAAGGTAACTACAATATAAGATTAGTCATTGTGTTTGGTTTTTGGACAAGGGTCACAGCAAGAGAGTGTCCGTTTATGGGCTTTATATATCGAGATTCCCATGGACTCTGTTATTCTCTCTGTCCATTGTTGTTATTCCCTCTGTTCACTGGTTACATGGTCGGCCTCTTCTTTCGTTCCATTTGGTCTGTATATCATTGCTTGTTGTGGTATACTTTTAATTGATAGCCTAGTTATATGGTGGAATCATTTTACTTGCTGTTTTGTAATTTAGCGCACTTAAGTCCCGATTTCTTATTTTCTAATTTTTTCTCTTCTTGATACATTGAGTATTCTTCACAGGAACCTCGTTTCCATTGATGTAATTTTTCTTTTATTTTTATCGTTGTTTGTTTCTTCTTTTACAGATGCTAATTGTCATGTTATGTTTCTTACACACTTCATTATATTATATTGTATTATATTATATTATATTTATTGTATTATATTATATTATATTATATTATATTATATTATATTATATTATAGTGCGAGCAGCAGACGACACATACTGTTGTGAAGAATGATTAGGAATCTTCAAAACCAGCTCACAGAGCGGGGCAGCTTCATTATATTTTCTTACATTTATATGATAATTCTATTTCTAATAAGGGTTCTATGTCTTGTGTCGTGTGCCACAGTTTAGAATATTTAGTAATGTAGATCAAGTAGCGATGAGTCTGTTTGCTAGTTGTTCACCATAATGCATTGTTTCATTGTCAGCATGGAGCCTGTGTGAATGTGGCTGATCTCTGGAAGTTCACACCCCTCCATGAAGCAGCTTCCAAAGGAAAATTTGAAATATGTAAAATATTACTGAAGGTCAGTTAGTTTTTATAAATTATTACATCATAAATTAACACTTTGCCATGTTTCTTCTTGTGAACAAAATATAACACCAGATGGTTATTAGTTTTACCAAATGATAATGTTGGTTCCACACACCATTGGCATGTGCCCTACCAAGTGGTGTCGGCGTTCATATCTCGACAGATCTTGGCTCTTGGTGCTCTGGATAAAATCTATTGATGATATTCCTTCATGCTGTAGTCTTAGAACCTCAGGCATCATTTCTCTCAGTCTGCCACTTCTACCGCTGTTTTTTCCAGTCAGCACGATGTTCTCCAGTGCCTCTTCTCATTATATGACCACAGAAATTTTACCTGTTTATTATGGTGCTCTTGGCGTGTTTTGGTCTCTACATGCTTTCTACATTCTTCCACATCATTCTGCATTTGCTCTAATTCACTATTCCAATTTGGTTTATTTTGCTTATGAGCATCTCATTATTGAATGAATAACTACATCATAGGGTGTTGATACACTTAGAAGCCTCAAATCTTCTTGGATTGTAACTGATGTCTTGGTTTTCAGAAATGTCATGGGACGCAGAGGTGTTTCCACGGCACCAGGGCCGGGTTCTATACTGGCCAAGACCTATTGATGCGTCCTCGTCGAGCGTCCTGGGCAACAGGTCCCTTTGGGGTCCTGGCTAAAGTCAGTAGGATCGCCGATTCCTCCGAAGTCAGAGAGTGTCTGCCTGTAAGGCGAGGAACCACCAGTCTGCACACCAATGAGCCAGACATGGGACAACGGATACTCACGCAAACCTCAGGTCCTGTATGACATCACACTGATGTTGGACAATAGGATGCCTTCATCCGACATACAGGACTTCACGTTGGAGCTCAAGCCAATGAACACAAGCAAGCAAGAAATGTCATAGCACCCCAGGAAAACCTGATGATGCTTCATCATGCTTCATCTCACTCAGCAAAATGTTGTAAGATGTAAGTGCTGGTTATTTCAGTAACACACTAGTTGTAAACATGCCAGATTCACCCCCTCATACGCCAGTACTTGCTGGAACCACACTTACATTCAAACTCAAGCGTCCTTAAACATGTCTTATCTGTTATTGTGTCTGCAACTAGCAGTCATTCAAGGGCACTATTTAAAACATCTCTTTTGCCCATTGTGAGTGCTCCAACTACTGGCGTTCTTGGCCAGCAGATAACACATTTGTTGCTTGACACTCCAGCATGACCCTACAGTATATCCATGTAAGTCCTTGTAAGAGCAACTACTATCTTGGCTTCTGAATAGTGTATAACAAAGAGTCAATTTAATTGCTAGGAAGCACATACAGTAAGACCACTTCATAAGTTGAAGCTGTTGCAGTCAATGAGTAACCACAAACTGCATGATAATTAAGTGGATAAAACCAGTTAGCTGACATTTGGAATCAACTGAGAAAATGGCGGAAGTCACCCTTGAGAAGTCTGTCTGGAGTATTCAGCCAGTGCATTGCTGAAGATGACTGAATCTGCCACCCTGACCAGGCTGCAAGAACATCAAGTCACAAGGGGTGAAGCCAGACAAATGTGCTGTGCAGGGGGCCAGTGAAGAATAGTCGACCAACACAGAACTGGTGTCATCAACAGCTACATGCTGAGGGAGATACTAAGTTGGGGGTCTGGGCTCTGATAGATTGAATGATTAGATATGGAGTGGACGACAATCTGGTAACTAACTAATACTGCCGGAGTAATTAGATTACACACCTTTCATCATCTGCTGAGGAGGTTGAGTGCCTCTGGGAATAGCAGAAGTAAAAACGAAACCCTGCTTACATGTCATTAAGGCAACTTCGGAAACAAACTTTTGGTGACAACACACATGAGGAGAGATATGGGCAGCCATTATTGATAACCATAAGAAATGGCTCCCTGCCACTATTTGAAACTGTTGGTATTTGAGTCAGCCAATTTTCCAGTGTTTATATATATATATGGTAAAAAGAACCAGTTTCCATGCAATCGTGGCATATTGGGGAATTGCTAGGCTCACATTTTCTGACCACATGACACTCAGTGAATGATGTAGTCAGTTTCCCTACCGGTCATTCTGCATCCAAGAATGACCACAGGCAATTGCGCTAGTCACTGTGCTACAATGGCTCCTCTTTAATGATGTAAAAAAGGGACCCTTATGCTTCCTTTGAGGCGTGTGAGTATATAGTGTTAGTTCCATATTTTGTAGAGACCTCTAGGCATTCAGTGGCTGATGTAGTCGGTTTGACTCTGGTCACCTTCACTTCCCACAAGATTTCCTGGTACCCATTTAGGCTGGTGTGACGTAGAAGCCCACGTCAGTTTTAAACAACTGTAATATGTGCTGCATCAAATATGTATTTTCAATATTGACAGCATGGTGCTGACCCAAACAAGAAGAACCGTGACGGACACGCACCATTAGATCTAGTCAAGGAGGGAGATCAGGATGTTGCAGATCTGTTGAGGGGTGAGTAACCCAGGCATTGGCACATCCAACCTCCAGTTATTATTTTGTGTATTTGTTTGATATTTTTGGTGTTATGTTTTGATTTCCTTGCAATTTTCCTCAAACCATGAATCATTTTGCCTCTTCGCATACTTTTCTAATTTTTGTTTGCTTGAAATGTATTTTTCATGGTTAATTTTGTTGTTTCTTCTTTTTTTTCCCATTTGCTTTAAGGCATCTTTATCTAATTCTTATGTCCTATCATCTTCTGGTTTGGTATAGTTTCCCACTTTAGCATTACAGCCTTCCAATATATTTATTTATTTCTGATTTGTGGGTGCTTCTACAAGGTATTCAGGTCACGATAAAATGCATCTAAAGAGAGACAGAGAGAGAGAGAGAGGGAAAACAGCGTGAGAAAACTCTTGACAGTCTTGTTTCATGGCATGGAAGGGAGTCAACGCATGAATTGTTGTAGTCAATAGTGTCAGAGATTGCAATTTGCGGAGATAATATCACCCATGCCAGTTGGCAAGACACTGGATGATGATGATGATGATGATAATGACAAAATGCATCTATGCTAACTTCATTGCTTTCTGCTGTTGGGGTACATGCGTGAATGGTGTTGTCATAACACCTGCCATTTAACTTGACCAGTAATATTCTGTCTGATACTGCCCACTATCCTTCTATAGATTTTGATTTTTAAAGATCCATACTCTAATAGCTGCACCTCTTTAGTGATTCTATACCCCAGAATGGATAATTTTGTAGTTGTCATATCTAGTCATTCCAGTTCTTTCCATCTGGTCTCCCACTCACATTTCTAAGATGTTAATGTTCAGTCTTTTCATGGCAATAAATGTTGCATAGCCATCAGTTTATTGGTATGTGTAATTTATTAATAATTGCTTTTGTCTTCTCCATATTTCGGGTCCACAAATAAAGCCATCTTGGGTGTACAGTAATAATCCCATGTGTGTCTGACTCGGTGGCAAATGGTGGGAATTGGTATCAATACTTCCCGTCTCCTTTACCCATCCCAGATAAATCTCTGGCCCACATTTTGTGAGGCTTGGTTGACTCCATGGCCATTTTGATGTGATCAGAATCTTACCCCAGCTAGGAATGCCAACCCGGTCAGCTAATGCTGAGAATAAGCCGGATGAGTTGACTGAAAAATTGCAAATTTAACAGCTATACAGTAAACAGACACAATGCAAATACTGTCCAGCAATAAATGGAAGCACTAGATGAACTTAGAAGAAGAAATCCTACCACTCTTGGGGATCACACCCCAAAGCCCTTGTGTTTAAGGTGAGTACACAAACCACTAATCTACTAAAGCCCTATTTTAAATCAGGTTTTCTCATTTTAGGCGGGTGTGTTAGTGTGGTTGGTTGGGAGCCATGCTGATAATGTCGAGTGCAGTCAAACGAGGGTTTGGCGGCTGTGGTTGTTGTCCGCTAACAGAGGAAAAGACTGTCCGTTTATTCCCTGTGTATTCAGGCCAACAAAATGTGATGATCCTATCACATCACTGACCCATAATGGGTTCTGTTTTTGCGACATATTTTTTGTTTTATCTCATTGTAACAATCCATATTGAGATATTCTTTGCTTGAATTCCAGGAGATGCTGCATTGTTGGAGGCAGCAAAGAAAGGCAACTTGGCCAGGGTTCAGAAACTGGCGACAGATGAAAATATCAATTGTCGAGATACTCAAGGCAGAAATTCTACACCACTGCACCTTGCAGGTAACACTTTATACAGATGTTTTCTGTTGTAGATAAATGTTTGCATGCGTAATCAAGGGAGTTGAATGTGACAATCTTGCATCTTTAGACTTCACGAGGGCCTGTATATGGAACACTCACAATGGACAAGGGAGACATGTTGGAGAGTTATTGGGAGGTGGGAGAGACTGCTAGTTGAAGACACAGAACAGATGAAAAATATGTCAGGCTTCTCCAGTTTTTATTTGTGTGGTTCCATCAAGGAGAATGAAGCTGCAGCAGAGCTGTGACTAGCTTGCTTGCCTGATATCCCAATAGTAATGGGTTCAAACCTCATTGAGGCAATTTTTTTTCAAATTGATTTCGGCTCTCAGGTCAACCCAGTCTAAAATTGGTACCAGGAATTGTCCTGGGAAGTAAAGGAAGCCAGCGTGACACTGAACACATCACCCATCAGGTGCCAATTGGTCTGTACAAATACAGGGCTAGCACAATACTTATTCTTCTGTGTTCATCCGGAATGTTTTTTGGACGTAATTGTATTGTGCCTGTTTAAAACAGGGCTGTGATATTTGCACCTTTCGGCCGACACATCCGACTTCTTCGGGTGTTTGTTGACCGGATTAATCTTCCCGGTAGCACAATACAACCTATTTACCTAGGGTGTCTAAAAGGGTCGTTTATTTTTTACTTACTAATCAGGAGAGACTTATGGGTGAATGAACCAGTCATGTTTACAACTAGAATGTTACTTGAACATTCAGCATCCACACCTTGTGACATTTGCTGAGGGAGATGGAACATGTGTGGGTTTACCCGGAGTGTTGTATCGGTTCTTATAACCAAGAACCAAAAGATAAGATGCAGCTGGAAATTAGGGATTCATGCCGCTGGGCAAACACCTATTGAAGGAAATGTGGACGGGGAAGACATTTAGAAGTATTTAAGATGTAGATAAACCGAAAAATGGTAAGAACTAGCTGGACTGAAAAATTTACAAAAGAAAGAATTCTAGAAAATATAACGGAGCAAAGAAGACTTCTTAAAATGTAAGAGTATTGAAGACTCCAATGGTTTGGTCTCATCCTAAGGCCATAAGAAATTCCTCAGAGAGTACAGGACACTAAATGGAGAAAGTAAGTCGGTGGTGACATTTATAATAACAAGCATGCAGATCTACCAATGCAAACATTCATGGAATTAGAGAGACTCAAGTCAGCTGTGGAATGGGATGATCAGGAAGCTATACAACCAGCCAAGGGCAAAAATACTTGATGAACCCTTGCATCCCATGTTTTTTACTTATTTCTCTTGGCAAATTACATTTTATTATTGGAATATAGAATATAGAACAGCAGTTTTCTTAATGTTCTCTCTCCTTTATAAATAAAAACACAAATAATTTGCTTGGGTGGGGGGGTGTGTCTCGTGCTTTGCAGGCTCGGGTTCATTTTTAGATTGTTCACTCCATGAGTTCAATTTTTCTGGAGACCCCTGGGTCTCAGCAGGTGGCTTGCTGTTCAGTGAAGAGACCAAATCATTTGGGTAAACCCCAGTGCAATAAAGTCATTCTTCTCGCTTTTTTTTGTTGTAACAAATTAATTGTTTGCTGTTCTCAGCTGGCTACAATAACGTTGAAGTTGCTGAATTCCTTTTGGAGAATGGAGCAGATGTGAATGCCCAGGACAAAGGCGGCCTCATTCCACTTCACAATGCTTCTTCATATGGAGTATGTATGCTTTACCTTATGTTGTATGGTTTCAGTGATATACATTATATCTTCACATTGTTTTATCATGCCATATACTGTGTCACGTGATGCAGGCGCTGAATGTCCTCGTCACACATCTACTTATGATGTTTGTACAATCGCTGGTCAGTCTTCCATCCCACTTCAGTCCCACTCTGCCAACACAATCTGCATCTGCTGTCTGCGTTCTCAGTCTCTCTATCAGTATTCCCAGGTGTCAGTGTTCTGCAGTCACTCACTTCTCATAGCATGATTGATAATTATTGTGAAAATACGTTTAAGGTTATTAAGTGTGAGACTTTATTGGTTTACTGTTTTTCTTTTTAACAAAGAAGACAGAAACAACAGAATTTGTTCATTTTTTTGCCTGGCATATTTCACTGCAGAGAGCTTTAAACATTCTGCAGCATGTACCTGATGTGATACAGTGAAGTATGCCTGGCAATACATTATGCAATCTGTTATTTATATTTTTTGTTCAAATTCACAACGGGAATCATTGCTTTGAATTATTTTGTTTCATTGTGAAGATGTGTCTTATGTCTGTTTATCAGTTTGCTGTTTTTGATATAGTCTTTTTTCTTTTCTACATTTCATTTTTTATTTTGCAGTTGAGAATTTAAAATCTTTGATATTCTTTTAGTTCACTTTCAGTAAATACTCTCTCTTCCTCTCCCTCTTTCTCTCTCACTCTACCCCTTCCCTCTCTCTTCCTCCCTACCTCCCTCTCTCTGCCTCTCTATCTCTTCCACACTTATATGGCCGTCAAATCTCATGTTTTTTCCTCTCTCCCTGTCTCCTTTCTCTCTCTTGCACTCAAACACACCTATCTACCTACCTAACTACCTACCTCTTTAGTGACTTGAAATATCTCTTTTCCCCTTTATCTCCACACCCTCGCTTATATGATTGTCAAATCTCTCTCTGTCCCTCCCATTCCCTAAAATTGCTGTCAGCTCTCTCATTATCACCCTTACTACCACTCCCTACACTTAAATGACAGTCAGACCTCTGTCTCTGTTTCCTTCTCTTCAGTTCCTCCCGCCCTCCCATCACTTTAAATTGCTAGTTAAGTCTCTCTCCATTTCTGGCTCCCAAATGGCTGTAAAATCTCTCTCTCTCTCTCTCTCTCTCTCTCTCTCTCTCTCTCTCTCTCTCTCTCTCTCTCTCTCTCTCTCTCTCTCTCTCTCTCTCTCTCTCTCTATCTTTCTTTCCCCCCTCATGCATTTTCATACCCACCATAAATGGCTGTAATATCTCTCTCTCTTCATCTCATCTTAAATGGTTCACAAGTCTCTCTCTTATCTTCCTCATCCCTTAAATATCTCTCATCTCTCCTCTCTCTCTCTCTCTCTCTCTCTCTCTCTCTTCACTCATCTTAAATGGTTGTTAAGTCTCTCTCTTATCTTCCTCATCCCTTAAATATTTATGAAATCTTCCCCCCACAACCCCTTAAATGGATGTTCAATCTCTCTTTCTTACCTCTTAGTCTTCCCTCTCATTATTTCTCCTCCCTCTCTCTTTCTCGCTCTCTCTTTCTCGCTCTCTATCTATCTCACACACACAAATACTAACATACAGATTGTGGGGGGTGAATCAGGTTAGCTATGTCAATCTATTATTAACTTGATCAGGGTGATGGAGTGAGTGTTAAATAGCTGCAGTGGCTCAGTGTGAAAGTGCCATGTTTGCCGTGATATATGACTGTATGAACACATGTCAATCTACTGTTTCCAGCATGTGGACATTGCAGCCCTACTGATCAAATTCAACACTTATGTAAATGCTCAGGACCGCTGGGGTTTTACCCCGATACATGAAGCTGCACAGAAAGGGCGTACACAGCTGTGTGCATTACTGGTCAGTTGTTTGCCCTTCCATTCTTGTTTTGATAGTTCTAGATTTTATTCCTTTTTTCTGTTTCAAGTTAATGTTTGCATGTTATGCATTTTATTCTTGTTTACTTTGGATTATATTTAATCTGTCTGTCTCTTTCTGTCTCTCTTTTTAAATTTTACCCTTCCCTCCCTCCTTCTCTTTCTTGCTCTCTCCACCCCTTTCCTATCTTTTCTTCATAACAAAAAGGGGTGGAGTAGATCTGTGGTTATGGTGTACGCTCAAGCAGGCCAGATTCTTCTCACGATGTTTGGCTATTTGGATTTACACACAAATCAGAAAAATGATGATGTATTTTCCAGAGGTAGTGAATCAGATGTCTAGCCTTCTTGGACAAGGGGAAAATACTAGGAGGCCCTGTGTGCATGTTGCACACAATAAAAATGCCTCTGCGGTTGGAAATAAAATATTGCAGGCTGGATAGGCTTCTCTCCAGTGAACATTTCTAATTAGAAAAAAATACCATGGGGATTGAACCCGCACCTGTATTTTGGCATGTATCTGCCTTACATTGTTACATCATAGAAATATGAATCACAGAAAAAATAAAAAAGTTGCATATCATTTACATGACTTTTGCAGTCAACACCAGCATTTTTTGCCGTTGTTGATGTCTTGGCAAGTTTACGTTCACTAGTTTGCCATTGTTTTCTGAACAACCGGCACCCATACCATTTCATAAGAAACCAGCACAATGCAGTCTGCATGAACCACAGAAGTGTATTTATACAGATATTGTTTACATAAATTTGAATCCCCTTTATATTTTATTTTCTGATTATACATGTAGTTCTCAATCTCTTCACAGCTAGCTCACGGAGCTGACCCAACTATGAAAAATCAGGAAGGGCAGACTCCTTTAGATTTGACAACTGTAAGTATTTATTTATTTGAAAGAGTGTGGTTGGTTGTGAATCTTCTGTAAGACAGAATTTTAACTCTTGTGAAGTTTAGCTCTTCAAGTCTGGTGCATTGACATTAAAATTGTCTGAGCCCTGAAAAGGGTTTGTATCAGAGTGAAGTTGGTGTATGGACTTTCCTGCTGATTGAAGGGAATGTGTTGCAGTTTACACATTCCTTTTCCCAAGTCAGAACTTTTATACATGTAATTAAAACCTTAAAGTTGGTTGAAAAAGTTCTTCATTGACTCTCTAGTCAATTCAGGGTGTATTCTATGATGATTGTAAAAAAGAAAAAAACATTCCAAATATGTAAGCTTTCATATTATTAGAACATTTGTGGCAGTCAAAAGAAATTATTTGCACCAATCTTAGAATATTTATCTCTAATGTTAAATCATCATCGCTGTATGGGTCAGATACATAAATAATGACTAAAATAGTAACTAGTGGGCTACAAACATTCATTAACTGGTGCCTGCACAGAATAACACTAAAGTAGTATAACAGAATAACAGATACAAAGCTTAAGAAAACTAGACAGATTCCAGCCAATCAATAGGTGAGGGTAAGGTGCTGGTGCTGGATAGGCACACACTGAGAAAGCCTGCTAATAGCAGAACTAGATAGTGCTTTGTCAAGAACCCACAGGGCAAATGAAATGGAGGAAGGCTTAAAAAAAAACACACAAAAGAGAATTATAAACAGATGAATAAATAATATAAGGACTTTAAATCTTCTTCTTCTTCTTTTCGTTCATCCGGAGTGTTTTTTCAGATGTGATTGCGGTGTGCGTTAGGCACCCTTGGGTCGAAACCCTTAGGTCAACACATCCGGCTTCTGCGTTCATTTTTGACCAGGTTAGCATTCCTGGGAGACTCTCACTTTTGTGGTACCGTCCACCTCCCAGCTGGTCGAGTTGGAACGGTCGAAGACTTCGCAGTCATCCCTCAAAGGAAGGCAGGGACAGTCCATAGCATTTTCCGCCATCCTGGGTGGCTTCCATAATTGCAGAGCCGACACATAATGCCGTTCCCGCACAAACCAGACAGGTCTGCAGACGGTATTCACTCAGCGAGTTTTCGACACGGACATGTGCTTGTCGTTGCGCCCGTCAGAGCTGGTCCAGGCACGACGGACATTCGGAAAACTACCTAGTCAGAGCTGTTCCGAACAAGAGCGGCATTCGGAAACTAGGTAGTCAGAGCTGTTCCTAGCACGAGAGACATTTCACTCGGACGTAATTGCAGTGTGTCAATTTTTAGTTTGCCACCCGTAGGACGACACTTCCGACTTCCGGCGGGCATTTTTTAATGAGGTTAGCCTTCCTATGGTTTCGAGGCACGTTAGACTGTTGTGATGTTGCCAACATCTCAGCTGGTCAAGATAGAACGATGAACGACATCGCGGTCGGCCCTCAAGGGAAGGCAGGGGCAGACCATGGGCATTCCCTCGCTATCCAAGGAGGCTTCCATAATTGCAGAGCCGGCACATATTGCTCTGAGACTGGGCTCACCCGAGGAGTTGCCACGTCCTGCTCATGGCTGCTTTAGTTCCTCACTTCCATGTGTTGGGCAGCTCGTTTGCCACTGATCGCTCAAGCACACACCAGGAACGGTCAGACTGCGAGCGACATCCACTCGGTAAGCTTTTGCTTTTGACTTCGGACCACGCAATAGGTTCGCTCGCCGTGCGTTCCATTTTGCGTCATTGAGACGTTCTTCCACTTTTATCTACACTCTCTATGAGTTAGATACAGACAGTTTTCATAACCATTTCCTTCGACTAGGGCACTTTTCTGACTTTTTGTACTCGCTCACGAGGTAGGCTACATGTGCTGCCGGCTCAGCACCTTACCTTCGTGCAGCAATGAACGAGAAACGGCCTGGCCCTCTCATCCGGGAATCTCTCATATCCCCCAGCTGAGAGCCTTCGAACTTGTATCAGACCTGAGCATGTAGCTTGCTCAGTATCCCGCCTTTTTTTTCGAACAACAGCAGAAGAAAACTTTTTAATGACTGCAGTTTTTGAAAATATTGCCCTTCTAAGTTTTGTATTTACTTATTATGCTGCGTTGTGTTGCATGAACTCCACAATAGGTAAATACAAAACTTGGTATGGCAATATTTTCAAAAACTGCACAGTCATTAAAAATACACCCTGTATATGGATTTGTAGGTTAGTATGGTCAAATATATAATAGTGTTCCTTCTTAAACATTCGGTGTGCCGGTGCTGAGGTAGTGGGTTCAGTCCCTACACTGGTCAGTTCGACTAAAATTGTATCTCGTCTTTGACTTGGGGGCATAAATTACAAGTACCTCTGAAGTCAGAGTGTGTTTGCCTGATGGCAAGGGACACTGGTAATAGGGAAATCTAATTCACACGCAAAATTCAGTTCAATCCACTAAAAGTAGTAGCATGTGTATGGACTACACTTGAGTTCAAAGTGAGCGAACGCCAACAAGAACATAATATATGTTCCAGCGCAGAAGTGATCCAGACATATTTTATAAATGTAGAAATTGATGATTGATGGATACCTCTGTATTATCCTTCAGGTACCCAATAACAATAATAACAAAACACATGTCTAATGAAAAAGGATCAAATCATTTAGAGATTAGCACAAATGGTCAGTGGTAATAGTCTGAGGCGGAAGGTTAAATAGAAATATTGCTTTTGGTGAATGTTGTCAAATGGTAATAGTAGTCCCAAGTTGTTAGGGTATGAAGTATTAGGTTTTCACTTGTTTTAGACCATGGCATAATGCAGCGGGGTAGCCAGTACTGTTCTTCACCAGCTTTCCTTCTCAGACAGTTCCCTACCTCATTTTGTAAAGTTAGGTTGACCCGAGCTGTACTGGTCTGAAGAATAACCCTGCCACTGCAAGTTTATGTTCAGTAGTTTGCCATTTTTTTTCTAAACGACCGGCACCCATACCATTTAATAAAAACCCAACGCAAGGCGGTCTGCCACCAAACCGCGCGCAGATGTGTTTTGAGCAGGTGTGCGAGATTAGGAACTGCGTCCGTAACCCCTTCGCGATAGAGCCGGCTAGACAATTCCTTAATGCCATTTTTAAACTTGTTGACCTGGAACCAAGGATAGTTTTTAAAATCTGCCTGGATGCAAATTTGAACCCATGACCTTTGTGCTGACAGACAAGCACCTGTCTGCATGTTGTAGGAGCCTGAAAATATTGTGCTTGCATTTGTGACTACCACCCCTGTCTGGAAAAACAAGCATGGACATTACAGTATAGTGGCACCCACTACAGGTATAGACCTTTACTGTAATAATACACTATTATTGCAGGCAGAGGATGTCCTGGCTTTGCTTCAGGATGCCATGCCACCAGCAACAATGCCACCGTCATTACCAAAATCACAAGCAGCCACCTTGATCAGCTCCAGTAACTCATCATCCTGCAAGTACGTGTTTTCTTTCTTGGCATCTTAAGGCTGATTTGTCTACCAACACAACCTGTGAATTAATAATAGCTTTGTTTTATTTGTGTACAATATTTTAAAATGCAGTTGATGGTAGTCAGCACCTGTGTGTTACCAGGCCCATTAGGGAAACAAAGAATAGTAACACTGTACTGTAACCTATCATGCATGTTATAAGGTGAGTTAGCGCGGGACTAGCTTGCTCAACCCATAGAAGACTTTAGCTACACAATCCAACAAATCATAAACAGGTCTACAAAGAACTTCATCTGTTTCTTGGTCTTTCTTTAACTGGATCTTCTACTGTGGGCACAAAACGACAACTGCCTTTGATTTTATTTTCATGAAGTGTTCAAGCTACTTAATTAATGATGTTTCTAGTGTTATCATTTTGAAATCTTGCTCTTATAGTGAAGTAGGCAACTTTTATCAAGTATTTAATCTTGCATGAGACTAGTTTTCCTCTTTTGAGATGTAACCATGGGGGAGAGATTTGTCTCTGTTCTTTCAGTATCATGGAAATTAGTTGACATTGTTATATATCTATATATAGAAATGTATGCAATTCTATTTTGCTTTATCAGTCATTCCACAGTTAAGCATTACATCTTTTTTTTTATTTTGTGATTTTTTTTTTTCTTTAATTGGTAAGCATGAAGTGTAATTACATATTGAGTATTATTGTTTGTTTTTTGTTTACATTAATTCACTCGTTTTAACTTTTCTCTTTGTCACTGAACAGCAGTCTTTTAAACAGCAGCAGTGGGAGTGGCGGCTCGGACATTGTTCAAGGAGCGGTAGGTGGCACATCACAGACCGGAGATGGCTGTGTGGATAGGGTCATGGGAGAAGGCGAGAGAAGCATTGACTGCATAAGTGTCTCATCCTTTTTGTCCAGTGTCGGACTGGAGCAGCTCAGAGATATCTTTGAAAAAGAACAGATTACCATGGACATTCTTGTGGAGATGGGCCATGAAGAGCTGAAAGAAGTTGGCATTAATGCATATGGCCACAGACACAAAATACTGAAGGGAGTAGAAAAACTTATTGCTTCAAAGGGTAGGTTATATTAAATTTATTTGATCAAGTATATGTTTGAACACAGTCCTATAGAATGCAACAGGTATCAGGCATGTTAATGTCATGTGCAGGAAAATGATATAGCACAATAAAAACAATAAAAACCTCCACAACATTGCTTCTTTTCCTCCAAGGACAAAGCAGCTAACATACACCTAGGGAACCTAGGGACTACCATATGCTTCATGGACATTTGACAGGAAATTTACTTGAAAATAACAGAGTGAAAATGTAATTAGGAAGACCTGAAGATGACAATGCCTATTCAGAATGAAAAGGGGGTACCTGTGGGGCAGTAAATAAACATGAAGGAAGATTTATAAAGGGATAATTAGACAGTAAAACTAGGAAGACATAATAATAATGTTGACCTCATAGTGAGAACTAAACAAATACCAGTTAATCAAGTGGTGAGAAAAAGTTGCTGCTGCAGGATAGTTCATACATTGAAAAAACCTCAGAATGGCACAACTAGAAAATCCTTTGTCTGGAATTTCCAGGTTAAATAAAATAGAGGAAGGTAAAAAAAAAAAAAACACATGTAAAAGAGATTTAGAAGTATAAATGAATAATATGTGGAGGGAGCTGCATGAAACAGCAACAGATAGGAGGACTTGGGGTAAGCTGGTTGAGGGCCTATGCCTCTATGGGGTATAGAGGGTGACAATAAGAATAAGACCACATTTTGAGTTTAGCTCAGCATCATGGTCATCTGCCGCTGATATGTATCTGCAGTTGTGGGACAAGGTACGGAATCCAGCTTTTAGGCTCATGTTATTTCTTAAGTTTCTGACCTGTTTGTTGATCAAATATCGCCAGTCCTATATAATTATTACTTAAACACCTTATATGCCTGGGTGGTTTTATAATAAAACAGCAGTTGCCTAGGACAGAAAGTGTTTAAAACTCTAAGTGTTTTGTAATGTTTTTTTTTTTAGTCATTTCACTGTCAGTAAATAAGAAAAATGGGGCTTCTGAGCTTAAATGAAGTTCTTCAAATATTGTGGAGCAGTTATAAGACCAAGAAGACGGTGGAAAGATAATATATATACAGACCTACAAGCACTTGGAATCAACGACTGGCAAGAGAAGGTCAACCAGAGAGACGGATTGTATCTGCAGCAAAGAACCTCAATGGCTCGGAACGCTGAAGAAGAAGAAGAATTATAAGAAAAGTACTGACATTCTACGAGATGTGAACATGGAAGAAAGCCGGCTCACAAACAGCATTTTATCTTGAAAACTGGAATACTTCGACCATGTTACACATCACAGTGGCTTGAAATCTTGGATTGGACAATGATGGAAGATATGGTTCCTTGAAGTGGCAGGAGTCATCTTTGGGCATGAGGCAGGAGAAATGGCCAGCAGTCGAGAAACTTTTCAGCGGGCTGTGATGACTGTGGTGTTCTGTAAAGGACCTCCTGCGTAATTATGATAATTCTGGGTTTATGGGATAACTGTAGCATGACATGTTCATTTGTAGGCGTTGATGTAGTTGACGTTTCATTTGAGCTTATAAGAGATTGTCTGAATATAAATATTTGTAACCGTTGTTTACTAAGGTGTGCCAACCATTGTCGCTGTTCCAAGCCAAGGCACGGTACTCATTGATCTTATGCCTGATGATCCAGAGTTTATTTCAGTCAAAGAACAGGTATCAGTTATTTTGTATTTTAGTCCGCTTGTTTACTTGTATTTGGTAAGCTTCTATTCTTTGTTTTTTTAAATTGGTTATTAATGTCCCCTGCGGTCAAAACATAGCTGTGATCGAGTTGACACCAGACCGTCTTGTGTTGGTTTTTCATAAAATTTTTTGGAGTGCTGGTCATTCAGAAAGCAATGGCAAACTACTAAACGTAAAATTGCCAAGAAATCACAAGCAGCCATAAAAATAATGGGGTTGACTGTGACGTCCTGTAAAAGATATGCAACTACCTTTTTATCTTATTAATGTCCTAAATTGATAACCACATACACCTACGACTGATTAAATCTGGGGTCCAGTTGGGCACTAGCAGAAAGGAACATGATAGAGGATGGATAGACAGACATAGATAGACGTCTATCTACGTCGAGATAGACAGGCGGTTGCCAACTATATGCAGGGCGAACTAGATCGAATTTCCTCATGGTGTGCTGATGCCGATGCCCTTGTCAACCCTGCAAAGGCAACGGTTACATGGTTCTCACTAAACAACCATATTATGAAAACAGACCTGCCGGCAGTAAGAATGGATGGGAGCATTCTGAGTAGAACCCAGTCAATGACATATCTTGGCGTGAGGCTTGATCGTAGCCTGTCCTTCAGAGATCATGTCGATTATGTCATAACGAAGGCTCGAAAAGGTTTGGCAGCAATGAGAGTCATGGCGACTGCCAATATCGAGCAAAGACTGCTATTACTTCTGTTCCAAGGACTTGTGCTTTCACGCATCGAGTATGCCCTGGCCATCCTCACTGTCAGCCCTACACAGATTGGAAGACTTGAAAAGGTACAAAACGAAGCCATGCGCATCATTTTGGGCTGCACGAGAGACACCAGCTGTGTAGCAATGAGATACCTCCTTGACTTCCCGACAATGGAACACAGGATCAAGATCTGGAGAGCTCGTGCATACTTAAAAATAAGTGCAGATGAGCAGCACCCTATGCATGACGCTGTATTCAGAGAAAAGGGTGACAGGCTAAAGAGGGGCAAATCATGGATGGGTCGGGCGGAAGATGTCGTCGGACAGGTCTGCAGTCTTACCAGTATCAACCCCGGCAAGGAATGGGTGCCGGTGCCTCCAGCTTTTAAGTGTACCTTCTCCTGCATTATCACACTCGACAGACGGTGCAGAGAGCAGAACCCTGCCGCTGTCAATGCAGAGGTTAACGCGCTCATCTATGATCACTCAGAAAGCCCCGAAGTGCTCATCTATACAGATGGATCTGTTGTAAAGCAGCAGAGAAGTGCGTGGGCATTTACAGCCCGTTCAGCGGGCCGAACCGTTCAAGAATCCAGTGGTGCCCACTCTATGACCACGAGCAGCATGACGATGGAGGTGATGGCAGTTACACAGGCTTTCATATGGCTGGAATCACAGCATTATACCAACGTGTGTGTACTAAGTGATTCAATGAGCATGATTCAGAAGGTCGAAGCTGGATCTGTACGTAGACAGTGGACTGAGTCGCTGCGGAAGTCTGTTGTCCGCAAAGTCACCTTCATCTTCGTCCCGGGACATGCGGGAGTCGAGGGAAATGAACGAGCTGATAAATTGGCTGGCTCTGCACCCCCTGTAGATGGCCAGCCCATGGATCATGCGGATGTTATTAACGCCCTTAAAGATATGGCGAGAACAGAGGATTTTGACGCCAGTGATTCCACATCGCTTTCCAGGATGAAAGACCTGGGAGTAAGAATCGGCACAGCCAGACGCGAGAGGTACATCGGGAAAACAAAGCGCCTCGTCAACCAACACAGAACTGGCACTATTAGCCACCGGACGCTGATGCATATGCTGGGGGGAGGATCTGAGCACCTATGGACATGTCCGGAGTGCAACGAAGATACCCCAACTGATAACTAACTAACTAGAGGATGGAGTAGTTGTGTTTGTAACTAACTGGTCAGTGGAACTGTTAGTACTCTTTTAGCATTTTCTGAGGGAGACAGGGCACAAAGGAGCATGCCCTGAATTCTGTGACGTCAGTGTTGGATGACAGATTCTGACAAATAGTATGTCAGCATAAATAGCTGTTGATCTATAAGCAAATGATATATAAATGTACATTGCAGATATTAATATACATAAATAGTTACTGTTGTATAAATAATATAAACATAAATAACACAGTTTTTGTAATCATAAAAAGTTAATGCATAAACCATAGATGATGCCTAGGCATAAACAGCTTATGTATAAACAGCAACAGCTAATGATGTATAAACAGAAGGAACTAATGATGTATTGTTTGGTTAGCAAAACCTCTGGAAGACTGAGTTTTAACAAGTCCGGTGCATTGGCATTCAGATTGTTTGAGCTGTAAATAAAGCTGGCATCTATTGCATTGAGGTTGGTGTAGAGAGTTCTTTCTTGACCCAAGTACCATCTCCATGGGACTGGGTAGCAGAGCTCTTTTCTCCTTTTCCTGGCTAATAAAGCAGCGTGATGTGCAAGACCAGTACTGGACCTTCTCATCCGAGGAGAGGATGGGGTTGACTGCGCACAACATCGTCTGGATTTTTTCTCCGGAGCATGCTGGTGTGCTGGGGAATGAACAGGCGGACAGATTGGCTGGCTCGGCAAAACTTGGTGGAGTACTGATGCATGACAAAGCAGATGTGGTTGCGACCTATTGGGAGCATGTGTACACCTCGGGGGAGCAAATTGATCACCATAGTCTGGCAAGAATGCGACAGCGAGGGGTGACGAGGGGATCTGGCCGACGATCAACGCTCAGAGGAAAGGCGAGATGGACATATAATCAGATTGCTACTGGTACTATTAGTGTTGGAACTCTTCGCTGGCTGCTGAGGATGGGGACGGAGCGCTTATGGGAATGCCTCGAATGCTGTGATGTCGGTTCCTCAATCAATCAATCAATCCGAGGAGAGTCAGTATGTCACCAGGTCATGATTTGGCACAGCACATGTACTGACTAGCTAGGACTAGAGGTTTCCTGCCCAAGTTTCAATGATTTTATTGTCAGCAGACCCCACTGAAATACCCATGAAAAAATACCCAATGAAAAAACTATTGATGTATAAACAATCAGTTGTTAAATATAAATAGCTCATGACCACCTGAACATGGTTACTTATCTGTTGATGTGATCATAACCTGAACTTAAAAAAGGGGAAGAGAACCCTGTCTCCTTAATTGTTTTGGATGTGCTTTGCTGATACTTTCTGTTCTGACACAATTTCACTATCTCACAGATGATCTCCACACTCCGTGACCACAAAGACAATGTAGGAGGGGTGTTTAATGGCTACAATATACTGAAGATTCAGAAGATCAGAAATAAGCGTCTACTGGAGCGGTACGGCCATCGAAGGAAAGAAGTTGGGGAAGAGAACCATGGGCAGCCCAATGAAAGGCACCTGTTTCATGGCTCTCCGTTTATTAACGCAATAGTTCACAAGGGATTTGATGAGAGACATGCATACATTGGGGGAATGTTTGGGGCAGGTGAGATCATCCCACGTTTTATTATAACCATTGATGTGTGCATATATTATTTGCGGCAGGGGAATGTCTGTTTTGTTTTATTGTTGCCGTATGAGAGTGTTGGAGAATGCTAAGGGTTGGTTAGCTTCTCCCTTCATTGTTACTGGCCATTTCTAGAAGTTTAGCACAGAGTTGCGAGGTCTCTTGTGTTGTATAAAGAACTTGTTTTATAATATTTGTACCATTCTCAGTGATCTGCTTTGTTGCATTTGTGTTCAATTTCAGTATTGATTTTTCTAGCTAATGAGATTATGCCAATTAGGTATATGCAGTTCTATGCTTGGAGAATATTTCCTCCTGAGGTTTTAGGTGTTTTATTGTCAAGAGATTCCAACACACTATTTGAAAGGTGATACATAGAGATAAAATACTTATGGCATGAAAGGAGAAATAATAGTAGCAGAAGTGGGTCCAGGGTTGAGGTATCTGAAATATTACCATTGACTGCATCAGTTACAGTTAGAAAATCATGATGACATTTTGGCACTGATTTCTCAGCTGGAAAATCAAGATGACATTTTGGCACTGATTTCTCAGCTGGAACATCGTGATGACATTTTTGCACTGATTTCTCAGCTACATTGTTGCATATTTCATGAGATAGAAATTACTATTTTTAAAAAAATATTAAATTTTTTGCTTGATTAAATTAACTACTAAAATATATTACAAGCATGAGATAGTTTGATAAAGACAGGAAACACATTGTCGATCATGATATCTAGTCATTTGTCATCTGTTATTTTTTATGATAGCGGTTTTGCTTATATTATTAAAAGTTGTTTAAGCCACTCTGACTTCAGAGGTACGTGTAATTAACGTCCCCAAGTCAAGGATGATTACATAGTTCTGTATCTGTATTTCTTCACTTCTCTTGCCTGGTATTTTCCCTGCATCATGCTAATTTCTCTGTTCCAGTTACCCTATAAACTCCATTTGTTTGTTTTGTTCTTACAATTATGATCAAGCATCTAGTACTGCTGCAATTTGTCATTACCTCATCATTTTTCTTCTTCTCTGTCCATGATATTCTGAAATCCTTCTCAGAAATCACATCTTTACTGCATCCAGTTAAGTTTACAGAATAATATATTTTTAAGATTTCAGTAGATGAGTTTGTGGTTTATTAATTATTTTGTCTTTCTTTTTATTTGAACCACAGGAATATACTTTGCTGAAAACTCATCCAAGAGCAACCAGTATGTGTATGGTATAGGTGGGGGTACGGGCTGTCCTACTCATAAAGACAGATCTTGTTACATATGTCACAGGTGATTTAAGATTTCATTGTTTGTCATTTGAAGATATTTATTTGTTGTAATTTATTTTATTCCTCCATTTTAAAGAAGTGTCCACTTAGTTATGCACCTCTCCAACTCAAGAGATCACATGTCTGGCTTCAGCATACATTTGTGTCAGGTTTACTTCCTCTAGAAATTCTACCCAAGGTAATATGCTCTGTCTACCCATGGGTAGAAGTTTTTCCTGTAACAATTTTGCCAATGCAGCGTCCTTATAGCCTGCTCTTTGCAATTTCCATCTGCAGGTGAGAATTTTTACATATACAACTAGCTCATGGGACATGAGATATTAAAAACTGGTGGTTTTAGTCCAGATTCCTAGCCCTGTGAGGTGAACATGGAAACCTCTCTCCCACATCTCCACTTGTAAACAGTCTTACAACACACAGCAGTTTCAGTCCCTAGTTGAGGTGGAACGTGTCCAGCTGCCTGCAGCTCTCAGGGCAAACCAGTTTTGAAGCATGGGTACATGAATACTCTAGGATGGAAGAGAACATCAGTGCAGGTGGAAACTGTTCATCCTACCTCTTGATTTATGACATTGCATATGTGAATGCGTACCAGTCATGTGATTTCTTTTATAGCAGACTACACTGTAAATGTTCTGTGTTCATATTTTGCTACTTGAATTTCCAGACCTGAATTTTCTAAAACTTCCCCGTCCATATCTTTGTTGCATTTTGTGGGAAAACTCGTGATTGGTAAATGTCTTAATGTGGTTGCTATATTTAGGTATGGTTTATTCTTAACCTTTAGTATATTGCCAAAAGCTGTGGAGGTATAAATATTTACTTAATGTGGTTTTTCACCAGGGAGTAAAACATTTAAAAAAACTCTAAAATTGCAAGTTCACAAGTGCTGATACAAGTAGAAGTTGTTGAGATTAACGGACATATAAAAATAGAAAGCTATAGTTATCATACCAGAATTAAAATCTGTCACCTTCAAATGACGACAGCGCCTCACTGCAAGAGCAAAGTGTACTTCGACACATGGTCAATTCAAAATCTCTACAAAAGGTGTCGTCGTTAGCCAGGTCTGTCTTCTACCTGAAACCACAACTATGGAATATGGATGAGTGCCAGTTAGTATGTGGGAATTTGTTTATGTGCTGTCTTAGTGGCCTCAAGAGTTCTGCAACAGCTGATATTTCTGGGGAAAAAAATTAAAGTGCTTGGAGTTCATAGGCTTAATGTCTAAAGCCACATCTTCTGAAGCTAACTGTTATGGATTTTATTATAAATCATACATTCGGGTGCTTAAAATTATAGGACTAATGTTGTCATATGTTCTGATGCTGGAAGTTGTAGATTTGATGCTCTTGGTTGGTTGATTGCTTGAAACTCCCTTGGAAGACTGAGTTTATTAACTCTGAAGTCTGATGCACTGACGTTCAGGTTGTTTGAGCCATGAAAATGGCCTGCTTCCACCGAAGTGAGGTTGGCTTAGAACCCTTGCTCAAGACCGCCAGTCCATGCAGATTGTTGCACAGTGCTGACCTTTTCCTTTTGCAGCTCAGAAACCAGCAGAACATGCAAGGCTAGTACTGGAGTTTTACATCTGTGAGGAGGCACATTAGGATTTGCAAGTTTGAGTTAAATGCCTGTAAGTCAGACATGCTTTTATAAGCTTGTGTGTGCTGTTGGTTTTGTCAAGACTGCTGTCTGTTCCACTTTTCACATGGGACAATGAGGTGCTTTTTGTGTCATATTCACTGGTGCAGGAATCAAACATAATAAGGTGGCCCTTGATGTTGAAACTGTGACTAATGATTACAAGTCATACATTTCGATGCTTAAATTGGTAGGCTTAATGACTGAAGCCACAGACTAATGGATAGAGTGAATTATATTGCTATTTTTTTCAGGCAATTGCTGTTATGTCGAGTGACCCTCGGCAAGTCATTCCTTCAGTTTTCTGCAATGAAGATGGCTCATGCACCACCTGGTCATCATTCAGTCATTGGACGGCCCAGCACAGGAGGACTCAATTATGCAGAATATGTGGTATATCGGGGAGAACAGGTATGTCAGCTGATATTATTATTACCATTATTATTAGCATTCAGTTATATTGCATAATTAGATTGTTCATTGACTTTGTTCTTAACAATTTTTAACTTTTTCATTATCTCATTTCACATTTTTCTAAAGACTATCCTTATCATGAGTGCCTGGAAAAGGTAAATAAAAGTAGAACATTATTTTGAATTACAAGACACAGACAAACAATATTCTTTGGTTATGTAATGAGAAGAGAAGCATTGGAAGATATGGACTGGTGGAAAGTTCAGTTTAACACTCAGTGCTGCCTAGGGGAAAGTGCTGGCAGATGTTTAGTCGGATTAATCTGGCTGCCACTAGCACCATCAGCATGGGAAGTCTTTGTTGGCTACTGAAGAAGGGGATACAAACCATGTGGGAATGACCCCTAGTGCAGTGATGTTGATTCTTGAACTCCTACATTCTCACACTCAAGCCATTTAGAAGTGCATCACCCGCCCTTAACTAGGGAAGTGCTAAATCTATGAATCCAGCTGGGGATGATGTTTTCAAAATGAGGAGCCCAAGGAAGTTACGCCGAGGTAGAGGATTGCATGCCTCAGGTAAGGTTGGGGAAAGAAATAAGTCTTTTGGGCATGTTGTATATGGCAAAGATAAATTGGTAGGTGAAAATTGGAGGGCTGCGATTGGTTGCAGCCCTGGTGAATTTAAAAAATGAGTAAAGCTACACACAATAAAATATTTGTAGCGTGTGAATGACTTGTATGGTTGCAAAAGACAATGACTATCACTTATTTCTCAGAAGTAAGTTTATGAGCAGTCACAAAACTAGATATATCGTGAAATGACATGCATGAATGAATTCCTTGTTTCAGTTTTCATCAATTTACCATCATTTCATTGATGTCATGTTAAAAGAAAGTTCCATAGTAGATACTGTTAGGGCTGTCACATGTTTTAGGCCATGACATAAGAGGTTGGATTGCCATTTGCCTACCTCATTACCTTTACTTCCTAGACAATTCCCAGAAATATAAACAGTTGTTTCATACCCATTTTTAAGAGGTGGGGGTCAGTCTCAGAGCTGTAGTGGTCAGACAAAATGATCCTGCTTCTGCTGGAGAGGTGAACCCAGACCACAGTCTTGAGATTCCATGCTAGGCTACCACAGTGTATGAAATATGAAAAATTGGGACTACAGCAGGTTACGGCAAAACAAACTGAGATAAGAAAGGTGTACTGAGGTGCTGCGGAGAACCATTACTGTTTACTGGTGCTGTGTTTAGTTATATTTTTGTATAATTTTGTTCTCTGTTACATTTTGATAATATTTATGCTGTCAGTTATAAAAGTTGAAACCAAAGCATCAGATATGTGTAGCGTAACTTAACACATTTTTCTTACTCTTCTTGGGTGTTTTATATATTTAAAAATATTTTAAAAACAATTTCTGTACACTCTGATCTCAATTTGTGTTATCAAAATGTATGACATCATCATGTCAGTTATGTTTGCAGTTCGATCCTTGGTGCTCTTGATTCAATTCCATTGATGATATTCCTTTATGCCACCGTCTTAGAGCACCCAGCATCAGTTCTCTCTGTCTGCTTCTTCTACTACTGGTCTTCCAGTCATCACAGTGTCCTCCAGTGCCAGTGCATTTCTTCTCATTATATGACCAAAGAATACTCTTTGTTTCTTTACTTGTGTGTACATTTAATGTTTACTTTCATTAGCCTCTTCCAGGCAGTCGTTAGTTACTCAAGCAGTCCAGAGTATTCGCAACATTTGTCTCAGAAACCACATCTCTGCTGTCTCCAAGTTCTTTCTAATTTGCTTGTTGACATTTCAAGATTCACTCCCATACAAGCAGAACAGGTTTGATGTAACATTTCAGTGCTCTTTTTTTCTAACATTCAATAAAAGTGATTTATTACATATGTTACTTTTTCTCCCCTGAAATGCAGCTTTTGCTTGGCCTATTCTTCTCTTAGTCTATGTTATACATCTACCAACTGGTTTTGTTTGTGATTTCCCCTAAATATTTGAATTTATTGACTTGTTTAATGACATGGAGTAGAGAAATTAAGCCATATGTTTCCTTATATAGGGGAGCAGAGGAAGACAGAAAAATATCAGTGGAAAGCTTACAGTGCTGGGTAATAAATATTATAAATATAAATATAAGCAACATCGTCATGTTTTAAAAAACAGATGTCAGAGAGAGGTGGAGAATTATGACTGCTGATGTCTGCTTCTGACTAGGCACCTGATGAAGAAGACAATATAGAATAGGAAGAAAAAAAAAAAGAAGACAATTAAACTTCTGAAATCTTCATTAGGTATTAGAGTAGCATCATTGTATCTAAAAAGTATGGAATGTCTTGATATATAGAAGGCGCAATGACTATGATAGGAATGGCATATGTAGAATATGATCTTTTGACTTTACTGTGACTAAGTCACATGTCATATAGGTGTATTTTATCAGGTTATTCATTCTGAAATGGCCAACCAACATATCCTTCCAAAAATATTAGTCCACACATAAAACTTGTTACTGTAACAGCCCTTTAGCTAACATTTACAGTTTATTCAAAACACTATTCCCTTAGTGAATGTAAACACAGAAGCCACAAACAATAAGTTGCACGATTGATTGCCTGGCATATTTCATGGCATCTCATCAGGTGTACACTGCAGAGTTATATATCATATGAAGCGAGTAAATGAATAATACTTTAGGTGAAACAATTAAAACACAGTCTCAGGTATTAATTGAATATGGAACATGTGTCATCCCCAGGGTAGTTTCAAATTTAACACAAACTCTTTCAGTTTGCATAAAACCGCCATTTATTTCTGAGTCTGGATTAGACATCCAAGAAAGAGTGCAAGACGTAGAATCAAGCTGTGTTGTGCTGTTATTTTCTGACCATTCTTTGGTTTGACTTGTCCTGCTACTAGTCTGCCAGTACTTTTAATGGTAATATCTGTGAGTCTGTATTTTCTTTTATTACCTGTGTCTTCCTTGCTTGTTTATTTTCAGGCTTATCCAGAATACTTGCTGACTTTCCAGATATCCAAAACAGACACACCCGAGGCTGCAAAACCTTAGCACTAGCTGACAGTGACATCAATTTGTGTAGAGATTTTACAAATATAAAGTGAATTTATTCATTGTGTACATTGTGTATATAAGAGCTATGGTAATAAAGTGGGTAGAACACACGTTCCAACGGTGTCTTCTGGGGTTCAATCCCCAGTCGTGACTGAATGGAGGAAGGGAACAGGTCACTCTACATTGTAATGACCTTGTTTATTTAGAGGTCTTAAATTTTACATCACTGTAGCCAGTACCTGCCTTGGAGTTAGCTTTTGTTTTTTTTAAAACATAGTGACTGTAATGTTTTGGATTGTGGCAGAGATTGTAACATAGTGATTGTAATGTGTGTGATTGTGGCAGAGATTGTAACATAGTGATTGTAATTTGTGTGATTGTGGCAGAGATTGTAACATAGTGACTGTAATGTGTTGGATTGGGGCAGAGATTGTAACATAGTGATTGTAATTTGTAGGATTGTGGCAGAGATTATAACATGGGGACTGTAATTTGTAGTCTTGTGGCAGAGATTGTAACATAGTAACTAATTTGTATAATTATGGCAGAGATGGTAAATAGTGACTAATTTGTAAGATTGTGGTAAAGATGGCAACATAGTGATTGTAATTTGTAAGATTCTGACAGAGATGACAACATAGTGACTGATTTGTAGAGTTGTAGCAGACCACGTTTCTTCACATACACCAGATGTCTGTCTGTTGTTCTGATTGTTCTATATTTGATTTAATTAGTAACCAAGATCAACTCATATGTGCTTACCACTTATTAAAGAAAATTTTGGGGAAGTAGAAAAAAATCAATTTTCAGCTTTCACAAAGGTTGCTCTTGCGTTTGTTTTTAAATATTTTTTTATGTTAACAGTAATAGTATTGTAAACAAATCCAGAACTCACAGAGGGCTACAGATTTCTTCAGAATCTCAGAGAGAAAGTTCAAGACCGTCTCTTGCTCGTTGACTAAAGGGATAATCCTAGTGTATTTCCAGTGAACACTTCATGAAAACAATTAACTTCAGACATGTAAATAAACACAAGTCTCTTGACGAATACATCATCTACCTCAGCTTTCGCCTGGTGTTTTTTTAATGTTAACATTTCACTAGGAGTCTGTAGCCTGAAATATTGGTTGGACACACCACTTGACTTTTTTTTTAAATAGAAGAGTTTAGTGATGATGTCACACATTTTGAACATCTTGAAAGAGAAGTATTAGTGTAGATATTTTATAACTTATCTCATAGACATCCTGAAAGTGAAACATTAGTCAAGATTTCACTTGTATTATAGTTTATCAGATAGACATCTGAAAGTGAAATTTTAGTAAAGATGCAAGATGTGTTAATATGCCAAGATGTTTTAGGGATTTTAAGAAAACTTTGCAATAGCAAATTGTAATTATTTTTAATCTGCTGCTTTTATCTATGTTGATACTTAACATATTGTAATTAACAATTACCATAAGACCGTAAGTTGGTTTTTATGTCAAGGGTCTTTTAGTTGTGAAGTGGCCTCACGTAAACACATTTCCTCTATAGTCTATATATTTGAAAACAAGAATGTTTATTGGTAATGAAGTTGGGGATCCCCTGGTCTACATACAGTGCTTGTGTTAGTCAGCCACAGGTAATCCATGGTCAGGATTGTTGTTCTCAGCTGTTGATATTTCATTGATGGTCAGGATTGTTGTTCTCGGCTGTTGATATTTCATTCATGATCAGGATTATTGTTCACAGCTGTCAATACTTTGTCCATGAATCAGGATTGTTGTTCAGAGCTGTTTTGTCCATGATCAGGATTATTGTTCACAGCTGTTGATACTTTGTCCATGAATCAGGATTATTATTCACAGCTGTTGATATTTTGTCCATAATCAGGATTATTGTTCACAGCTGTTGATATTTTGTCCATGAATCAGGATTATTGTTCACAGCTGTTGATATTTTGTCCATGATCCAGATTGTTCACAGCTGTTGATATTTCATCCATCATCAGGATTATTGTTCACAGCTGTTGATATTTCATCCATCATCAGGAATATTGTTCAGAGTTACTGATATTTTATCCATGAATCAGGATTATTGTTTGCAGCTGTTATTATTTCATTGTGTGGTAAAGTAGACACACACATGGGGGCTTATAAGAACACTGACACTTTTGCTAGGTGTATCTTTGTGTTTTAGTTTCTCATCTCACTTTCAGGTTGTGACATAAGATGTGTATATAAATCATGATTCCAATTGTGGATTAGTGGATGTGTGTGTATATATTTTATGGTTATAATTGTAACTGTATAAAAGAAAATGTTTTTATATATTACATGTTGACATCTTAGTCTGCACTGGCTGTTTGTCACTGGTCAATGCAGAATAGAAAATATTTAGATGAATTATTTTTGTATTAATTCATTGTCTTATCCTGTCTCTTCCTTGTCACTGTCATCAACTTTGGCTTTCTTTGTGACCCATATGTAGTTTCATGCTCACCTGCCAGTGGGATAGAAAGTCCATATCAAGGCGAGGCTTTAAAAAAAATTGATTTTGGCTCCGAGGTCGTCCCAGACTAAAATGGGTATTGGGTTCTTGTAAGTCAAGACGGCCAGTCTGATATTGACTACGTGACCCAAGTGCTGACTGGTCTCTACAAATGTGAGGTAGCATATACTGAATACACCTCAAGGCATGGGAACATGTCCTTTAATTACCGTGCAAAGTTAGCAGTGCTTTAAATTAGTAGACTATGAACTGTAGCAGAATGGTTTTCTGAAATACTTCATCAGCTGATGGAGCACTGAAATAGCTTCAAGACACATCAGTCTATAATGATGTTGGGGGAAGCTGGTTATTTGTCCCATCTTCTGGCAGAAGTTCTCATTACATACGCTCAGTTACATTCATCAATGATACTGTAATATTTCATTTAGTTGTATGCAGCAAGATTTGTCTTAAAAGGCTTCCATACTTTTGAACCAAGGCCTGCACAACCAAAGTTTTTTCATACTTTATGAAGAAGCTAGGAGAAAAATATGTGGTAAAATTAATGGTCTTGTTTATGTTTTGAAATAGGTGTATCAAATTTTGGCATCAAATGCATGGGTTCTGATGGTTAAAGTCAGTAATTTGGTAATTGAAGTCTGATGTTGGAAGCTGTAGGTTTTGATGCTTAATTTATGGATATAATACTAGAATTAACGGGTACAGTACAAAGCCATCATGATTTTTAATACTTAAGTCAAGATCAGTCTGCAAACTAGTTTTAAAAACTTGAGCAGTTTAATTACTCAGTGAATTTGTAAAAGTTTGTCTCAAATGATGTGATTTTTCCATACATATCTCCTGGTATCATCTCAGATGATAAAATCGACAAGATATGAAAACCGAGCATGGAAGCAACTGATTTCCTGTCGGTGTACATCTGTGGGCCATTGCAAGGCTAGTTTATTGCTGTGATCAGGCTGAATGGGTGCTGAGTTTTTCAGTTCGCAAGCCATATTAAGCACATGCAATTGTTTCTAATTTTAACTTTCCATCCAGTTACTTTAAAATAATAACTGTCTGGATAAGATTTAGTTAAAGTAACAAGTGAGACATGATGCGTTAAATAAACACCTGTAGGAATTCAGAAGTGAAATAATAACTTGAAAAGAGCTGGTTTGTTACACAACTTGATGGGACAGAAAATGTTAGGAAAGTAAAATACATTACAGGAGTATAGAATGAGTTAATTTACTGGCAAGCTGTTGTACTTAATTTAACGTATGGACAATTGTAATTTGTTGTCTGTTTTAAAGCATAGTGTTTTTAAAAGACTATTCAGTGGTATTTGTTCATGTACTGTCAATGACATCCTCGTGTAGGTCTTTGACGGTGAGCCCTGGCTCTTGTTTTTTAAATGCACGATATCTGTTGATGTTCAGATGTTGAGCATGTAAGTTCATCTCTACATGTATGTGATCGTATGGTTTTGCTCATCACATGGCATGATCTCATCACCCGTCAATCTTCTGAAATAAACAATAAACCTTGTATGACATACCAGTAAAATATGTACGAGTCCACAGAAAAACCACACACACAGTTAATTTTATGATCATCACAAATATATTGAATTATCAACACTTCTGGGCACACACTGTTGGGCTCAGATTGAAATTGCTCATCGATTTCTCTAAGCCTTATAAGGCTAATCTGCTATCATTTTCAACGTTCAGGTTAAGGATTTATTAGGTTTGACCTTTTCTTTTTCTTTTCTTTTCTTGTAAACAAAAACCATTAAAAAAATGTTGGGGTTATATTTTTTTTAAAGTTCACTTACATCTAATACATTTTGTATAGCACAGATAAAAAAAAAATTATAAATCCCATACAGAGTTATCTGTCCTGTACAAGATGTCAGGTAAGATGTATATATTCATGACATCAGAATGTCAGCTGACTTCTAGTTTGTGATTGATCTGGTGGATGCATGGAAGACCACGGCCCTGTTCTCGGTTGCATGAAGACAGTAAATGTTGAAAACAGTACATGAAGTGTAGCTTTATTTATTGTTTGGAAGTTGTAGGAATATACAGGTTACTGTTGTGCGTCAGTGTGCTTTTGTGCGTCAAGTGTGTTTTTGTGCAGGTACTTATAATTAGTAAGGATCATAATCATCCAGTGCCGGCTGGCATGGGCAATCATACCTCTCCACAAATTGTGATCTCCGACGGCATGGATCAATTTGCTTGTTGACTCCCTTCAGTACCATGACACAAGACTGTCAAGAATCGTCTCATGCTGTCTTCCTCTATCTCTCTTTCCGCAAATCTTTCCAGTTGTCACATGTTCCAGTTTTTGTCTTCTCATAATGTGAACAAAAAATAATGACTGCATTTTTCTAATGTTTGTGATGAATTGTCTTTGCAACTCAGCTTTCCTTAAAACGCCCTGGGCAGCTCATTTTGGCTGTCCAATTAATTTTCAGCATTCTTCTATAAAACCACATCTCCAAGGCTTCAAGGGATTTTATTGCCTGTGTACTAATTGTCCAGGACTCGCAGCCGTATGTTAAAACTGGTTCTATGTAACCTGCAAGAACTCTTTCTAACTTTCAAGGACAGTGACTTATTGCACAAAACGTTCATTTGATAGAATGCAGTTTTTGCTAGCCTCCTGTTCATCTCATCACAGTGATGCATCTTCCATCTGATGTTATCCATGTGCCTTGGTATCTGAATTTCTGCACTTGCTCAAAAATGTCATTTACTTTAATTGCACATTTAGGCACAATCTGTTTCTTTAATATCACCATGACTTCTATCTTTCTATTATTCAAACTAAGGCCCATTCTCTTTAACTTTCTACATCCACTGAATCTATCATTACCTGTAGATTCTTCTGACTAGTTGCTATCAAGATGGTGTCATTAGCATAACGTAATGTCTACCAGCCAGGATCCCTGGCATATTTTCTGTAGATCTCATAAAATGTTCACCGAACAATGAGAACAAATTAGGAGACAATACACAACATTGTCTGACGCCCTTCTTTATACACTGAAATGTTCCTACCAAGTTGTTGATTCTTATTGCTGCTGTTTGCTGCTAGTGGCATGAAAGAGGATACAGACTCGTAGAGTGGGCAAAAGAACAGGAAATGATTGTAGGAAACACCTGGTTTTCTTTAGTATTCACAGATCTTTGCCATCAATGTTCAGTTGCTTTAGTAATTTTATTACTTTGTCATGTTTCACATTGTCAAATGCTTTTGTGTAATCTATGAAGCACAAATATATTTCTCTGTTGACCTTTCTGTTAGTGTCCGTAATGTATAAATTGCATTGTTTGTGCCCTTTCCCTCCACAAATCCATACTGTTCTTCACTAATTTTTATTTTCTTTCTGGTTCTTCTCATTATGATTCTGAGTAGAAGCTTAGTGATATGGTTTATGAGGTTAATTATACGAAAATCTTCACAATCAATTGTTCCTGGTCTTTTTGGTATAGCTATAAATACATATTTCAGCATATCACTGGTAAATACCCACTGCTGTAAATATCATTCAACATTTTGGTTAATATATCTACTCCAAATTCTCCCAATACTTCTAATTCTTCAATTATGATTTCATCTGGCCCAGCTGTTTTTTCTTCATTTGTTTCATATCATCAGCGACTTCTTTTAGAATAGGTGGACCTTCTAAGTTACTTGCTTCTGTTAATTCTTCCCTTTCTCCATTATATAATTCTCTTATATACTAATTCCTTATCTCATTATGTTCCTGTCTCTTCCTCCGTCTCCAATATTGATTAATAGAATACCATATGCCTATTCCGGTTGCTAATTGAAACTATGCAATCACAGACTGGATCTATGTCCGCCGATAAATATCAACAATTTGACACTATAGTTTCTTTCATTGAACACAACTCGGAAACTGCACCGATCCTTCACACCTCAGAAATCTTGGTCGACTAACGCAACTTGTTTACTTCAACGGCCTTTATATCGGCTTGAGTGACGTCACCAATTTGTCTAGACGCTGAGAAGTTGTTTTTCTCTGTATTTTTCCCAACTCAATGTGAATCTCTGTCTGGTGTCCCCTTTCATCGGGGAAATTGTCTCCTGTCTGTGATCTAGAGATCTTCTCCACATCACAAGACTCCATCCAACTTCTGGCCAGACATTCCGTCTATCACTTCAAAGGCCGACTCCCGCCTTACAGACGGATGACACCGTTGTTCGTCCCGAGCAACAGTTTGTTAACAAAATGCCGACCGGTGTAGATATTGTAACGCGACGTATTTTGTTTCTCAGTCCATACAACATCAAAGGGTTTGCGGGTGTTTGTGCAGACGAATGTCTCTCTTTTTTTTTTTCATCCATCGACTACCAAGTTTATTTTTCGCGAGAATATTAAGGACCTTTGTCTATATCACCCGTATATGGACGTATTTATTCATCATCTCCAAGATTAGACAACAAACAGAATCGTTTCACGTCATTATACTAAGCTGACTAGAACATTTCTTTCTCCATAGATCGTGAACATGATGACACCGTATTGGCCTTAACCCGTTTGAGGATGTCACCATCAAAGGTCAGTCTACCAAATAAGACAGACGCCAATATCTGAACATCAGCAGTTTTGCACCGATCAAATAAATATACGCGCGGCCTAGTGCAGACCCTGCTCAGCGAAGCTAGAAAGACAACACACCAGCAGGTTTCACATGCATACAACAGCATATTTTATGTAAAGCACTTCAACATTCTTGTTCTCAATGTAGCTGACCGCTTTTTATTGGTGAGCATGTTTTCCATCTTGCGAAATGTTGGCTTTACCATGGCGATTCTTGTTCTAATTTCGACAAAGCATATTCCATAAAATGTCATGACAGCTCCAATATAGTTATACTGTGGCTTCACATGTTTAAAGATGCTTCACATTTACTTAGATGTTGCATTTGTAGGACATAGCGAAACGTTTATTCTTTTGTTACGTTCCTGATGAGATGACACTTTTAATTGTGTGCTTGTTTAATATTTCTCGAACTTAGCAACGACGTCGCAGAGACAAGAATCTTGTTGCTAGATACCTGAATTTCGTTTACATTGAATTAGATCACATCTCCCCGGGAAGGTTAACCCGGTCAACAAATGCCCACAGAAGTCGGATGTGTCGGCCTAACGACGCAAGAACGCAGCTCTGCTGTAAACAGGCACAACGCAATCACGTCCGGAAAAAAACTCCGGATGAACGAAGAAGAAGAAGATCACATCTGTCACAAAACTGTACTAGATTGCTTTCAGTTCTTCAGTTTAAAGACTGTAAGTACGTGCATCTAATATTTATGTTAATTGTAGCTCAAACGACTTGATTTCCTAAAATATATGAGAGAAAGGGAATAGGGATATGAGACAGCCATCAACGTCTCATCATCATGATATACTATGCCGATAAGCGTGGGCGTTAACATTTTGACTCGATTATGCCATGTGGGCGAGCCATCTAGATATGTACCTCTCTGCCTTTCCATTGTTCTCTTCACCTAAATCTTGCCAGTTGTCACCAAGTTCTCAAGTTTATTTCTTCTCTTAACGTGTCCAAACAGTCTTGACTATCTACTCTAATTAGTTTAAGGTTCTCATTTGCATCCTGTAGGACTTGGTCATTGGTTTTTCTGTTTGTGGTATTCTTTGCATTTTACTCAGAAGCCACATTCCCGCTGCCATCAAATGTTTTTCAGCATGTTTGCTCATTGTCCACGTTTCACGTGCATACAAAAGTAAAGGTTCTATGCAGCACTTCAACACTCTTTTTCTCGTTGCAATTGACATCTCTTTTTTTTTTATTGGTCAGTGTCTTTTCCATCCTACAAAACGCAACCTTTGCCATAGCGATTCTTATTCTCTTTTCAAGTTACCTCCCATAAGATGTTATGACTGTTCTGAGATAGTTGTACTCGTATATTACACTGTGGTATTTCTTTCTTCATAGAGACGACCATATTCCCAGAGAAATATATTTGTGCTTCATAGATTATACTAAGGCATTTGATAAAGTAAAACATGATGAACTGATTAAAATGTTGGAAGGTAACATTGATGGGAAAGATTTAAGAATAATGAATATTTACTGGAATCAAGTAGCGTAAATAGGAAATAAAGAGGGTAGTTATGAATAGATAAAGCTAGGAGTACGACAGGTTTGTGTCTTGTCACCAGATCTCTTCTCCCTGTATAGCAAAGTAATAATGAGAGAGATCAAAGAGATGCCAGGAATACTAATCGGAGGATATAATATAAATAATATACGCTATGGAGATGACACAGTATTGGTGGCGGATAATTCAACAGACCTACAACAGTTGGACATTGTAGTAACAGAGAGTGCAAAGAAAGGACTCTACAGTAACCATGGTGATTTCAAAGAAAAGGCAAGAAAAGAAAACCAAGTGGATAATCTTAGATACCTAGGGGCATTTATAACATCAGATGGAAGATGAACAGATTAAGAGCAGAATAGGGCAAGCTAAAGAAGCAATTCAGAAAATGAGTATCTTATACGATAAATCACTATCACTGAATGTAAGAAAGAGAGTGCTGATTATATATCAGCCAGTTTTGCTGTATGGCAGTGAATCTTGGAATGTCTCATCATCTCATCTCATTAAGAAGAAATTAGAAGCAACAGTGATGTGGTTCCTGAGACGAATGTTGCGAACTCCTTGGACTGCCAGAATAACTAACAACTGCCGCCTGAAACAGGCTAATGAAACTAGAACATTATATACAACAATAAGACAAACATCTTTCTACGGTCATGTGATGAGAAAGATCGAGGGGAAGAGAGGCAGACCAAGAGAAATGATGCTGGATGGAAGAATATCAGCAGCAGAGTTGATCCAGAAAAAAAAGAACGAGATCTGTCGAGAGCCATGAATACCTACGCCAGCCGGGCACTTGATGATATATATATATATACACACACACACTACATACAGAGATTCGGTATGCTGATGATACAGTATTGTTATCCACAACAAAGAATGGTATAAAAAAAAACTAATAGCCTCAATCCAATTGAATAGTGAAAATCACAACCTATATCTTAACATAGCAAAAACAAAGATAATGCATACAGATAAAACTACTATGGAGAAAGAAATACATGTTAATGTGGAAAAATTGGAGGTGGTGAAAAATGTTGAATATCTTGGGTCATTGATTACCAACAACGGTGACACAATGAAAGAAATTAGACGATGACTATCGATTGCTCTTCAAAGACAAGCAACTGAAGTGGGACAGATAGAACTACCAACAAAAAAAAAATAAGATTGTTAAGAGCAGTGCATCTTTCCCATTGCAACATACGCCTGTGAGACCTGGACACTTACCAAACAGCGCATAAATGCCTTTGAATATAAATGTTGTAGACGAGTTCTAAGAATATCTTGGGTAAAGAAAAGAACAAATGCATCCATACTTCAAGAGCTGAATATTGAAGAAGGTTGACTATTAAAGACGATAAACAAAGAAAACTGAAATATTTTGGTCACTTGAAACGTCACGAAAGTTTGGAGAGAACAATAATGGAGGGGTATATGCCTGGGTTATGATTATATGATTCACAAGACAAGGACAGAGACATGAAAATTAGCAACATGGAACGTTAGGACGTTAAACGATGACGAAAAATTAGAGAACATAAAACAAGAAATAGAAAGAGAAAAAATTAATATTCTAGAGATGTGCGAAATGAGAGGGATAGGAGCAGGCATCAAGATAGATGAAGATTTTAAGATTATTTATTCTGGAGGTGAAGACCGACAAAGGGGAGTATCTATTATTTTGGACCGGAAAACATCAAAATCTGTTCAAGGATATTGGGCCGTGTCGGACAGAGTTCTACTAGTTAAATTGAGTAGCAGACCTTTTAGAATAAATGTTATTCAAGTATATGCCCCAACAGGAGAATCCAGTGAAGATAGTGTAGAGGAATTTTATAATGACATAGGAGTCTGCCTTAAAGAAATGTAAACATTCAGAAATAAACAGAAATAAATAGGAGACTTCAATGAAAAAGTAGGAAATCAAGGTGATAGATACACAGTAGGAAACTATGGTTTAGAAGAGAGAAATGAAAGAGGATACAGACTCGTAGAGTGGGCAAAAGAACAGGAAATGATTGTAGGAAACACCTGGTTTAAGCAACACCATAGAAGATTATGGACATGGAGGAGTCCTGATAGCAGAATCAGAAACCAGATTGACTACATTCTCATTAGCAGAAGATTTAGAAATGCACTAACAATAGCAAAAACAGTTCCCAGTGCTTATTGCTACAGTGACCACAGACTACTTACAGGAACTCACTCATAGGAACTTAAAGTTGAAGAAAGTCAAGTATATAACAGGAAATACTAAATATGATTTGTGTACATTGAGTTATGACAAGGAAATACAAAACAAATTCAACATAGAAGTACAGAACAGATTTGATATATTGTCTGATCTAGAGATATTATTCCAGGACGTGGATGATCAATGGGAAATGTTGAAGAATTCAATCAATGTGGCTGCAGAAAAAACTATTCCAAAATTAAAGAAGGTGGGTCGTAAGAAATGGATGACAGAAGAAATTTTTCACCTAATGGAAACAAGAAGACTCAACAAAAATAATCCTGCCAAATATGAAGAAATTCACAGACAAGTCAGAACATTATGTAAGGAGGCAAAAGAAGCAAGACTTGAGGAAAAGTGCTTAGACATTGAAAAACAACACAACAGTCAAAATACCAAATTAGTGTGCAAAAGAATTCAGGAACTTACTAATAAAAGTAACAAGTACATCAACAGGCTGTCTAAAAACTAAAGATGGCAAAATCATAATAGAAAAAGATCAGATTATACATGAATGGACAGATTATGTGAAACACCTTTATGATGATAACAGAGAGGAACAGTATGATATTAGATTTAATAATGAAAGGCCGCCAATTTTGAAGATGGAGGTTCGAAATGTTCATAAGCATATGAAAGCTGGCAAGGCCCCCAGTGCAGATAACATCACAACAGAAATGATTAAAGCTTTAGAAGAATTTGGACTAGATCAAGTCACCAGACTGCTGAACACATTATATGATACTGGAGATATACCTTCTGAATTATGTAACTCTGTATTTATTGCAATCTCAGAGAAATCAGGAACCTTGGAATGTGATCAACATAGAACAATTAGTATAATGAGCCACATCAAAGATTTTGCTACGAATTATCATGCAGAGTGAGGAAGAAAATACAACCTGAAATAGGGGAAGAACAATGTGGGTTTGTAGAAGGAAAGGGTACAGTAAATGCTGTGTTTTTGCTGCGAACAGTTATTGAACGTGCTATAGAAGTAAACAAGGATATACATCTTTGCTTTATTGACTACACAAAGGCTTTTGATAGAGTTAGACATGTCAACATGGTAGATATGCTTGCAGATCTACAAATTGATGGGAAAGACATTAGACTTATAAAAACATATATTGGAAACAACAAGCTGCCATAAGGATTGATAATGAAGTGGGGCAATATCAACCTATTAACAGAAGTGTTAGGCAGGGATGTGTAATGTCTCCAGATCTTTTTTCCCTACACAGTGAAAATATTTTCAGGAATGTAGAAGATATAAATGGAATCAGCATTGGAGGACGAAACATCAATAACATTAGATATGCAGATGATACAGTATTGATTGCAGACAATGCACAAGATCTACAACAATTAGTAGACGCAGTTGTTGTACACAGTGAGCAGCTGGGGTTGGAATTAAATTGTAAGAAGACACAGGTTATGGTCGTCACTAGGAAGAACGAAGTACCACAATGTAATATACAAGTAAATGGGAATATTCTTCAACAAGTGAATCGGTACAATTATCTCGGAACAGTCACAACATCTGATGGGAGATGCCTTGAAGAGATTAGAACAAGAATTACCATGGCAAAAGTAGCCTTTAGCAGGATTAAAAACATTCTGACCAATAAAAATATGTCAATTGAAACGAGAAAAAGAGTGTTGAGGGGATACATAGAGCCTGTTCTTTTGTATGGGTGTGAAACTTGGACAATGTGCAGTCAAGCTGAAAAACATCTGATGGTTGCAGAAATGTGGTTTCTGAGGAAAATGCAAAGAATACCATGGACAGACAGAAAAACCAATGACCAAGTACTACAGGAGACAAATGAAAATCGTAAATTGATTAGAGAAATTAGACTGTAGACAGTCAAAATTATTTGGACATGTTATGAGAAGAAATGGATTGGAGAACTTAGTGACGACTGGCAAGATCGAAGGGAACAGACCAAGAGAAAGACTGAGAGGAAAATACCTTGATGGCTTGGCCACATGGCATGGACGAGACAGGAACACTGAGCTGATTCTCGACGCTGGTGATCGAGTGAAATAGTGAGTCATGACCGCCCACGCTTTCCGGCATGGCACATGATTGATTGATATGCCTGGGAAGAGAGGAAGGCCAAAGAGAAGATGGGTGCAGGATGTGGCGGATGATCTCCAGATGGGTGTATCGGACGCGGGGCACCTTGTTTATGATCGAGAGGATTTCCGGAAGGTTGTTATGAGAGAGAGGTTCTGCAAAGGACATGCTACTGAATGAATGAATATATATATATATATATAGCCGAGGTAAAGACAAAGGGACACAATCATAAAGACCGATGCTTCCTTCACTACGGTGCTAAGAGGTAGAGAGTAATTCTGACTTTGTTGCTAAAGAAGAAAAGTAGTAAAAGAGAGAGAACCTCACACCGCCCTCAACTGAAAAAAAAAAGATGATAGTAATTAGATAAGAAGATGTACGAGGTCTTGGACAGAGGCAGAAACTATTTTATAGATGTTCACACAGGAAACACCACGTTAGAGCCCAAGCAATGAATTAAGGTGTTAGATTGTGGTAGAAAAAGTGGTTGTGAAAACTAAACGAGACTAAACAAACAAATCAAGGACAAATAAACAAGCTCTTTATTTCTTCTAACAGAACATTGCATGTCAATAACAGATACAACAGACAACTGTATATATCAAATAACAGTGGGTAACCCCTAACCAATCAGCAGCACTTAAGACAACAGGGTACACCAAGTACCACAACACAGGTGCTCCAAACAATAGCTGGTTAGACTGACACAATAAAGAACTTTGACACAAGCGACACTGCACAGACAATAAGGCACTACAAAAAACATAGGTTACACAACATAAACCCCAAGACGCGCCATAAACAAAAGAGTTGTGACACAATTTACTATCCCACCAAGAACCCAGGCCTGCTGACACTTAACTATTCAGCCGCTCGGCTTTTTCTTATGACAGTTTGTTCACTGATGAACACATGGGAAACCACACATCTCTCATCTCAAGGCGGGCTGGCCACAAAACTATATACACAGGGCCCAGCATCTGCCTTCACAAACCAAGCTGGCTGCTGCAATCTAAATGGCCTCAGGTCTCTTTGTTTCAAGTGGCGTTTCCGGCATTGCCAGATATTTTCTTGAGGCAGACCAAACCAAAATTCGTTGGTTTGGCGCTATCACATATACAATGTCTAATTTGGCATCACGGCAACTACTCTTGGTGTTACACTATCCTGTGGTGTCAGGATTGTCGTGTCGTCCACGAAGGCCTTGGGTGGCGACATTCTGAATTTCTCAATTAATTTCTGGCCTTGTGCCTAGGAGGTTTCGCATCCATAACTACTACATGGCCATGATGAACAATATTGGCAAAATCGTGCACCCCTTTGTAATATCCACCTGGATGTTAATTCATCTCGCTGTGAACATCGGGCTAGAGAAGCAAAGAGTGAACCCCGAGAAATACTGTCTTATTATGATCACCACGGGCATGTGATATATCCTGTCTTATTATGATCACCACGGGCATGTGATATATCCTGTCTTATTATGATCACCACGGGCATGTGATATATCCTAAGGATCTGCCACAACATGTGGTGGGGCACTGAGCAGTAAGCATTGGCCGAGTCCAACCATATCACATGAAGGTTTGCATGCTCTGTCTTTGCTCTCTGGATAGCTTTCCAGATCATGGTAGCATGCTCAATGTACTCAGGTACCCCAGGGTTGCCCCTTTTCTGCAACGCTTCGTCATGATTCTGCTGACCATGACTGAGAAGTATATCTTGCCCTTGATGTTCGGAAGAGAGATCGGCCTGAACTGAGTAATTCTTGACAAATTATGGTAATGAAACATAACAGTAGAATTCATCATCATCATGTGCCTTGCCAACTGACATAGGACATAGGCTTTCATGTCTCTTCACCGATTTCGGTCCTTGGTGTTCCGGATCAACTCTGTTGATAATTTTCCATGCCACCGTCCCAGGCCATCTAGTATTATTATGTCCTGTCTACCAGTTATCTTTCCAGTTGTTACTATGTTTTCTCAGTTTATATTGAATATATAATCACCAGCCGTATCCAGGAATGTATCACGACAGCGCCGAAGCGGTGCATATCCACACGTATGTCATTGGTTAACTGACAGCTGATCACAAACGAATTCTTCGTAAATGGCGGGGCACGCAAAAATCTGTCAATTCAGAGAAAGTGATGATTTGAAGAATGTAAAGTTACAAATGTTTTACACTTTTCACATATGCGCGAATTACTCGGAGTACTTACAAAGATGATGTGACTAGAAGGTATCTCTCCGACAATTATTTGTTGTACTCTTTGCCTGTGTTGACTTCGCTGCAGACATTTAATTAAATTTAATAATAATAACCGCCTACATACTACACGGAAGGCCAGTGTCCAACATTCAAGAATCTTTACTCAAGATGAAGATATGACGCCAGATCAAAGTATATATTTGAACTCATTCCTCTCTTTTGAACTCCAAAATTTGTTGCGTATAACAAAAACGTCTAATTATTAAGTAAATAATTACCTTGAATAACGAAGACACAAACAATAGAACAGATTGCACTGCAGAAATCACGCAACATAAAGTAAATTAACTAGATAAATACTTCAAGCTGAAATATAAATATGTTCGCACAGTGCCTAGTAGCAGTCTAGTAGAAATAACGCAAAAGACAGTTAGTAGAAAACTCGCGAACCAAATAGTGGTAGAAACTTCAAGTTCGATCATACATTGATCATGTTTCTGGACTCTGTCGTACTGCAGAATTCCCTGGACCATTGCACATTTGATCAAGTTCACGTTGTTTATTGAAAGTTACAGATGTTTGCGTTTATTGTTCTTAATCGCAGTATATCATACAGTAATCTCAATTGTCTACCACGGTAATTTTAAACTGACTGATGGCTGTCAAGTCTTTCTGATGTGCGAAATATGCCAGGCAATAAATCATGCAGTCTGTTGTTAGTTGTTTGCCATGCAGTGGAAGAAGAACTCCTGAGGTCCGATGCCAGTCAAAAATCTCCCTGTCACAAAACCACCTGACTTTGGGGAAACATCGTAGGGAAGAAATGATGGCAGAGACTTTCCACTCAACATCACAGGTGGTCGCCGTCCTTCAAACTCAGTCTGGCCCAGCAGACAAGAAATCTGCATGCAGTTCACCTACACAACAAGCAAACAGATTACTCATAACAATCATGACATGTTTTAGAAGCAAGCGTAAACAATCTACCAATGTGGCTGACTGACAGGTATACGATATAAAAATGGACACAAAAATACCAAATATAATGGACAATCAAAAAAAAGTGTTGGTAATGTTTCCTAAGAACTTTTCATTTTCAAAAGACAACTCAGGTTTCAATCTGTATATAACTCAGTGTACACATCATCAAAACATAAATGGTGCTGACTATTTCATATGTCCAAATACAAAAGATTTCTGTAAGCATTATCTTGAAGGGCCTTCCCCAGCCTTGTAACTAACCCTGATACCTGTAGCGTATTGGGTGGATATAAGCCTGCCTACCCTGTGCTCTTGGGTTCAATCCATAATTGGGTGAATTCAATTCAATCAAAACTCCCAGGTCGAACTACTCTAAACATAAGCACAAAGAATCTTTTGGGAAGAAAAGGCGACTGGCATGTTACTGAACACACGCATTGATAGTCAATACAAATATGGCTCTAGTATCAAATGCCTGATGCACCTTCAGGTGTGTGAAACAAGGTCCTTTATTTGATTGACTTACATCATATTTAGTTGGGGCCTTCATGTTTTAGGATTAATATTTAATCCTTCATTTTAAATCTACAGAAGCTCCGGGTTTAATTTTCATTGTTACAATATAGTATCAAGATAAAATAAACCAACATAAATTCAAAAATATTGCATTCAAACAACATAAAACAAGTGACATGACTTTTAAGAAGGACAAATAATTGGAAAAATATGCAGTTCCCTATTTTTTAAATGTTCACTGACAAAGACTTTGATCAGAATATTTGATTTTGTATGAGAACTTTCATTTACTTTCTTACCTGTGACTCCAAGGCTCCAGACTGAATCATTAACTGCAAACTATTCTCTGGGAATCCTTTCTCCAGTCTAATTGGCATAATAGACCTATGATTAAAATGACAAACCAACTGCTAATTATCATGAAGTCTTCAACTAATTAAGCTATATATGCACACTTATTTGGAATGGAGGTAGGCTACCATAGTGGCTGAGAGAGAGAAAGATATATATATATATATATATATATTGAGAGAGAGAGAGAGAGAGAGAGAGAGAGAGAGAGAGAGAGAGAGAGAGAGAGAGAGAGAGAATGAACGAACAAATGTATGTTGTAAACATAAACAATGCACATTACCATGTTATAAGACAGGCAGACACACGTGCACACACACATTCATAAAAACACATACCTGCATACATACTTACATCATTTGTACAAACGTAGTTTCGCACTCACTCGATAACACAAAAATACACACTCCCTCGCATATACATATACTTGGTTGACTTCTGGCATATTTTCATCTCCTACGTGTAACTTGTGTGCCAGGATGTAAAACCAGGAATTTCTTCTCAAGATCTGTGCCGATGCTATGGAGTTTCGTGCATTGAGCGAAGCAATCCTTGAGTGAATTTTCGCGTGTGTGGTTTCTGTGGTGTTCGGTCTTTTCAAAATGGCGGAACAATTTGTGTGTTCCTTGCGGACAGCAGTCAGCAAAACAAGGCGACGTGGACAACGTGGTGGCCGCAAGCGACGCAAACGGAGGGGTAAGACATTTTAGACTTGATTGTGACTGTCTGGGCCTCAAGTATACTCGGATTCTACATTGGAACTGCGCCAGTGTAAACAACGGGGCCCTATTCTCAAAAACCTGGTTTACAGGAATGACATTGTAGCACTCCAGGAGACGAGACTGGGTGATCAGCTACTCCAAATGGCCGGTTTCAAATGTTTCTACAACAGGCAACATCTGGGTATGGCGATTCTCATTCGCGACAGTATGGTTGCTTCAGAGTTAGACATGTCTAGGTGGGACAATGACGACATACAAATACAGGCGGTTAGAGTTCAATCCGGTCTACCACAATTTGTGTTGGTTAATGTTTATGCCCGTAAAGCGAGTGTGGATTCCCAGAAGTGGCAGTGCTTAAGTGACATATTAGGTCACGAAAAAAATGTCATTTTCTGTGGCGATTTCAACGCTAAAGGCAGATCATGGGGAAACATTTCCTCCAACACACAGGGGGAGGAGCTCGAGACTGCACTTGAAACCATTGACCTGGTTTGTATCAACAGTGGCTGTGTCACCAGGACAGCAAGCCTTCCAGGTGATGAGGACAGTGCTATTGATCTGGCGCTGGTTTCTCCTGCACTCACTACAGTGTGTAGATGGGGTGTCCTAGGGTACCACGGCAGCGACCACCACCCTTGCAGCATATTGGTGGAGAAAGGCAGAACCAGGCAGCACAAGTCAACGGTCAAGACTTTCCAGTATGACAGTACAGGGCAAGATGTGGTGAGTAAAATAAGGCGCGACAAGCGCAGAAAGTTTCAGGGCAGGAAAAAAAGCTGGGAGCAGCCACCCTGGTGGAATTTTGAGGTGGAGAAGGCCTGGATGGATAAGCGTAGTGCTGTAAGGAAATGGCAAAATGCCAAGAAGAACAGAGTTGCCCATCCTAATCCCTGCATGCACTTAGAAAGAGAGATGCACACAAAAGTAAGCTATTTAAAAAAAACTGGTTAAGGTGGTTAAAAGTAAAAAAATGGGCAGAGGTATGTCAAAGAGTAAGCACAGACAAGTCACTGAAATTGTTCTGGCGACTACATAAAAGCATGAGTGGGGTAGTCAAGAATAAGAGAATTTCTGACTTCCAAGGTGCTGACCTCATCTGGCAGAGGACTGACGAGAACAAGGGCAAAGCCCTCTTCGAATGCTATCTAGAGCAGAGCAACCAGACAGACATGAGAGGCTGAAATCTTGCCAAGGAGGTCACCTCAGACAGGTGTAAGACCCAGAAAATTTCGGATGAAGACACAGTGACAGTGAAAGAAATCAAGGCTGTGCTTCAACGATAAAAAAGCAGCGCTCCAGGGCCAGATAGCTTAATATATGACGACATCAATAAGTGTACCGATAACGAGCTAGAGAAACTAGCAGACATGTACAACAACAGTATAGGGAGTGCGAGCATCAAGGAGGAGTGGTTACACAGCTATCTAATTCCCTTGCCGAAGCCTGGCAAAGACCACACAAAAATTCAGGGATATCGAGTAATAACCATGCAGAATACAATTAGCAAACTGCTGGAGAAGTTAATTGCCAGAAAAATATCAAGCCAGCTAGAGAAGCAAGGTGTTTTCCCACCCACCCTGGGAGGGTACCGTCCCAAAAGAGAAACCTGGACCAATGCATCAGTTTTTTCCCATGATGTTTATGAAGGTTTCCACTCAGGCATTGAAACCTATGCTGCAGTGAATGATCTGGAGGACGCGTACAACAGAGTACCATTGGATTTTCGAATGCGTCGGCTTCTTGAACTCAAGATAAGTCCATTCCTCCATAGTTGGATCACTGCAGCCCTCTTCCAACGGAAAGTAGATTTTAGATGTGGCAGTTAGACGTCGGAACCAACAACAATATATCCTGGCCTACCACAGGGATCACAATTATCTCCGGTGCTGTTCAACGCCTACACAGTGAGAATCACCAGTGAGCAGATCACAGGACCGGGATAGGACATTGTCATATGCTGACGATGTTTTAGTGTGTCGTCAGGGTAAGGATAGAGATCATGTTGCTGTTGAACTACAAACTGAACTCACAAACGCCTAAGTGTGCTGAAGCTGGGGCAATGGTCAACACAACAAGGCAACAGTGACATGGTTCTCTCTGAATAATCACATTGTCAACACGCCAACACCAACTGTTAATATATGTTCAGAGACTGTGGAAAGAACGCAGGCAATGAATCCGAAGCCTTGCTTATAATGAGCACAGAGACCAGGTGATAACAAAGGCCAAGCGGGGGTTGGCTGCGATGCGGGTAATGAGCAGCGCCATCTATGCCTCCTATATGAGGGGTTGGTCATGTCTGTTTTTGAGTATGCAATGGCGATCCTGACTCTCAGCCATAAGCAGATAGAAAGGATGGAAAGGATACAAAACAAAGCTATGCGCATTATTCTTGGATGTACAAGAGATACAGCATGCAGGGCGGTGCACTACCTTCTTGATTTTCCAACCATTGAAGACAGACTACAAATCTGCAGAGCATGTGAAAACCTCAGAGTCAAAGCAAACACACAACATCCGCTGCGTAGTGTAATTAGGAAGGTGAAGGGCAGCAGGTTAAAAAGAGGAAGGTCGTGGATGGGTCAAGCTTCTTCAATTCTTCAACATGTGTGTTCACTGGAGGACTTAGAACCTGGCGAAGAGTGGGTATAAGTGCCAACAGATTTATGTACGTCCCTTTCAGTTTGCATCCAACTAGACAGACAATGCAGACAAGAAAATCCGGCTGCTGTGGAGGCGGAAGTACAAGCATTGAATTTCGAGAATTCGTTAGACGGTGGTGCTGTCATTTACACAGATGGGTCGGTGGTCCGACATGTGAGAAGCTAATGGGCCTTTATGGCGCGGGCCGGAGGGAGAGTTGTGAAGGAGAACTCTGGTGCTTTTGTTGAGACCACAAGTAGCGTGACTATGGAAGTCATGGCAGTAAGTATGGCTCAAGACACAGACATTCACTAGGGCATGTGTCCTTAGCGACTCAATGAGCATGCTCAAGAGGATAGAGATAGGGTGGACCCGAAGAGAATGGTTGCTGTCTCTGGAGCGGTCTCGGTTGACAAAGATTAGTTTCATCTTCGTGTCAGGGCATGCGGGAGTACAAGGAAATAAGCGGGCTGACAAGCTCGCAGGTATGGCTATTGTGGAGGGCGGACGCGTCATGGACCAGGCTGACATTCTGAATGCTCTATGAGAAGTAAGACTTTTGCAAGAACCAAGTGATGACTGCGAATCTACAACCATGGTCAGACTGCGAGAACAGCAAATTAAAAGAGGCATGGCCAACCAAGAACACTACGCAGGAAGCAAAAGAACTGGTGTCGTTAGCCACTACACACTGCGGGAAGAACTGTTTTCTTCTTTGAACTTTCTCTGCAGTGCCACTATTCCGCTGTGGATTTACCTGCTCTGTGATACCAGCGGTATGAGTCTGCTGATCTAAGATGGTCGCATGGGCATTTGTGGCTGTTACTACCAGTAAGTGAGATATCGACATCTCGCTAGAGAAGTGTCCTAGGTCTCCGGCCACACAAGAGACCATGGTCATTACTAACCAGGGTGTGGGCCAGACTTCATTGACATCTTCATTCAACTTGAGGTCCCAAGTACCAGTGATTCGACACGCCTACCGTCCTGTCCAAGTGAAGAAGCCTATACCTGGCCGGAGGCAGGATATACTCGGTGAGGTTGACTGACTTACCGCATAGCATGATGCTTCCTCCTTGAGGCTACTCGACATTGCTATGTCTTGTCTCACATAGATACCGTGAGGCCTATCTCGGAGTCATCATCATCATCCTCATCTACTTTGTATAATACACCATCTTGTTATCATAGTTAGATACCAGAGTTGTGTCATGTGTTCAGGACGAGGTTTGAAAGAGGTAACGTCCCTTTGTTGATAGCGAGGGAGATAGTGATCCAAGGGCTGAAGGGGTTTTGTGTACTGAGGGCACCTATGTCCCGGGGCTAAAGACATCCCATTGTTAAAGGTTCCCCTCACCCCAGGAAGTGCCAAGACACCTAGCGAGTAAATAATTTTTACCTGGCAATATCATCCTGCACTTTATCTGTCTCTCCTTTCATGCACATGTCAATTTCTGCCATTCTGAGACCCCCCTTTTCAAACTGAGCTTGCTTCAGCTCCATCAAAAGGTCACTCTCATTGGCGTCTGCTTCATTCAAGTCTAATGCTTTCATCACAGCCGTTTTCCCCACATGCTGGGATTTCTTAATAAATGACTTCCTCTTCTTGTCCGCCTGTAATAGAAATGAACAACAGCCATGTTTTATATGTGCCATAATGCATACAAGTATGGTCAGTTGATAAACATGCGCTTTTACAATGAGCTCTGTGCAGGTGAATAAAATTGAGGAGCTCTATCTATTAACATCAATGACTCCTGCTATTTCCATACTTGTGATAAACAATCTTTAATACAAAGAACTCAGAAGAAATCTAGTTTATATTCAGTAACTATTTTATTCTCCTTCTTATTTGTTCGTCTGGGATGTTGTTTTAGACATAATTGTGTTGTGCCTGTTTACAGCAGGGCTGTGATATTTGCACCTTTCGGCCGACATCTGACTTCAGGCATTTGTTGATGGGGTTACCTTCCCGGGTAACCTTCCCTTCCCTTCTTATGGGAATTAAACCAATCAACTACCACCTTGTGCCTACAGCCAAAGAAGTTCTGGCTACACAGCTACAGAGACAGGAAGAGCAAGGAACAGATGCAAAGATTCTATCATCGCACACTATACAAGTATGCAAAAGAAGATGAAGATGGCTTGCCCTCGGAAAAAGTGAATGGAGTCTATGAGGGGGTCAAGGCTGACAAAGATTAGTTTTATTTTTGTGCCAGGACAAATTATTTGCTCAGGGTTACCACAGCCATCGGGCTGTGCAGCGACGTAGGGGCCATTTTAAACCCAGAAAGGGCATCGGTTGTGTGGTACTCCCTGGATAACCGGATTGTCAAGGCAGGCGTCCCAGGTATTATGTTGAATGGATGTCCTCTTAGTCGAGAGATTAAATTTAAGTACTTGGGTATCACCTTTGACAGGTGTTTGTCTTTTAAGGATCATGTGGAGGATTTGGTGGTGAAGGCTGGTGGGGGACTTAATGCATTGAGGGTTATGGCAGCAACCGGGGTAGATCAGAGGATGCTGTACAGGCTCTTTCAGCAGTTAATAATTTCTGTCATTGAGTATGGTTTGGGGCTGCTGACAGTATCAAAAAGCCAGCTTGAAAGGTTGGAGCGCATACAGAATGCTGCCATGCGGTTAATACTGGGGTGCACAAAGGACACACCAATTATCTGCATGAGGCATATCCTGGCGCTACCTACGATGACGGATAGGCATAGGGTCCTTCAGGCCAAATGGTACCTGAGAGTTGCTGCAGACAGGGATCACCCGCTGCATGCAGCAATGGATATGGTAAAGGGTCATAGACTAAGACGAGGCAGGTCCTGGATGGCACAGGCAGAACTTTCTATAAGTCAGGTGTGTGATCTAGAGACCATCAATCGTGAAAGAGAGTGGGTTGAAGTTCCGGATGACATGACAGACTGGCACAATGTAATAATAACACTGAGTCGTGAGTGCAGAGAATGGACAGCGGGCCGCACTGAGTTTGAAGTGCAACAGCTGATCCAGAGCAACACACATCAAGGTGACATAGTCATCTACACCGATGGGTCAGTGGTGAGAAACAGACGTAGTGGCTGGGGCTTTATTGCAAAGGCTAATGGGCGAGTCTTGAAAAAGGAGAGCCTGGCATATGAGACTACGACCTCCAGCATGAAAATGGAGGTGGAGGCAGTAACAGCGGCATTCCGGTGGCTAGAGGAGACTACTGCAACACACGTTGTGTTCATTACGGATTCAAAGAATATGCTTAGCAAGGTGGAGAAAGGAATGTTTCGTGTGGAATGGCTCTCATCGCTTCAGAGGTCACAGATTGTGAGAATTGTATGGCTATTTTGCCCTGGCCATGTGGGTGTATAGGGAAATGAACAGGCTGATAGGCTAGCAGGGAATGCACCTCTTGGTGGTATCTTGCCTATGGACAAGGGGGAGGTGGTCGTGCGCTTGTGGGACCAGGTGGAGAAGGCGGAGGAACAGATTGAGAACCCATGTGGAAAGAATGAGATTGCAGGGGATCGGCGGGGGATCGGCAGGGGTTCGGGAAGAATCTCAAAACTGAGAGGAAGACCAGGATAGCGGTGGGAACGATTAGTAGTATGACTCTTCACTGGCTGTTGAACGAGGGGACTGAGCATGTACGGGAATGTCCTGAGTGCAGTAATGTCGGTTCTTGACTCAACTCAACTCGTGCCAGGACACGGGGGACCATGGTCTTCCCCTGCCTTCCTTTGTGGGTTGCCATATATGGTTGCCTCCAAGATCTTCTGAATGTGTCCACTGACATTCCAAGAATCACTGCCATGCAGCAGAACAGGTTCGAACATTTCAGTATTCTCTTCCAACAGATATACTTGTATTATATTTATAGAGAATCTCCGGAAATACGAGGGGAAGTCAATAAGTAAGTCACAAATGGCTGTAGAAAAATAACTAAATATGATAACAACTTGAAACCAGTTTATTTTTATACATACATTGTCCCTTTATTTCTCAACATAATTTCCACCAACACTGATGCACTTATCCCATCGTTTTATCAGTCCTCCCAAACCGGCGGCTGTTTTCTACACCACGTTTTCACTTCACATTCAACTTCGGCATCATTCGTGAAATGTCTCCCGCCAAGGTGGGTTTTCAGTGGACCAGATAGGTGGAAATCACTAGGGGCTAAGTCAGGGCTGTAAGGTGGACATTCCAGAACTTCCCACCTTAGTTGGTTAATTTTCTCCTGAGTTAATTGAGCCGTATGAGGTCTGGCATTGTTATGAAGAAGCAACACTCCTCTAGTCAGCAATCCTGGACATTTTCTTCAAATTGCTGTATGCTGAACCATGTGAGCACGCTATTGCAGATGCTACAGAGTCTATCGTTACTCACCTGTCACCTCTAATCATCTCCTCCACCCGCTGCGCAGATGCTGCTGTTGCAATCTCAACAGGACGACCAGATCGGATTTCATCAACAATTGAGCGTCCTTGAGAACATTTTTCTACCCAGCTATGCACCTCTTTATGGGACAAACATTTGTCAGCATAAACAGGAAGCATTTCTTTATGAATGTCCTTTGCAGGCAGTCATTTTGCCCACAAAAAACGCACAACAGCACGTTGCTCTTTGGTTGTACACTCAGTAATTGTTTATGCGCATGCATAGTAGCATGACCTGACGAACAAGAATATAAAGTTGCGGCTCCTAATGCGAACCTGTAGAAACTACTAAAGTTACGATTTACCTGCATTACCTAATCGTGACTACTATTGATTCACCCTTGTATCTTTGAGATGCATGTTTAAAAGCATTAGGGACAGGATAAAGCATGGAAAATTGCCACTACTGATTTTATCAAATGTGCCAGTGTCATTCATTAAGAGAATTGCACAATATGTACTCACTGCTATTACCATTGTTGATCTTAACACAATAGCCTTTTTCAACTAATAAGCGGAGAGTGGGCAGATGGTCTTGGTGACCCTCAACACACAGAGGAAAAGAGGTGGACATACAGTCAGGTTGAGACTGGGACCATCAGCGGGAACTCTTCACTGACTACTGAAGCAGATGGAGCATGCATGGGAATGTCCAGAGTGCAATTCTGGTTCTTCATTTCATATACATATACTTATTAAGCTAAAACAATACAACACATACTGTCAAAACTACAACATTCAACAATGATTCGTGACAGAACTATAAAACACAAGGTACCTTTCTCTGCACAAGAATATCTTGATATCCAAAGGAGAACCCAGTAGTTTGCAGAAATGATGTGAAAAGGCGGCCTAAGCAGGTCGACAGTCTCCCTGCAACTTCTCCTCCATATAACTGAGTACAAAACAAGGGAAAACAAAACTTTGTGTAACAGGCAAATGAAAGAACATTTACACATTTATACAAACATATAATTATTCACATTGCATGTACTGTAATTCTTTTCAGTCAGAAAAACCAATTCTTTTTTATGTAAGAAAATGGTTAGTAATTAAAATAAAGCTTCAGCCATACAATAAATGTAAAGTTACTACTAACAACAGGTTGTGTTTACTTGACAATAAATTAAAAGTGTCAACAGACTGCTTACTTACAATCTTGCTAGGTTAAGTCTTACTTTACATGGTTTTAGGAGAAACATATCCAATATAAGACAGTATTAAGCTTTCTTTTTAATACAAATGTTTTTTTTAATAATTCTATTCTCACATTTTGAAGTTCCTTTGTTGCAGGGGAAAAAACTAATCAAGCTCCATGAGCTTCTAATTTTAAAAAAGTAACCTTTAACAGAATGAGCCTAATGATAATTTTCATGTTAATCCAGTGGGGAGGTTTACCACGTTTAGCTGATGAGAAAAGTTGACATATACTGAACAAAAGCAATGACCTCTAATCTGCTAAAGGCATAATAAACTATAATGCAGTAAAATAAACACGCTGCATAAACATTAAGCCATTTATTGACATGTTAATAGTGGTAAAACATGTAAATTTAATAAAAAGGAATACAGCGCATGCAAGGATGAGAAGCCAAGATTTTTTCTCTTGAAAAGTTTATAACAGTATAGTGTAAACATGTTTGTGTCTGAAGGTTGGCAGACATGAGATGGTGTTTACTTCACACATAAAGCTGACATACTCTAATGACTAGGCTGCGCTACTGACCTCATAACAGCAGTGAACTAAACCATATGACGATGGTCCATAATGTGCCCCATCCAGCACTCCCTGCAACAACTCTCCTTGGCTAATGATCACAGTGCTTTCTCCAAGCCCATCAGAATCAGCAGCAACCGTATTCAAAGGCAAGTGCTTATGGTTTGGTTGGTAACGACTCCAACTCTACAAAGAAATGTTCACTTCAGTTTCAGAAAAAAGGATAAACAAAAAAAAAATTAAATTTTCCAAAATCTAAGAATGTTTTCATTTGTCAACTATCACATTAACAATATTTTTATAATCCATTTTTTTTTTCCTCGCTCACTTGCTTTGAACAAGCCTATTTCTAGTAGCACTGGACTGAATTTTGCATGTGGATTAGCTTTCCCTATTACCAGTGTTCCTCGCCATTAGGCGAACCCACTCCAACTTCAGAGGTGCTTGTAATTTACATACCCGTGTCAGACAAGAAGTCAACATTTTAATCCAACTGTCCAGTGAAGGGGGTTGACGCCACTAACTCAGCATAAGCACACTGGATGGTTAAGAACGCGTGTTCTTATCCATTCGGCCATGCTGAACTCCTTTATAATGCATTTATGAAGTTATAATAAAAGTAGCTCAGTGTGTATTCCATTATATGTGGAGAATTCAGGTCTATTCAGGAATGCCCACCCCTCCCCAAATCTTTCTCCCTCACTCACTTGTGCATGTGCGCAAGCATACACAGAAGAAATAATTTTTCATTGTTTTTGCATTATATGTTCATTGAATAAGCACCAAAAGTATAAAAAAAAATTCTCACTGGATCTATCCCCCCCCCCCCCTCTCTCTTTGTTGCTTTAAAAAACAGTCATAGATAAATTAACAGATGTACCATCAGAGGGATAAGCCTTGTAGTAATAACACAATAATAATGTGCATGTCAGGCCGTTAAAGAAGAAAGGAACATGTTGCAAGTATTAAATAAATTGTGTGACCAAACATTCAGTGTTGCAAATGTTTCTATCAGTTATTACCATGCCAGCTGCCTTTACTTGGAAGTCCAGGACATTTTATTTAAACCCTTGCTCAATGAGGGTTCGAACACAAGACCACCAAGCCAGCAGGCAGACAGATAAGCATGCTGGTCTTTGCACTATCACAACTCCTAAATGTCTGTCTAATCAATGTTTAAAACATTTATCACTGTGCCCCAGGGAAAGTCGCTCGCTTCGATATATGCAAAGTTCAAGGGGTACACTCGGTCTGAAATAAACCTAACTAGTTGCTGTCTACTTAAACTTACCTTCTCGGGTATCTTTGACTTGCTTCTCAATGTGATTGCAGCTACCCCTTCAGGAATGATATTCAACAACACTGTGCTGATAATCTGAAAGGAAAAGCAACACAACTTTTAATCATTGCATGTTAACAGTTGCTGTGGACACTAAACAATTATTTGTAAGCTCATCATCTTCCCTTGCACTGTCTCTACTAAATCAAACCGTACATATCTTATGAATTAGCATTCCCGAGTAACTAAAAATAGCAATTGTAAACGATATGGAAGAACAAAATATCTAAATTATTGGAGCTCAGTGTAAGTTCTCTACTACAATATTAAGATGTGTGTAAGTGGGACATGATTGTTACAGACATTGATAATGCACATTGGGAGCAAGTCACCACCAAAAGTGTTGCATGGAGTGCAAATATCAGAAATGGAATAAAGAAAAAGGAGAAAATGATTGCAGAAAGGTCACACACTGAGTGTGCATTCACTGTAGACGAACATTTACGGCGTGAATTGGTATGATCAGTCAAATTCGCTACCACCGTGGGTTGTAGTTATTATGCCTTTTTGAAGCACAATGTAACAACCTATCATCTGTTAAGACATCAAGGTGCCCATGAATGAATGAATGAATGAATGAATGAATGAATGAATGAATGAATGAATGAATGAATGGGTGTAGATTGTGTAAACCATATCTTTATTTCCATATTTTCTTCGCCAGGAAATATACACAGTAAACAAGTCAAAAGTTTATTGTTACCTCATTCAGAGTCTACATCCTGGCACTCAACTCATGTTCCTACACATCTGTGGGGTCACAAATGTGACTTAGAGCTAATTATAGTTCCAAACTGGCTTTTTACTGCTGTTTGATGCACAATTTTTTCCCCCGCATATGCTTTACAGGACATCGCTGTCAACATCAGCATCTTTCAGCTGATTGTTGATTTCTTGGCAAGATTACGCTCAGTAGTTTGCCATTGCTTTCTGAGTGACCGGCTCACATACCCCGTGAGTTACTGACGTGGAGAGAACCGCTACCGATTCTCATGTATATCACGTTACTCACGAGAGTATATGGGATTACGGAGAAAGACGTTAATCTCCTAGGCCAGGGAGACCAGCGATGCACAATTAACTGACACAAATAACGTATACTGATTTATAAATGATGTAGAGACTTAAAAGTGGCACGGTTGGATAGCATTCTGCCTGCCCTTTTCAACACAATTTTTTAAACAATGGTAACATTTTCAAAAGTACCTATTTAATACACACAAAGGCCATGAGACACACTATATCCACTCTACTGCTAAGATACTTAACGCATAATGTTGGGCTAGTAAATTAATTGTGAATTCTGAGTGTTCACACTAAGTCTGAAGCGATGGTGTCGTGTAATCAGAGCCCTGAAAAGGTTATGCATCTACTAAAAAAAAAACATACATCTACTAAAAAAAAACATACATCTACTAAAAAGATCATAAATCTACCAATAAGGACAAACATCTGCCAATAAGGACAAACATCTACCAAAAATTACATACATCTACCAAAAAGGACATACATCTACCAAAAAGGAGTGTATCTACCAAAAAGGACTTGTATCTATCGGAGTGAGGTTAGTGTAGAAATGTTTCCCTCCCCTCCCCAAGCCCGGCGTGCACCAGTAGGGCATGCAAGGCGGTGGTGATGAAAATTCACATCTGGTTAGAAGCATATTAGAATGTAATAGGCTGGGATTAGGCCTGGGTTAGTAATTGTTATTTTTTTGGGTTTTTTTTGGGTTCCTTTTTTTTTTTTTTCATTTTTCTGAAATTTTTTTCCCCAAAAAGACTGTATCATCTGCATATCTAATGTTATTGATGCATCGTCCCCCAATGTTGATTCCTTCCATATCTTCAATATTTCTGAAAATACTTTCACTGTACAGGGAAACAGATCTGGAGACATTACACATCCCTGTCTCACACCCCTTTTAATAGGCTGATATTGGCTTACTTCATTATCAACTCTTATGGCAGCTTGTTGTTTCGAATATATGTTTTTTACAAGTCTAAGATCTTTTCCATCAATTTGTAGATCTTCAAGCATCCTTATCATGTTGACATGTCTCACTTTATCAAAAGCCTTTGTGTAGTCAATAAAGCAAAGGTGTAGATCTTTGTTTACTTCTATAGAACGTTCGATTATGTTTCTCAGTATATACACAGCATTTATTGTACCCTTGCCTTCCACAAACCCACATTGTTCTTCTCCTATTTCAGGTTGTATTTTCCTCCTAACTCTTTGCATGATAATTCTTAGCAAAATCTTCTTTTGCCCATTATACTAATTGTTCGATGTTGATCACATTCCAAGGCTCCTGATTTCTTTGGGATTGCAATAAATGCAGAATTACATAACTCCTGAGGTATATTTCCAGTATCATATATTGTATTAAGCAGACTGGTAACTTTATCTATTCCATATTCTTCTAAAGCATTAATCATTTCTGTTGTGACGCTGTCTGAACCGGGGGTCTTGCCAGATTTCATGTGGTTAAGAGCATTCTGAACCTCCATCTTCAAAATTGCTGGTCCTTCATTATTTTGAACATTATACTGTTCGTCTCTGTTATCGTCATAAAGGTTTTTCACGTAATCTGACCATTCATGTAAGATCTGATCTTTTTTTATTATGACTCTTCCATCTTTTGTCTTTAGGCAGCCTGCTCATGTATGTGTTCTTTGATTAGTAAGCTCCTGACTTCTTTTTTGCATTAGTTTCGCATTGTTACTGTTGTGTTGTTTTTGAATTTCTCTGCAATTTTTCTCAAGCCATGTTTCTTTTGCCTCCTTACATAAGGTTCTGACTTTTCTGTGAATTTTTTCATATTTGGCAGGATTATTTTTGTTCTGTCTTCTTGTTTCCATTAGTTGTAAAATTTCTTCAGTCATCCATGTCTTACGGCCCACTTTCTTTACTTTTGGAATAGTTTTTTCTGCTGCACAACTGATTGAATTCTTCATCATTTCCCATTGATCATCTACATCTTGAAATAGGATCTCTAGATCAGACAATATATCAAATTTGTTCTTTACTTCTATGTTAAAATTATCTTGTATTTCTTTGTCAGTTTTCAATTTGCACAAGTCATATTTAGGGTTTCCTGCTGTATACTTGACTTTCTTTAACTTTACCCTCAATGTGCCTGTAATTAATCTGTGATCACTGTAACAGTCTGCATTTGGAACTGTTTTTACGACTGTTAACGCATTTTGAAACCTTTTGCTAATCAGGATGTAATCTATCTGGTTTTTAATCCTGCTGTCTGGACTCCTCCATGTCCATAATCTTCTAGGGTGCTGTTTAAACCAGGTGTTTCCTACAACCATTTCTTGTTCTTTTGCCCATTCTACAAGTCTGTATCCTCTTTCATTTCTCTCTCCCAAACCATGGTTGCCTACACTGCATCCATCGCCTTGCTGTCCTATTTTTGCATTGAAATCACCTATTATGATATTTATTTCTGATTTTTTGCAGTTCTTCAAAGCAGACTCCATGTCATTATAAAATTCCTCTATGCTTTCTTCACTGCATTCACTTGTTGGGGCATATACTTGAATGACATTTATTTTAAAAGGTCTTCCATTTAATTTTACTAATAGGACTCTGTCTGACACAGCCTGATATCCTTTGACAGAATTTGATGTTTGCTTATCTAATATAATGGCTACACCTCTTTGCTGTTCTTCTCCCCCAGAGTAAATAATCTTACAATCCTCTCCTGTCCTTATCCCTGCTCCTTTCCATCTCGTTTCCGATATTCCTAATATGTTAATCTTCTCTCTCTTCATTTCTTTTTTGATGTTTTCTAACTTTCCATCTGCATTCATTGTTCTAACGTACCAAGTTCCTACTTTCAATGATATTAATCTGTTGCACCTAGTAGCCTGTTGACGGTCTGGAGTCACCTGGTGCGCATGACTATCCCTATGGAGCACCCATTTACGCTGTTTCTCTGATTATCGATGATTTCACACAACATGATTTTCTTGGCATGTGTAAAGAAGGTAGTTTGCCATTGCTTTCCTTCCTAGCAGTGACCATACTGGTCAGTGACCGTAGCCATTGTCTCCTCAAAAAAGAGATCCTCTACCTACCATCGTGAAGGTGGAGACCATAACCTACAACTATCTGTTGGCTGCTCTACATCTTCATCCACCACCTGCACCCATGGCTTCACGTAACCCTGATCGGGGGGCTAAACGGGTACTCCACCTTGCCCAAGGGTGTCCCGTAGGCTAGCGGAGGGAAGGAGGCGCCTTACTTCTCCTTTGATAGGGGATACCCCTACCCCGCTACCCGTAAACGATATGGAAGAACAAAATATCTAAATTATTGGAGCTCAGTGTAAGTTCTCTACTACAATATTAAGATGTGTGTAAGTGGGACATGATTGTTACAGACATTGATAATGCACATTGGGAGCAAGTCACCACCAAAAGTGTTGCATGGAGTGCAAATATCAGAAATGGAATAAAGAAAAAGGAGAAAATGATTGCAGATAGGTCACACACTGAGTTAGTGAGACGTAAGATGGTGAAAATGACCATGTGTTCACATGCATTCACTGTAGACGAACATTTACGGCGTGAATTGGTATGATCAGTCAAATTCGCTACCACCGTGAGTTGTAGTTATTATGCCTTTTTGAAGCACAATGTAACAACCTATCATCTGTTAAGACATCAAGGTGCCCATGAATGAATGAATGAATGAATGTAGATTGTGTAAACCATATCTTTATTTCCATATTTTCTTCGCCAGGAAATATACACAGTAAACAAGTCAAACGTTTATTGTTACCTCATTCAGGGTCTACATCCTGGCACTCAACTCATGTTCCTACACATCTGTGGGGTCACAAATGTGACTTAGAGCTAATTATAGTTCCAAACTGGCTTTTTACTGCTGTTTGATGCACAATTTTTTTCCCTGCATTTGCTTTACAGGACATCGCTGTCAACATCAGCATCTTTCAGCTGATTGTTGATTTCTTGGCAAGATTGCGCTCAGTAGTTTGCCATTGCTTTCTGAGTGACCGGCTCACATACCCCGTAAGTTACAGACGTGGAGAGAACCGCTACCGATTCTCATGTATATCACGTTACTCACGAGAGTATATGGGATTACGGAGAAAGACGTTAATCTCCTAGGCCAGGGAGACCAGCGATGCACAATTAACTGACACAAATAACGTATACTGATTTATAAATGATGTAGAGACTTAAAAGTGGCACGGTTGGATAGCATTCTGCCTGCCCTTTTCAACACAATTTTTTAAACAATGGTAACATTTTCAAAAGTACCTATTTAATACACACAAAGGCCATGAGACACACTATATCCACTCTACTGCTAAGATACTTAACGCATAATGTTGGGCTAGTAAATTAATTGTGAATTCTGAGTGTTCACACTAAGTCTGAAGCGATGGTGTTCGTGTAATCAGAGCCCTGAAAAGGTTATGCATCTACTAAAAAAAAACATACATCTACTAAAAAGATCATACATCTACCAAAAAGAACATAAATCTACCAATAAGGACATACATCTGCCAATAAGGACATACATCTGCCAATAAGGACATATATCTGCCAATAAGGACATACATCTACCAAAAATGACATACATCTACCAAAAAGGACAAACATCTACCAAAAAGGACTTATATCTATCGGAGTGAGGTTAGTGTAGAAATGTTTCCCTCCCCTCCCCAAGCCCGGCGTGCACCAGTAGGGCATGCAAGGCAGTGGTGATGAAAATTCACATCGGCTTAGAAGCATATTAGAATGTAATAGGCTGGGATTAGGCCTGGGTTAGTAATGTGACCTCCATGGGTGTTAGATATTTCATTGTCAACAGACTCCAACCCAATGCCCAGGCAGGTGTATGATTATGCAACTACACAGTTAATAGATCTTTTTCTATACCATAAATCTATCTATGGGTCACCTGGTCAAGGTCTTACATTGCTGTGTCTTCAGCAGTATGTTAATCTGGTAATGCCATTGCCTAACCCTTCTTTAATATCATCTATATAGGATTTTGTTTGTTTGATGATTCGTCCCTTAACATCAACTGCACCATGTAGAATCATTCTCAACAATAAATTGTGTTTTTAAAAAAATGGCTACACCAGACCGGTTTTTTTTTTTACACATCCGACTGTTAATAAGAATGGTTCTCGGTAGCCTGCTTATGATTTATTTCATCCCAAACAAAGATATTTATTTTATATTCTATACTCTAAATGCGTTAGAAGCTTTCAGGAAGCATCATTTGCAACAACAAAAATATGTACCTGTTTGCCTGACCATAGAGGATATGGTTTCAAGATGGCTGGGGGTAACATAGCAATTTTATCCCTGGAGTCATTCAAAGAGCTCCACAGCAGACTGCAATACTCTGACCTGAAAAAGAGGGAAATGTATACATCAGGATTATACCATTCTTATACTGCTTCACTGAGAAAACTAATGATTTTGTCAAAGTAAGAGTTGTAAAAAAAGCAATCTGACAGAGTCATGGTCAGTACAACTGTCTAATAGAATCTGCCTGTCTAAACAGACAAAAGTAGTTCCATAGCAGAAACTGTCACAGGGAGTTTGAAGTGATTGGTTGCCACATATTCTAGATAGTTGGCTTGAGTTGAATCAAGAACCGACATCACATTACTCGGGACACTCCCATACCCACTCTGTCCTCATCTTCAGCAGCCAGCGAAACATCTCAATACTAACGGGAAAGTTGCAGTCTGATTATGATTTTGTTTGGCCTTTACTCATGGTATTGAGAGTCAGTCAGATCCTCTGGTCACTGTTACCTTAAGTGGGGGTGACAATACCCTTCCACAAGATCCCACAGGGCCCTGACCATTTTTTCCTTATCATGCATTATATTCTAGACTAGCTGACCCGGCCCGGCTTCGCCCAGTCCCTTCCGAGGATCTATCTATCTGTCTGCCTGCCTACCCGTCCATCTCTCCCTCCCTCTCTATCTATCGGGTCAGATCTATCTATCTGTCTGCCCGTCCCTCCCTCTCTGTCTATCCCTCCCTCTCTATCTATCTATCAGATCTATCTATCTATCGGGTCAGATCGATCTATCTATCTATTGGGTCAGGTCGATCTATCTATCTATTGTGTCAGATCGATCTATCTATCTATTGGGTCAGATCTATCTATCTATCTATCAGGTCAGATCAATCTATCTATCTATCGGGTCAGATCGATCTATCTATTGGGTCAGATCAATATATCTATCTATTGGGTCAGATCGATCTATCTATTGGGTCAGATCTATCTATCTATTGGGTCAGATCAATCTATCTATCTATTGGGTCAGATCAATCTATCTATTCGGGTCAGATCTATCTATCTATCGGGTCAGATCTATCTATCTATCGGGTCAGGTCAATCTATCTATCGGGTCAGGTCAATCTATCTATCGGGTCAGATCAATCTATCTATTGGGTCAGATTTATCTATCTATCGGGTCAGATTTATCTATCTATCGGGTCACATTTATCTATCTATCGGGTCAGATTTATCTATCTATTGGGTCAGATCGATCTATCTATCGGGTCAGATCTATCTATCTATCTATTGGGTCAGATCGATCTATCTATCGGGTCAGATCTATCTATCATCTATCTATCTATGTTCGGCTCTTTCCCGTACCCGTTAAAAATATAGATAGAAAAGAAGAACAGATAATTAGATTGATAGTAGAAAATATGATTGGAAGAGATCTATCTTCATTCCAATAACTAAAAAGGGCAACGTGAAAGTGCGGTCTGCTGATGCCAAGGTTAGCAGTTCACCCCCTAAATTACAAGTACCTCTGAAGTTGTAGTGGGTTCGCCAGATGGTGAGGGACACTGCTAATAGAGAAAGCTAACCCACATGCAAAATTCAGTCCATCACTACTATTGAAATAGTGTATATGGACTACGCTTGAGTTCAAAGCCAGCGAGCGCCCACAAAAAAAAAATTTAATCCCTGCAGAAGTCAAGGAATAGCGTGGAAGAAAGAAAAGTCCCAGACGATTGGCAACAGGCAGTAATATAGTACCAATATGGAAAAAGAAAGGCAATATCAAAGAGTGTGAAACATACAGAGGTATATAACTCCTGAGTCATATAAGGAAAATGTACGCAAAAATATTGTGACAAAGAGCTAGACCCATAGTTGAACAACAGTTAAGCAAAGTGCAATTTGACTTCAGAAAAGATAAAAGTTGCACTATTCACTTTGACAAATATGTGAAAAAAACCATTAAATATAGTGACCAGCAGAATATTGTGTTTATAGATCAGGAAAAGTCTTTTGATAGAGTAGACAGGTACAAATTATGGACCATCCTTGAAGACTATGGGATACAAGGACAACTGCTAGAAAACATCATAGCCATGTATCACTTGAGTTAAAGTACAGTAAGAACACAAAAAGGTAGATCAGATATGTTCAAAGTCAATACAGGAGTGAGACAGCAATGTGTGCTCGCTCCTCTGCTATTTAATATCTACATAGACAGATTATCCCAAGAAGCAAGTCTTGACAAAATAGATTAAGAAAATTCTGAAGACTTCACTTCAGATGAAACAACAGATCCACATGCAATAAATGGAACTATTTGAAGACAATCAGTGTCTGTTTTACGAGGCAGACGAAATGCAAGTTAGCAGATCTCCTGGTTCACTAAGTAAAGTAAACAGATAAATGGCACATCTCTGAAACAAGTTAAAGAATTCAAATATCTTGGAAGTATGATCGCAGAAGATGACAGACTGGATAAAGAAATTTAAATCAGATGCCAAAAAGCAAGTGCACTTACATATCAACTATCACCTATACTGAAACATCTAAACATACCTATGCCCGCAAACCGACAGAAAATAAACAGCCTATTCACACCAACCCTCTCCTACCAATCTCAAACTTGGACTTATCCATATCACACTTACACAAAATCAACACCTGTGAGATGAGATGCCTGAGAAGAGCCGCCAACTTAACAAGTCCGAGATCGAGTAAGTTGTTAGACAGACAGTGGGATCAACACCTTGTACCACACTTATCGAAAGACCATCTGCGACGAGAGCAAGAGGACGCCCAAGAAGAAAACGACATCAAAGATATTGTACAATCACACGGAATGACACTATTCAGTGCCACCCATCGGGTGCTGAGACGCCATTTATTCCTCCCCACAGCGCTTGACAGCAAAAGTGGAAGATGATCAATGATTATTATTCTTACTGATTATAGATTGCGTTATGAAACTACCGCCATAAAGGGAATTTGAATGACCTCTGACAGAACAGCTTGATGATCTGGACTTTGACAATAACATTGTCCCCCTGTCCCACACACGAAATCAGAAGCAAGATAAATTAAACACACTTTATGGGAGATCACAACTGTTAAGTCCAAAATTCATAGGGGAACAACAAAGAAAATTATAATATATCAAGAAAATGATAATCCTATCTCCTTTGTGAAACCTCACCTCACGAGGTGAAGTCATATTTATATTTAGGTGACAATGTAGACAAAAATGGAGGAACAGATAAAGATATTAAAATAAGTATACAAAGTCAAGAGAGGCTTTCATAACACTAGGCAATTTGTGGAAGTGAATAGACATTAAAACTATAACCCAGTGGTTCTCAATCGGTGGAGAATTTTAAGGTTATTTCAAGATAGTGTTAATACAAGAACTAATTACTTGATATTGTTTTTCAGTCCATACTTTGGAGTTCTGTACTTCTCGCCCTTCTGAAATTAGTTTTTTAATGTAAGTAGACCCGCAAATCACATTTTATATAGACTTGTTCTAGTGAGTGAGTGGCACCTTGCAGTCTTGACAGACCAAAGTATGTGAGTTGGCATGTGGCCAATATTCCATCACAATGCCTGGGCAGAGCTTCAGAGAAACATGTGGTGCCCAAACGACATGTTCCCTCTCTCAGCCTAGCCCTTGTGTTTTCCAGAGGAATGGGTAACCAATACATCTGGCACAAGGTAGGCTGCAGATGCTGGCGGCTCAGCGTCAACCTCTGAGACCTCGCCTCCACAAGCAGGTGAATGTGTTATTAAATTTAGCTTCCATTTTTACATATACTAGTAGGGGCGGGGGATTTATAGGGCGGAAATACGAAAGGGGCGGGGGTGACATTCTGAACATATGGTGAAAGGGTGCATGGGCCAAAAAAAGTTGATAACCACTGTAATAACAAAACTTTGAATATTTAGCCCCAGCATCAAATCAGTACTGTTGTATGGATCAGAAACATGGAGAACGACTAAAACAGTTAATAAGCTACAAGCATTCATTAACTGGTGCCTGCACAGAACAGAAGGAATAAAATCGTAAAGTTAGTTAGTCGACAGATCATCCTCATTGCACATCGAACCATTCAGTCCATAAGTGCTCGGATCCCCTCCTCAGCAAATCCCGCAACGTGTAGCGGCTAACGACGCCAGTTCTGTGTTGGTTTATCAATCTTCTTTGGCTTCCTGCGTAGTGTTCTTGTTTGGCCACCCCTCTTTTAATTTGCTGCTCTCGCAGTCTGGCCATTGTTGTAGATTCACAGTCATCACTTGGTTCTCGCAAGTCTTACTTCTCGTAGAGCATTCAGAATGTCGGCCTGGTCCATGGCGCGTCCGCCCTCCACAGTAGCCTCACCTGCGAGCTTGTCAGCCCGCTCATTTCCTTGTACTCCCGCATGCCCTGGCACGAAGATGAAACTAATCTTTGCCAGCCGAGACCGCTCCAGAGGCAGCAACCATTCTCTTCGGATCGACCCCTCCTCTATCCTCTTGATCATGTTCATTGAGTCGCTAAGGAAACAAGCCCTAGTGAATGTCTGTTTCTCGAGCCATGTTATTGCTTTACTTACTGCCATGACTTCCATGGTCAGGCTACTTGTGGTTTCAGTGAAAGCACCAGAGTCCTCCTTCACAATTCTCCCTCCGGCCCGAGCTGTAAAGGCCCATGAGCTTCTCACATGTCGGACGACCGACCCATCTGTGTAGATGACCGCGTCACCGTCTAGCGAATTCTCGAAAATCAACGCTTGTACTTCAGCCTCAACAGCAGCCGGATTTTCTTGTCTGCATTTTCTATCTAGTTGGATGCAAACTGAAAAGGATGTGCAGAAGTCTGTTGGCACTTGCACCCACTCCTCGCCAGGTTCTAAGTCCTCAAGTGAACACACCTGTTGAAGAATGTCTTCGGCTTGACCCATCCACGACCGTCCTCTTTTTAACCTGCTGCCCTTCACCTTCCTAATTTCACTATGCAGTGGATGTTGTGTGTTTGCGTTAATTCTGAGGTAGGCGCGTGCCCTGCAACCTTGTATTCTCTCTTCAATGGTTGGAAAATCAAGAAGGTAGCGCATCGCCCTGCATGCTGTATCTCTTGTACATCCAAGAATAATGCGCATAGCTTCATTCTGTATCCTTTCCATCCTTTCTATCTGCTTATGGCTGAGAGTCAGGATTGCCATTGCATACTCCAAAACAGACATGACCAGCCCCTCATACAGAAGACATAGATGGCTCACAGTTTGCTGCCGCCATCACCCGCATCGCTGCCAAACCCCGCTTGGCCTTTGTTATCACCTGGTCTATGTGCACATTATAAGCAAGGCTTCGATCAAACCGTATCCCCAGGTAATTCATTGCCTGCGTTCTTTCCACCGTCTCTGAACACAGCATTACAGTTGGTGTTGGAGTGTTGACAATATGATTATTCAACGAGAACCAAGTCACTGTTGCCTTTGTTGGGTTGACCATTGCCCCAGCTTCATCACACCAAGTACTTATGCGATTGAGTTCGGTTTGTAGTTCCACAGCAACCTCCTCTCTATCCTTACCCTGACGATACACTAAAACATCATCGGCATATGACAATGTCCTGACAGGTCCAGTGATCTGCTCACTGGTGATTCTCACTGTGTAGGCGTTGAACAGTACCGGAGATAATGGTGATCCCTGTGGTAGGCCAGGATATATTGTTGTTGGTTCCGAAGTCCAACTGCCACATCTAAAAACTACTTTCCGTTGGAAGAGGGCTGCAGCGATCCAACTAAGGAGGAATGGACTTACGTTTAGTTCGAGAAGCTGAAACATTAAAAAATCCAGTGGTACTCTGTTGTATGCGTCCTCAAGATCAATCGCTGCAGCAACAGTTTCAGTGCCTGAGTGGAAACCTTCATAGACATCCTGGGCAAAGACTGCTGCATTGGTCCAGGTTTCTCTTTTTGGACGGTACCCACCTAGGGTAGGTGGGAAAACACCTTGCCTCTCTAGTTGGCTTGATATTTTCCTGGCAATTACCTTCTCCAGCAGCTTGCCTATTGTATTCTGCATGGTTATAATTCGATATCCCTGAATTTGTTTGTGGTCTTTGTCAGGCTTCGTCAGGGGAATCAGATAGCTGTGTAACCACTCCTCCTTGATGCTAGCACTCCCTATACTGTTGTTGTACATGTCTGCTAGTTTCTCTAGCTCATTGTCGGTACACCTATTTATGTCGTCGTATCTTATGCCATCAGGACCTGGAGCACTGTTTTTTGATCGTCGAAGCACAGCCTTGATTTCTTTCACTGTCACTGTGTCTTCATCCGAAGTGTTATGGGCCTTGCATCTGTCTGAGGTGACCTCCTTGGCCAGATTTCGGCCTCCCATGTCTGTCTGGTTGCTCTGCTCAAGGTAGCGTTCAAAGAGGGCTTTGCCCTTGTCCTCGTCAGTCCTCTGCCAGATGAGGTCAGCACCTTGGAAGTCAGAAATGCTCTTATTCTTGACTACACCACTCATGCTTTTATGTAGTCGCCAGAACAATTTCAGTGACTTGTCTGTGCTTACTCTTTGACACACCTCTGCCCATTTTTCGCTTTTAACAACCTTGACCAGTTTTTTTGAAATAGCTTACTTTTGTGTGCATCTCTCTTTCTAAGTGCAAGCAGGGACTAGGATGACCAGCTGTTCTTCTTGGCATTTTGCCATCTCCTTACAGCACTACACTTATCCACCCAAGCCTTCTCCACCTCGAAACTCCACCACGGTGGCTGCTCCCAGCTTTTTTTCCTGCCCTGAAACGTTCTGCGCTTGTCACGTCTTATTTTACTCACCACATCTTGCCCTGTACTGTCATACTGGAACGTCTTTACCTTTAGCTTGTGCTGCCTGGTTCTGCCTTTCTCCACCAGTATGCTGCAAGGGTGGTGGTCGCTGCCATGGTGTCCTAGGACACCCCATCTACACACTGTAGTGAGTGAAGGTGAAACTAGCGCCAGATCAATAGCACTGTCCTCATCGCCCGGACGGCTTGCTGTCCTGGTGACACAGCCACTGTTGATACAAACCAGGTCGATGGTTTCCAGTGCAGTCTCGAGCTCCTCCCCCTGTGTATTGGAGGAAGTGTTTCCCCATGATCTGCCTTTAGCGTTGAAGTCACCACAGAAAATAACATTTCTCTCGTGGCCTAATATGCCACTTAAGCACTGCCACTTCTGGGCGTCCACACTGGCATTGCGGGCATAAACATTAACCAACACGAATGGTATACTGGAATGAACTCTCAACGCCTGTATTTGTATATCGTCACTGTCCCAACTGGACATGTCTAGCTCTGACGCCACCATGCTGTCGCGAACGAGAATCGCCATTCCCAGATGTCGTCTGTTGTAGAAACATTTGAAGCCGGCAATTTGGAGTAGCTGATCGCCCAGTCTCGTCTCCTGGAGTGCTACAATGTCGTTCCTGTAAACTAGGGTTTCTAAAATAGAGCCCCGTTGTTTTACACTGGCACAGTTCCAATATAGAATACGGATATTCCTGAGTCCTAGACGGTGACACTTGAGTCTAAAACGCCTCAAACCACCACACTTACCTTGCTTCTTTCTCCCTGCGCGGCTACCACGCCGCTTCGGTATGTTGACTGCTGACCGCTCGAAGAACACACGTTGTTCCGCCATGTTGAAAAAACGTAAACACAGACTGAGAAAACCACACACGCTGCTGAAAATTCACTCAAGGATGGCTTCGCTCGATGCACGAACTCCGTAGCACCCGCGCAGATCTTGAGTAGAAACTCCTGGTTTTACATCCTGGCACACCAATTACACGCAAGAGATGAATAAATCCATCCCCTACGCGAAAAAGTTAACGAACACAAAACAACACGACCGTCCGTCGCCATCTTGAAACCGGAAGTCCCCATAATAAAATCGTAAATTGGATTACTAATGTGGAGATTATGGGAAGGAACTAAAGCAAATCAAGAGGTGAGGAAAAGATGCTGACGCTGGATAAGACAATATTTGCTCAACTTACCTGGAGAAGAAGCACCCCCTGATGGTCAGTTTAACACTTGCCACTACATGATCCTGTACCAGCCCAGCCAGTGGAGTTCCACCTTTGGGCACTAGGTGCTGAGCACTAGGGTGTGGGAGCTGGTTTGGGCACTAGGTGTGGGAGCTGTCAAATATGAACAAAGCAGTCAGAGCCATGTGGTGGAGTTGTAGTGTGCAAGGATGTGAACAATTAACTGGGAATGTTTAGGCTGCCAAAAGGTTAGTTCTTATGTTGTAATCTCTGGTATCTATCAGGGGTAACACAGCAGTCAGAGCCATGTGTTGGAGTTGTGTGTGCAAGGATGTGAACAATTAACTGGGAATGTTTAAGGCCGCCAAAAGGTTAGATCTCATGTTGTAATCTCTGGTATCTATCAGGGGTAACATAAAAAATATCCTAAACCTGGACTTGACATGGTCATCACCTACTTTCTCTCTCACACGCACACCCCCACCCATTTTCCCTTCGTTCTAAAATTCACAAATTACATTGTTTTGTCTTTAATAAAATCACTGATCTGTCAAAGGAAAACATCGTTATACTTTACTGTTACAATGGAAAATAACATATATCATGTTAATTCGAAAACTGGTGTAAAATGTTAACATATTACTCTATAATTATTCCACCCTTGTGACTATTCATAAACCTAAATCTGGTGGTTTACCTTTGATTTTCACACCCACATAAGAGCTCTTCACACTATAAATATTATATTGCTGATACATTTTCTTTCCAGATACATTTTTGGGGCTAATTGTATGAGTTGGGCCAAGTTCACAGTTGTGGTTTTTACTTTTCTACATTCATTGTGCTGGCAAGTTAAGTGCTATATCCACTATACTTCAACTTTCATCACTTCCAAAGATAATCTCTTTACTCAATTACAAGCAGAACTTACCAAGACATAAAGCCTCAGCCTTGCTTGACTCACACTGAGGGAAACTCGCACATTATCTCATCACCATCAAAGTCAGCATTGTAGGCCTTACAGTTGGAATAATTCATTCTCAGTGTCTTTATATCTGGCAAGATTCTAGCCTGAAACACAAGTGTACATATTATTAACTTTTCATCACTGGCAATGGTATGGAATGCAAGGCACATTAAATATATGTTTCTTAAGACCTAAAATACATCAGTTAACCTGGTTAGGGGCATCAGGCAGTTCCAACAAACACTCCTGGTGTCATTTCAACCCCAATCTAAATTATGACAATCAATTCTTGGGGCCAATTGTATGAGAGTGCAACATTTGTGGAGACACTCTTCCATACTCAGTCCATGTCTTCACATGCTTCTCTGTAACTTCTGGATATAAATAAAAAGTCGAAGTCGCTTAAAAGTCGACAGGGTCGACTTCATTGCACCGGGATTTATCCCATATGGCTCGGTCTCTTTCCGCAGCACAGAAAGCGTCGCACAAAGCACGAACTCCGTAGCTTTTAGTGACGACCCACAGGAGTCTCCGAAACATTTAACTCGTAAACCGAAGGACGCGGCCAGGAATCGAACCCACGACCTTCGGAGCACGAGTCAAACGGCTTGACCACTTCGCCATCCTACTCAAACATCAGAATTTGGTTTTAAATGTTGTATGTAGCCGGGGGAGAGGTTGGGGTGAGCGTCCAACCTTGCATAAATACCCCAATGGCTCGTGCATTCATCACCTATGCAGCAAAAGCACAACTTCTGGTCTTCACGTGGCGGAACTTTTAACTTAGGAGAAGGGGTGATGGCAAGTCACTAGCGCCGAGAAATAACCACTGGTATCCCCGTGAAAACTATACCAGAGCAAACTCCATGGAAAGATGAACATAGACTATCACTACAAATCCAGACAAAAGTGAGAGGAGTATTTGACAAGGAAGAACAGAACAGTGTGCAGTGCAGAACAGCCACTCTCAGCTTCCTTGATGAAGAATACCCACAGGACCTCTGGATCCGAGTCTACACAGATGGTCAGCACAAAATGCTGTTCGAAATGGAGGAGCGGGAGTGTACATAGAATACCCAAATAATACTAGGGACACGGCCAGAGTACCAACAGGAAAGTACTGCCATAACTATGATGCTGAAATTGAGGCAATCAAGATAGCAACAGAGAAATTACTAAATACCAGCCATGGTACACAACCTGTGGTGCTATTGACAGATGCAAAATCAGTACTCGAGGCGCTCCTGTCTGGGAAATTGCCAGTAATAAGGACACTACTTTCTGAACTTAGCAGTCAGCATAAGGTCACCATACAGCGGATACCATCCCACTGTGGAATACCGGGAAACGACAGAACTGATCGATTGGCTAAGGATGGAGCAAAAGAAGAACAGCCTGATGTGCCCGTTACATACCACCAAAAGAAAAGAATGATCAAATCAGCCAGAAAGCCACCAAAACCTGCTCAAGATGACTACCACATTATGGACAGACCAGAACAAGTCATTATTCTGCGCCTCAGAACAGGACACAATAGATTACGCAACCACATGTATACAAAATTCAAGATTGGTGAATCAGCCATGTGCACATGTGGATTGGCGTCGCAGACAGCAGAGAACATACTCCAAGACTGCCCAAATTACAACATGTCTAGGCAAACCTTCTGGACTAGAGAGACGACAGTGGAAGATAAACTCTATGGACCGCTGAGTGAACTAAAAAAGACAGTTAAATTCATACAAGAGACAACATTGCAGTTATAGACATATTTCAAGCTAACGAAAGAAGAAGAAGAACATCATAATTCCCAGGTTCCAAATGTTGCTGTTATGTAGCCGGGTTTGGGGTGAGCACCAAACCTTGCATAAATACCCCAATGGCTCGGTGCATTCATCACCTATGCAGCAAAAGACCAATCCTGGCCTTCATGTGGCGGACCTGTTTAACTAAATGTGGCGGACCTGTTTTAACTAACAGGAGAGGGGGTGACGGCGAGTCACTGGCGCCGAGGAATAACCAGAAAGCTCTAGATGTATATGCACGTGCATGCATGCGCAGACATGTGTGTGCGTGCCTACACGTCCATGCATGCGCAGACATGTGTGTGCGTGCCTACACACCTAAACTCCAGTAAGACCACATATTAGCAAAAACTAGCAAAGGAGAGGTGCTGAAGACAGCCAACCAGCTAGGATGCGCACCACAGAAATCAGGATGCCACGCAATTACACGTAATGAAATATGTCGACTACTGCTAATTGTTATGGTGCTCGCCCTGCTTTGAACCCCCAGGCAGGTGCAGTGCCGGGCCCTGTCTCGAAAGAGTCCAACCACAACTATAGGAGGTCCTTCTCAGATGTCCTGTGGAGCCAGGGGATCTGAGAATAGAACGTCTGGCCATATCAAACAGAGATTTAAAATAATGCACTGGAATGCGGAGGGAGTCAGCAACAAAAAATAGAACTAGAAAATATCTTGGACCAAGAAAAAGTAAGCGTATGTTGCTTGCAAGAAACTCAGCTTAACAAAAATATCTTTCCAGTAATCACAATGGGTTACAATGTCTCTCTTCTCATGACCAAGGAACACTATTTCTTTCTTACAGCTGTGTATAATGTTCTACTTTTTCTTCTTTCATTTACTTGAATGTGATTGTCTAATTTGCAATGTTGTCTCTTATATAGTTAATGTTCTATGTTCATTAGCCTTTTCCAGACACTGGCTGTTAGGCACTGTGACAGTCCAAGTTAGTGACAACAATTGTCTCAGAAACCACATCCCCGCTCCTTCCAAGCTGCTCCTAATATGTTCACTCACATTCTAAGCTTCATATATGGACATAAATAGGCTATAAATCCAAAGTAATTGTTCTTCATATTCCTCATTTATTCTGACAAAGAATGTGATTGTGCTGTGTCTACTTACAGTTCTCTTCCCACGACTAGTCTGAAACAACACTGTATCGCTTCTCGTGCTGCTGATCAGGGTGTTGCACTACAGGTCACCGTGGAAGAGGATGTCTTGGCTAGGGTTTAATCTATGATAATTGTTATTGTCCTTCGATATTTTTCTATACCTAGCCCTGAGACTTCACATGTATCTTGATCCTATCACAGTGTTATTAACTTCTGCTGGCAGCTCTAGACTATAACAAAGTTTATGGTGGACTGCTCCCAGACAGTATGTTGACTTAACTTTATTTGTAAACTTGCATTAGGTGGTTTAATATTTGGTTTGGTGGTTCTCGTGGTTAGTGTGGCAATTATGGCGTTGGTGGTGACACAACAATCTGTGGATGTTAGTTAGTCTTTCCTCTTGAGCCTAAGGCGGCGCATAGGGCAGAAGTCCTGTCTCTCCATGCTTGGCGGTTCGCTGCTACCTGTTGTAGATCTTGGATATTTACTTGGCCATTGAATGAGCCTTTTCTAATGATGGTTCTACCCAGGGTCTCTCTTGGTCTTCCCCGTTTTCTTTTCCCTACTGGTGACCATATGAGGGCTTGGTAGGGGAGTCTTGACTTGTCCATTCTGAGTACATGGCCGATGTAGTTCCAACGGCGTCTTCTTATGAAATTGGATACTGTATCTTGCTTAGTCTCTTGTCTTATTTGCGAATTGGTTCTGAAGTCTGTCCAGTGGATGTTTAGAAGTCTTCTAAGACATTTGTTCTCAAAATTGTCTAATTTTTTATCTAAAGCTACCAGTTGATTTCCAACTTTCACATCCATACGTTAACACTGGAATCACACAAGAGTTGAAGATTTTAAGTTTTGTGTGTTTGCTGAGTGTCTTTGACTTCTAGATGTTTGACAGTTTATTGAAGGCACTAGATGCCAGTGCGATTCTAGATGATATTTCTGGTGTTGAGTCCCTTGTAGATGTCATTTTGCTTCCTAGGTATGTAAAGCTGTTGACTTTTTCAAGAACGTAGCTGTTCAATTTGGTGTCATCTGAACTGTTGGTAAGATCAATAGTCTTTGTTTTTGTGGTGTTAATTTGGAGACCAATTTGCCCTGAAACATTTTGGAGGTGGTTTATTTTCTCTTGGGCATCCGGGTGTGTTGAACTCAAAAGCACTATGTCGTCGGCAAAGTCCAGATCTTCTAGAATTTTGTCAACCCAATGGATACCCATATTTGTGTTGTTTGTGCATTTGCGCATGACCCAATCGATAGCTATTCCAAAAAGCATCGGTGATAAGACACAACCCTGTTTCACTCCTGTTTCGACTGAGAACCAGTCAGAGTTGCCTGTTTCTGTTCTTACGCAGCAACGTGTTTCTTTGTAGAAAGATTTTATGACGTTGGTATATTTGGTAGGAAAACCATAGATGTTAAGTAGATTCCAAAGTGAAGGACGGTGGATACTGTCGAAGGCTTTTTGAAAGTCGACAAAGTTGGTGATTAATTTGGTCCACATCCATCCAAAACAAGATTGTGTGAGTGATTGCTCAGGTGGTAGATTGTTTACAAATCTAGCATAGCATAACATCCTATGCATCTTAAGATTATCTTCCCTATCAGTATACCATTGATAGTACACAGAAGACCTATACACCACTCTCCTTCCACATTCCCATACCTTTATTAGGACATATGAGTATTCATTAAAAAGACATAAGAATTTCTCTTACAGCCCTATATGAATTTTTCAAAGGAATCTTCGCGTGGCTAGAGAATATCAAGCATACAGAATAATTATAAATGATCGGTATGAAACAGGAATATTCTCTCGTGAGAAAGCTATCTTGATAGACTAGTAACTATACACACTCAAAGATGATGACAAGTCTAGAACAGTGCAGGATGCTGGCCCACGTGGTACGTGAATGACCTTGGGCTACCCACGCGGCATTGTTACTAACTGTTTGGATAGCTATGATATTAATATTATTTTACTCTAGCTTTAACCTGCTATACTACTATCCTATTGGTATTCTAATAGTATTTCTACTAGAAAGATATTTATATATAATTAACAAATCCCATTCCGGGTATACAAGACCCGCATAACTAGTTTCGCGCACATGTGTCGGATTTTCTATGTTTGCAGTTGACATCTATTCTCTGACACAGAATGTGTACGAATATTCTAGAACAGATTTCGTCCGGTTTTGTTATGTGTTATTATAATAAAAATTAATATACATATTTAACCCTCTAAGGATGGGAGGGCCGAGATTATGGCCATGATGTCACGATGGGCCACTAGCCAGAAAGACGACCAGCTGATTTAATTGGTCACGTTGTAAGAACTGCTTTGGTTGGTTTGCTTTTAACCCTTTACAGGGCAGACGCTTGTCCATTTTGTAGCCCTGAACGGGCAAGATTTTTTCAGGTTCAGTAAAATTTCGGGACGCGTTAGTAAAAACATCACAAATAAGGTGTTAGTCAACCGATTTTAGTTAAATAAACAACACAATGAAGGGAAAAGCATGCAGAATATGTTACTCACGTGATTGTTGCCGGTAATCCATACATGAACACAAATATTTACGAAATACGGCATGTTGTTTGTGATTTTCCGTCACCTATACGGCAATATACAAATACATTTTCAGAATCAAAATCACTTTCTTTAAAGTCCGACTCACGACTGCTAATGCAAAGTAACGCTTTGCACTGATATCTAGCTCCAATTAATAGTCAACTTCGTGCCCTTTAATGTCATTTAAAATGAACCTAGCGAAATCTCGGCTATCACTTGAAGAATCGCCGAAATCCATTTTGAAAAACAGCGTAAAAATCCCAAAAACTATCAAAAATTGTCCTTAAAAGTCTGTTTAAATTGATACTATCGCGTTTACAAATGGCGGCCACGTTGTCAAGCTGTAGGCGAAAGCGAAAGTAGCCGTCGGAAGTGTCGGAAAGCCGAGAGATCGCGATTTTACAATGCATAATAGTATCGGCCGGAATCGGCCGCTACGATCGTTTTCTCGCATCGGCCGGAATCAGACGATATGCCTTGTAAAGGGTTAATAGTACAGACCAATCAAATGTTTCCTTGTAATCTCCAGCAATTCTATTTTGCAAATGGCTGCTTGCTGAATGGAATTCAAACACACGGATAAATTTGTGATATTTTTAGCACAGTAACCCAGATTTTAGTGAATTTTTGATTTTTAAAATGGCCAGATTTGAACCTGACTAGCTCTGATAGTTGCGATTTTGACAGTTCAAGACCGTCAGATAATGATTGTAGTGATACTGAAAGTGTGTTGAAGATTCAGACCTCGTGTCCTCATGGTTTAAGTGTATTGGGACTGAAGATCGTGTTGATCCACATCCATTCATGTGGAGATGTCCGGACAAAAACGCATGCCACCAAATGATAGCCCACCTATTATGTATTTCTTCTTCTTCTTCTGCGTTCATCCGGATTTTTTTCCGGATGTGACTGCGTTGTGCCTGTTTACAGCAGAGCTGCGTTCTTGCGCCGTTAGGCCGACACATCCGACTTCTGCGGGCATTTGTTGACCAGGTTAACCTTCCCGGGCTATTATGTATTTGAAGTTGTTTCTCATACTCGATCTTATTAAATTGTTTGTGAAAGAAACAAACAGATATGCCCGGCATTTTCTTGATAGTGGAGTCCTCAAGAGGTTTGTGGCTCAGTTGGGTTGAGGTTACTGTGAATGAAATGAGGGTCTTTATAGCCATAATTCTCAACATCGGAATCTCAACCGGTCAATGTGCAACAAATGTCAAAAAGGACTTCATGATTGTTGTTTTTCTAAACATAAGTGTTTAAAATTATTCTAAAGTGGTGTAGGTATTCAATGAGGAAATCTTAGGTGAGTACCATGTTTTTTAAAATATGTTTTATACAAAAAATATATTATGTTATGAAATAAATGCAAATGAGGTCACCAAATTTGCATAAACGTGAACAAAATAACTTCAATCATACACAGAAATAAACTTTAGTATATCCTCTTTAAGAATATACTTGTATTAGTAGGTCCCATCATGATTTTAAATTTGAGTATTTACTAATGAGACCACCACAGTAGATAGGCCTTGAAAATCAAATTCTAATGGTACCTCAATGATGCCTGTATGTCAATTCTAAGTGAAGATATTCACATTTTTGTGAAGGTGAAGCAAGTTACGATTTCTCATGTAACTCATACGTTTTTGGAACTCTCCAGTGTGTCCATTACCTCCACAACTGGCCTGTGCGTGCGAGATGGTCTCAAACGGATATGAAAACTGACTTCAAAAATATGTTCCGTCACATTAAATGATTAAAAAATAGTACAAGTATACAAATAAATTATTATTAATCTTTGAACTTGTATTTTCTTTAACTTTAGTAGTTCAAATTGCAAGTTGTGTGTGTTTTGAGTGTTACAAAGTGACAATATACATGTCAGACCGATCGATATGCGCATGCACAGCCGCCATGGCCCATGGCCATGGGTTTCCCCATTCACAAAGGCACGTCTTCGTAGAAAATTTTGTTTTCATCCACAAGTAAAGCAAGTTTCACCATGAAACTTTCAAAATATATGTAATCTTGTATGCAGAATTTAAAAATCCATCTGCACTTGATGCATTTTTTCTATGCACAATGCCAGAATAGTGTTACAAAGTGTACACGCCAGTCCGATTAATATGGGCAAAGAACAAAAACATGTCGTCGCAGAAAATTTTGTTTTCATCCACAAGTAAAGCAAGCTTCGCGATGAAACTTTCCAAATATATGTAATCTTGTATGCATAATTCTTCTTCTTCTTCTGCATTCATCTGGAGTTTTTTTCGGACATGATTGCATTGTGCCTGTTTACAGCAGAGCTGCGTTCTTGCGCCGTTAGGCAGACACATCCGACTTCTGCGGGAATTTGTTGACCGGGTTAACCTTCCCGGGGTATGCATAATTCGAAAACCCATCTGCACTTGATGCATTTCTATGCACAGTGCCAAAAAAAAAAAAATTATACGGTAAGTATGAAATATATTTTTATTTATATAAAACAGTCACAATGATTTCAACCAATCGCTGTGCACAGAATATTAGGCAAACCTTTCCTAGAAAACGCAGGATGACGACTGTTATTGTCACGTGATATTTGAATGAATGAATGACATCGAAAGAATGCATGGTCTATACATAACGATATTTTGGCGACATGGTGGATATTTCGGGGTGACGCCGTATATCACATTCGTTTTAATTTCGGGTCGTGGCACGATCGAACCCTCTACTTGTATATATACCTAAATATAGGATTCTAATATTTTTTTTAGATTTACAAAAGTGTAATTTCTGTACTCCAAAACAATGACTCTGTCTTCTTCATGGGGGAAAGCTAAATTTGACCCAATGTTGTTCCGTCCTAAAAGGGTTAATAAATAGCCCTTCCGTGGAATACGTTGAAGCGCGGGTTTGATCATCACTGCTTTGTTTGTGATATTTCTAAGTCCAGCCGGGTTCCCATTTCCGATGCAAGACGTGGCCCGAATATATTGTATGTTACTGCTTTCCTTTTTTGAATATAATTATTAATCTAAACTTTACGCTTAATTCGCTGCCCTCATTCGCCTGTCTCCTTTGTGGCAAGCGACAAAACTGATGCGTCATGCTTCCCGCGTGGGTGTATCGTTTTCACAACACATTCCGAAATCTTAAGGCCTAAACTAAATTATATACACATGTTATAAATAATTATTAATTTCCAACTCACCGAGTTCCGCACCTTTCTTTCTCAAAACGATGGTTGGCGTCTGTCTAGTAACTTAAACTAGTAATTAATGTATTGTATTTACCAAAATGTGGCGACTATTGACAGTAGTAGTACTAGTAGTTAGTATCGTCGTTATGTGCTGTGCACATACATACTTACATAAGTTTATCGAAAGAGTCCTAAACTTTGGACAAATCCAACACAAACAACCACGCCGACCTATCGCTCCATCAGTTAGAAAGTGAAATCCGCCTAGAGTATCCGCCTTATGCACAATGCCTGAATAGTGTTACAACGTGTACACGCCAGTCAGATCAATATGGGCAAAGAACAAAAACACGTCTTCAGCAGAAAATTTTGTTTTCATCCACAAGTAAAAGTAAAGCAAGCTTCGCGGTGAAACTTGTGAACTTCCGGCTTTGGTCGGAATTTAGCTAAACCCGGCCAAACTCAGCTACTTTTAGCAACACACTAGCTAAATGCCGCTAAGATACATACGACAATTAACTGTGGTAGACGTATAGTTACTTAATTTTACTTATATCGCAAGACGCTGCGGTTTTCTAAACCCGCTTTGCTACAGTTACTAAGTCAATCAATTTACAGTTTTTATTTGTGTTTTGTCTCGCTCGCTTTTCTGTCCATCGACTGTATCAATTGCATTTACCCCACAAACCACATTTTTCCTGCCGTTAGATGATCTCAGCCATCTCCCTGGTCAAAGTGTCTCCGTAACCCCGAATACTCTCGTGGTTGACGTGAGCGCACGAGAATTGGAAGCGGTTCGAGTCGTGCCAGTGACTTATGAGAGTATGGAGCCGGTCGCTCAGAAAGCAATGGCAAACTACTGAGCGTAATCTTGCCAAGAAATCAATAATCAGCTGAAAGATGCTAATGTTGACAGCGATGTCCTGTAAAGGATATGCAAAACATTTAGATGATCTCAGCTTGTCTGCCTATTTTCCAAGTTTCACGTGCAGCATTTGTTATGGAAAGCACTTCAACATTCTTGTCCTCCATGCAGCTGACCGCTTTTATTGCAGCTGACCGATATTATAATATTATTTTCCATCTGCGAAATGTTGGCTTTGCGATGGCTTCTTCTTCTTCTTCTTCTTCGTCTTCTTCTTCGTCTTCGTCTTCTTCTTCTTCTTCTTCTTCTTCTTCTTCTTCTTCTTCTTCTTCTTCTTCCGTTCGCTTAAAATATGTCTATAACTGCAATGCTGTCTCTTGTATGAATTTAACTGTCTTTTTCAGTTCACACAGCGGTCCATAGAGTTTATCTTCCACTGTCGTCTCTCTAGGCCAGAAGGTTTGCCTAGACATGTTGTAATTTGGGCAGTCTTGGAGTATGTGCTCTGCTGTCTGCCACGCCAGTCAAAATGTGCACATGGCTGTTTCACCAATTTTGAATTTTGTATACATGTGGTTGCGTAATCTATTGTGCCTTGTCCTGAGGCGCAGAATAATGACTTGTTCTGGTCTGTCCATAACGTGGTAGTCATCCTGAGCAGGTTTTGGTGGCTTTCTGACTGATTTGATCATTCTTTTCTTATGGTGGTATGTAACGGGAGTAGTGTAATAAATCAGCAAGCCGCCCGCTTTGCGGATCTTATATAAATCAACCATTTATCGATCCTGATCCGCAAAGGGTGATAACTCATTTTCGTCAAAAAAGTAGGCGTGGTCAGAGTAGGTGTGGTCAAGTAACCCCTGCAATTATAGGTGCAGCTAGTATACAACATAAATGTACAACATAAAACAATAACAACACCAATAAAGAAAACAAACAATTCAAAGAAGGTATATAATATTTTTTTATAAAACAAATATAGACAAATAATACAATTTGGTTGTAGTGTCATTTATTGCTAAGAGGTGGGTAGGAGGTGTTAGTGGTTAAGAGGTGGTCAAGCAGTGGTCAAGTAGTGGTCAATTGGTCGAGTGACCACTTAAATTGTCAGGGAAAGTATTTGTAGTGAAACGGTAGTGGATAAAGTGATCGATGACGTGGTCAAGTAGTGGTCAAGTAGTGGACAAGTAGTCTAGTGACTACTTAAAATGTAGATGGAAAGTACGTTAGTGAAACGGTGATGGGTGAATTAAGTAATGACGTGGTCAAATAGTGGTCAAGTAGTAGTCAAGTAGTGGTCAAGTGGCCGAATGACCACTTAAATTGTAGGGGAAAGTACGTTAGTGAAACAGTGTTGGTTAAAGTGATCGATGACGTGGTCAAGTAGTGGTTAAGTAGTGGTCAAATGGTCGAGTGACCGCTTAAATTGTCGGGGAAACTTGGTATAGTGACATGGTGATGATCAAGAGATGGTCAAGTGGTGGTCAAGTAGTGGTCAAGTGGGCAAGGGGTAAGAGGTGGGTAGATGTACTAGTGGTTAAGAGGTGGTTAAGTAGTGGTCACGTAGTGATCAATTGGTGAGTGACCACTTAAATTGTCTGGGAAAGTATGTGTAGTGAAACGGTAGTGGATAAAGTGATCGATGACGTGGTCAAGAGGTGATCAAGCAGTGGTCAAGTGGTCGAGCGACCACTTAAATTGTAGGGGAAAATACTGTAGTGAAACGGTGTTGGTTAAAGTGATCGATGACGTGGTCATGTAGTGGTCAAGTAGTGGACAAATGGTCGAAAGACCGCTTAAATTGTCTGGGAAAGTTGGTATAGTGACATAGTGATGACCAAGAGATGGTCAAGTGGTGGTCAAGTAGTTGTCAAGTAGTGGTCAAGTGGGCAAGGGGTGGTCAAGTGACCCTTCAATTGTACGGGAAGGTGCGTGTAGTGACATGGTGATGGTTAAAGTGAGCGATTACGTGGTCAAGACCTTATGCTGACTGCTAAGTTCAGAAAGTAGTGTCCTTAGTATTGGCAATTTCCCAGACAGGAGCGCCTGGTTTTGCATCAGTCAACAGCACCTATGGTTTATCGAGACACATGGACAATAGTTAAACCCGGTCAAAGATGGTGTCGCACCCGATCACACGTGGTTAATTGCTACAACCAGACCACGTGCTCATTGGCTAAAACTGGTCAAAGATGGCGTCGCATCCGATCACACATGGTTAAATGGCTACAACCAGACCACGTGCTCACTGGCTAAAGCGGGTCAAAGATGGCACTGCATCCGATCACACGTGGGTAATGATCACATCCGCCCAAAGATGGCGTTACAGCCGATCACATATGTAATGGTACATCTGAGACACGGGATCACTGGCTAAAACCAAATATGTCCCTGCTTCCGATCACATACATAACGGTACAGCCAGAACACGTGGCTAATGATTCAACCGGTCAAAAATGGCGATGCTTGCAGTGACATTCTTAACAATACACATGGGACACATGGCTAATGGCTCATCCGTCAAAGATGGTGTAGCATCCGTTCACATGTGTAATGGTACATCTGAGACACGTGGTTAAGAAGGATACTACAGAAAAAGGGTGTTCTATCAGTTTTCGAGCCAGGGAACCTAATTCATGATGATCACCATGTATGGGAGTTATTCCACTACATCGTTAACATTGCATCCGAAGACTAAAAGGATCACCCTTCTCTCTCGCTCACTTTATTTTTCTATATCCGTATAGTCCTAGTGTCACCGAGTAACACCAAAGTACACCCTGGCATCAATACAACATAAACCGGTCTCGAAAGCAGCATACGCGCGTGTAAACAAGTCATGACAGTGTCCGACTATGCCTTTCTAATACTCATAGTGCAGAGATGTGATCACCGATGCTAGTCGGTGAAATCATATATGTACATGACAGCTATTGGGTCATACAACGACGAGTGGCTAGTGCATGTTAACAGACGTATAATATTAAACACGAACACAACAAACTGTCCTGACTCAACCTTAGGCAATGCATGTAACATGACATGTCACGTATCCGCTGTCATAACCAGCGACGTTATCACGTAGCAAATTAGACATCTACACGTTCATTACCTCTCTATGTGTCCATACGTGTCTTTACATCTTTCTCCAGAAACCCATTTCCAAGACCAATATATGTTTTTTCAGTGTGCCTGCTCATGCCACACTTCACAACCAGACAAAAGTACACCTTCTATATACCACTTCAACCGTCAAATAAGAAAATATGTTAGACAAAGTATTAAAATTATTGGTAAAATACAGAAATATCTCGTCCAAACTTATAAAAAGTAGAAACATTTGGTAACTTATTGGGACAAATATCAACCAAGTAGAAAACTTTGTTAGTCAAAGACAAAATATTGACCAAGTAACGAAATATCTCCGCCAAAGGTATGAAAAATAGGAAACTGTTAACCAAGTGTGAAAAAGTATCGGCCAAAGAGAGAAATATCTCACCCAAATTTATAAAAACAATAGGAAAATTTCTTAACCAAAGGGGGATAAAGGTTGGCGAAGTAAGGCAATTTGTTAACCAAAATAATAAAGATATTGACCAAGTAATGAAATATCTCCATCAAACTTATGAAAAGTATGAAACTTTGTTAAGCAAGTATGAAAAAGTATCGGTCAAAGAGAGAAATATCTCACCCAACCTTATAAAAAGTATGAACATATGTTAACCAAATGGAAAAACATCTTGGCCAAATAGGAAAATTTGTTAGCCAAATGGGAAAAAATATTGACCAAGCAACGAAATATATCGTTCAAACTTACGAAAAGTAGGAAACTTTGTTAACTAAATGTGAAAATTTTGGCCAAATTTCAACCAAACTTATAAATATTTCATCTAAACTTATAAAAAAGTAAGAAATTTGTCGCCCAAATGGGAAAAATGTCGGCCAAATACAGAAATATCGCAACCAAAATTATAAAAAGAAAGAAAAGATGACCAAGTAACGAAACATCTCGTCGAAACTTATAAAAAGTAGGAAAGTTTGTTAACCAAATGTGAAGGGTAAAAAAACAAATATTGACCAAGTAAAGAAATAGCTCCTCCAAATTTATAAGTAGGAAACTTTGGTACCCAAATGCGAAAAATATCGGCCAAATACAGACATAGCTCGTCCAAACTTATGAAAGGTAGAAAATTGTATTAACCAAATGGGGAAAATGTTGACCAAAATAGGAAATGTCTCGACCAAACATATAAAAAAAAAAGGAGGAAAATTTGTTAGCCGAATGGGAAAAAATATTAGCCAAGTAAAGAAATATCGCATCCAAACTTACAAATATCTAGTCCAAACTTATGGAAAGTATGAACAAATTGCTAACGAAATGGGGAAAATACTGACCAAGTAAAGAAATATATCAAACAAACTTATATATATTTCGGTCAAACTAATAAAAAGTAGGAAAACACGTCAGCCAAATCAACCAAAATGTTGATAAAACTTATAAATGTCTCGACCATACTTATAAAAAGTAGGAAAATCTGTTGGCCAAAGTAAGAAATATGTCACCCAAAGTAGGAAAATGGTTGGCTAAATTAAGTAAAAGTACAGACAAACTAAGAAATATGTACGGCAAGATAAGTAAAATGTTTATCAATTTGAGATAAATGATGGTCAAACTAAGAAATATGTATGGCAAAGTATGAAAAAAGTTAACCAAATGGGAAAAAATATTGACCAAGTAAAGAAATATATCAAGCAAACTTATACATATCTCGGTCAAACACGTCAGCCAAATCAACCAAAATTGTGATAAAACTTATAAATATATCGACCAAACTGACAAGTAAAGAAATATTTCAACCAAACTTATAAATAACTCGTTCTAACTTATAAAAAAGTAGGAAAATTTGTTAGCCAAATGGGACATCCGCATAACAGCGTCTCTCATATATCAATGACACATGTGTTTAAAAACACTTCAGATCTTTACCACCAACGTTTAATATAGCCAGCATCATAAACACTTCCTTTTGTCATTATATCAACATGAATTAATAGTTACATTCACAAGGTACACTGTTACTTTTTACATTGTTATGACACACAATACAATACCTCTGACGTCGGAGTGAGTTCGCCTGATGGCTAGGGAACCTGTTAACAGGGAAAGCCAATTCACACACAAAATTCAGTCCGTCATTACTATAAATAGTGTGTATGGACTACGCTTGAGTTCAAAGCGAGCGAGCTCCCCCCAACAAAATGTACAAATCTGCAACCTCCTTCATTCCGCTGCCCTAGTCCATACTCGCCTATTGTGTATCCATTTTGTTGATTTCCAACTTTAGCTTTGAAGTCACCCATTATGGTATTTAATTCTGAATGCTTGCATTTCTTGAAGGCATTCTCCAAATCATTATAAAATTCATTTATGTTATTATCAGTGCTGTCTGTTGTTGGTGCATAAACTTGTATGATTGTGATATTGAAAGGTCTTCCACTCAACTTTTCTAGTAATATTCTGTCTGACACAGTCCAATATCCTTTGATTGATTTTGATCTCTCTATATCCATTATAATTGTTACCACTCGCTGTTTTTTCTCTCCACCAGAACGGATTATGCTATATTCCTTGGATGTTGCAATGCCCATTCCTTTCTATCTGACAATATACGAGGGGCTTCAAATGATAACTTTATTTTTTTGGGTGAATATATTATGAAAATGTTAGAAACAATATATCATTTTTTATTAAATGTAGTCACCACTGCAAGTCCACCAGCGCCGATAAAGTGCTTGGATTTCTGTATTAAAAAATTCTCTTGTTCGCGTGTGTAACCACTTACGAACCACCCACTGTACCTTTTCATCTGCCTGGAAAAAAAAAAAAAAATTTCCTCCCAGTGACTATGAGTTGTAAAATAGGTGGAAATCACTTGGGAGTACTGGTGAGTACGCGGGGTGTGATACACACTGAAAGTGGAGGTCTTCGATGGTTTCAACCGTTGCACGGGCAGTATGGGGTCGAGCATTGCCATGTATCACAAGGACACCTTTACTCAGAAGTCCGCATAGTTTGGACTTGATTGCGAGTCGAAGATGATTTCTGAGATCTTTTTATGTATCACTGGTGACATTTTTCCCTCTTGGCATTTAATGCTCTAAAATAACGCCTCGTTCATCCCAATAGAGAGAGTCAGCATAATCTTCGCTGCAAATGGGTGCGTGCGAAACTTCTTTGATTTCCGTGAGCGGGATGATGCTATTCCTTGCTCGCTCTATTCGTTTCCGGCTCGTAGTAGTGAACCCAGGTTTCATCTCCGGTAAAAATTCTTGATAGGAAACCATCACTTTATGCTTCAAAGCACTGCAAAAGTTCTTGACAAGCATCAATGCGTCTTTATTTCAATTACGGAGTGGCGCCCACCTTGCAGACACTTTGCGGTACTGTAACACATCGTCGGGTGATGTGGTGTGCTGAACCTTGACTGATGTCAAGATGTGAGGCAATGTCACTCACAGTCACTCAGTGACTGAACTGTACAAGGCCTTCAATGGCTGCATTCGACTCTGGGATCACTGCTCGGTGTGCCTGACCCGGTCGTGAACAGTCTGCAATAGAAGTTCACACTGTTTTGAAACTTCCTACTCCACTCATACACTTGCTGGACTTACAGGCGTACATCACATACTGGACTTTCATTCACCAGTGAATTTCTATAGGTTTAACCCCTTCAATGATTATTTGTTTTTAAAAAACGGATAACAGAACGCTGCTTCTCTTTGGTGTATGTCAAAAGTGGGGCAAACATCTTTAAACTGTCCTTATGACGTTACTGTGTTCGTCTGCATGGTGATGTCACGTGCTTAACACTCTTGACATCCTTAAAATAACAACAATTTTGAAAGGTTACAAGACAATGGCAAGGTTAATGTAATTACTATCACACCTCCTATAAAAAGCATTGATAGTTTTGGCCCGGAGTATTATTATATCGATTCTTAAGAACAAAAACTATGGCCTTGAGCATTTTGTTAAAATTGTTTTGGCCCTTAATTTGTCACTTCTAGATATTCTTGGGCTGCAATGTTTTTCTTTTCTGTTTTCTTCGGCAGTTGCATGTTCAGTTCGGAGGTTGGTAGCTCTTGCTCTTCTCTCATGACATGTTCCTCTGGTGTACATCGTTGCTAGTGGGACTTAACGGCGTCTATTATCCTCTATATCTAAAATGAAGAATCAAACTGACAGTGTGACCATGGGGAGTCTTCTAGGGTCCATTCTAGCGGACATCCATAAGGCGCGCTTAAAATAAGATATCAAGGACCGGTGTCTAAACCACCGTATGTATGTGGACGTATTTATTAGTCATTACCCAAGATTAGACAACAAGCAGAATCGTTCCACGCCATTATGAACTAATCTCACGAGAATACTTCTTTATCCACAGATCATGAACATTTTGACACCATATCGCCCTTAGACATCATAATCTGGCGAAAAGATGACTCCACCTAAAGCTCAGTCTACCAAAAGAGAGTATAGACGGGCCAATATTTGAACAACAGCAATTTTGAGCCGATCAAATATACACGCGGCATGGTGCAGACCCTGCTCAACGGAGCTAGAAAGATTTGCTCCGATGACACACCAGCAGAAGAATTGCACATTCTTAACCCACAAAATAATGATTATCCAGCTGGCTTCATCATTCGTCATCACTAACCCTCCAAACCTAGCGCTACCGAATCGTCATTCCCAAAACTTCAAGTGTTTCTTCACCTAAACTTCCGAGCTGGCGATGTAATGAATACATGATTGACTTAACACACTATATTAACTGATTCAGCGCCAAATATAAAATAGGTTTTGACGACACAATCAATGAACAAGTATTATAATATTTATAATGTATATTTCCTTTCACTGAGCATTGAAACTACGGAAGATACACGAAACATAACAAATAACACGATGATCCTCATCATCATCAAGTGCCCTGCCAGCTGGCGTAGGCGTTCATGGTTCTCCACAGATCTCGGTCATTGGTGTTCTGTATCAACTCTGCTGATGATATTCCTCCTTGCCACCGTTTCAATCCATCCAGATCATTTCTCTTGGTCATTTCTCTCTTCTCCTCGATCTTTCCAGTTGTCACAATGTTCTCCAATGTCTCTCTTCTCATCACATGACCAAAGAAAGATGTTTGTCTCTTTCTTATTGTTGTATATAGTGTTCTAGTTTCATTAGCCTCTTTCAGGCAATCGTTGTTAGTTACTTTGGCAGTCCAAGGAATTCTTTTTAACACAACTTGTAAACAAATCCACACGATTTAGTCACCAAATGTCGATTACTCGTGGCCTGTGTAAATGAAAACCTTCTTTCGGCGTAAAAATTCGTTTCAGAGTATTAAAATTGAGCAAGGGATCGCAAACGAAAGAAACAAACGGACCGCACAAATCTTGGCAATATATTAACGAAGGGACAAAACAGTTGAGACTGTTCGGCAATCGGTTGGCGGTCGGCAGCGAATCAGTTAATTGCTACAACCAGACCACGTGCTAATTGGCTAAAACTGGTCAAAGATGGCGTCGCATCCGATCACACATGGTTAAATGGCTACAACCAGACCACGTGCTCACTGGCTAAAGCGGGTCAAAGATGGCACTGCATTCGATCACACGTGGGTAATGATCACATCCGCCCAAAGATGGCGTTACAGCCGATCACATATGTAATGGTACATCTGAGACACGGGCTCACTGGCTAAAACCAAATATGTCCCTGCTTCCGATCACATACATAACGGTACAGCCAGAACACGTGGCTAATTACTCAACCGGTCAAAGATGGCGATGCATCCAGTGACATGCATAACGATACACATGAAACACGTGGCTAATGATTCAACTGGTCAAAAATGGCGATGCCTGCAGTGACATTCTTAACAATACACATGGGACACATGGCTAATGACTCATCCGGTCAAAGATGGTGTAGCATCCGTTAACATGTGTAATGGTACATCTGAGACACGTGGTTAAGAAGGATACTACAGAAAAAGGGTGTTCTATCAGTTTTCGAGCCAGGGAACCTAATTCATGATGATCACCATGTATGGGAGTGATTCCACTACATCGTTAACATTGCATCCGAAGACTAAAAGGATCACCCTTCTCTCTCGCTCACTTTATTTTCTATATCCGTATAGTCCTAGTGTCACCGAGTAACACCAAAGTACACCCTGGCATCAATACAACATAAACCGGTCTCGAAAGCAGCATACGCGCGTGTAAACAAGTCATCACAGTGTCCGACTAAGCCTTTCTAATACTCATAGTGCAGAGATGTGATCACCGATGCTAGTCGGTGAAGTCGTATATGTACGTAACAGCTATCGGGTCATACAACGACGAGTGGCTAGTGCACGTTAACAGATTATAATATTAAACACGAACACAACAAACTGTCCCGACTCAACCTTAGGCAATGCATGTAACATGACATATCACGTGTCCGCTGTCATAACCAGCAACGTTATCATGTAGCAAATTAGACATCTACACTTTCATTAGCTCTCTATGTGTCCATATGCGTTTTACATCTTTCTCCTGAAACCCATTTCTAAGACCAATATATGTTTTTCAGTGTGCCTGCTCAGTGACACACTTCACAACCAGACAAAAGTACACCTTCTATATACCACTTCAACCGTCAAATAAGAAAATATGTTAGACAAGTATTAAAATTATGGTCAAATACAGAAATATCTCGTCCAAACTTATAAAAAGTAGGAACATTCGTCTCAAAAACCACATTTCTGTTGCTCCTAAGTGCTTCCTAATTTGTTCATTTACATTCCAAGATTCACCGTCATACAGCAACACTGGTTCTACATAGCATTTCAGCACTCTCTTTCTTACATTCATTGATAGTGACTTATTGCATAAGATACTCTTCATTTTCTGAAATGCTGCTTTTGCCTGCCCTATTCTGCTCTTAATCTCTGTTGTACATCTTCCATCTGATGTTATAAATGCCCCTAGGTATTTACAATTATCCACTTGGTTAAGAATTGTCCATTCTATTTCTATGTCACATTTTAGTGTCACCATTTTCTTTGATGTCACCATTGTTACTGTTTTCTTGATATTCAAAGAGAGTCCTTTCTTTGCACTCTCTGTTACTACAATGTCCAACAATTGTTGTATGTCTATTGAATTATCCGCCACCAATACTGTGTCATCTGCATAGTGTATATTGTTTGTATTATAAACTCCTCTTAGTATTCCTGGCTTCTCTTTGATCTCTCTCATTATTACTTTGCTATATAGGGAGAAGAGATCCTGTGACAAGTACACACCCCTGTCGTACTCCTGGCTTTATCTATTCGTAATTACCTTTTTTATTTCCCAATTTAATTGCTGCTACTTGGTTCCAGTAAATATTCTTTATTATTCTTAAATCTTTCCCATCAATGTTGATATCTTCAAACATTTTAATCAGTTAATCATGTTTTACTTTATCAAATGCCTTAGTATAATCTATGAAGCAAAAATATATGTCTTTCTGCTTCTCTATTGACCTTTCTATTATCTATTAGTGTTCGTAGTATATATATATATATATATATATATATATATATATATGTGTGTGTGTGTGTGCGTGCGTGCGTGCGTGCGCGCGCGCGCGCGCGCGCGCGCGTGTGTGTGTGTGTCCTTTCCTTCCACAGATCCATACTGTTCTTCACTCATTTCCATTTTTATTTTCTTCCTGGTTCTTCTCATTATAAGTCTGAGTAGAAGCTTAATGACATGGTTTATGAGGTTAATTGTACGAAAATCTCCGCATTCAAGTGCTCCTGGTCTTTTTGGTATGGCTATAAATACAACGATGATCCTAGTAAGGCAATATATCGTCTTTCTGTCCAAATGGGAGGTCATATGTATTAATGATCCTTTGGCAGTGAATCAGTTAACCAAACATTCTTCTTCTTCTTCTTCTTTTCGTTCATCCGGAGTGTTTTTTCAGATGTGATTGCGGTGTGCGTTAGGCACCCTTGGGTCGAAACCCTTAGGTCAACACATCCGGCTTCTGCGTGTAGTTTTGACAAGGTTAGCATTCCTGGGAGACTCTCACTTTTGTGGTACCGTCCACCTCCCAGCTGGTCGAGTTGGAACGGTCGAAGACTTCGCAGTCATCCCTCAAAGGAAGGCAGGGACAGTCCATAGCATTTTCCGCCATCCTGGGTGGCTTCCATAATTGCAAAGCCGACACATAATGCTCTGGGACTGGGCTCACCGAGGGAATCGTCACATCCTGCTCATGGCTGCTTTAATTCCTCACTTCAATATATTGGGTACCTCGTTAACCCCGGGCCGTTCCCGCACAAACCAGACCGGTCTGCAGACGGTATCCACTCAGCGAGTTTTCGACACGGACATGTGCTTGTCGTTGCGCCCGTCAGAGCTGGTCCAGGCACGACAGACATTCGGAAAACTACCTAGTCAGAGCTGTTCCGAACAAGAGCGGCATTCGGAAACTAGGTAGTCAGAGCTGTTCCTAGCACGAAAGACATTCGGACGAGACATTTCACTCGGACGTAATTGCGTAGTGCCATTTTTATTTTGCCGCCCGTAGGCTGGCACTTCCGACTTCTGCGGGCATTTTTTTATGAGGTTAACCTTCCTCGGGTTTCGAGACTCTTATTTCGACTTCCACACAGCAAGCTTTCGCTTCGGGCTGCCACGTAATGGATTCGCAAGACAGGCGTTCCATTTCGTGTCAACGAGACAATTTTCCACCTTTGACTACACTCACTTCATGAGTATGGTTACAGACTATCTACGGGACGTGCGACCGAGGTGTTTTCCCACCTTTTGTACTCGCTCACTGCCGGCTCAGCATCTTACCTCCGTGCGTCTGTGGGCGAGTAACGGTCAGGCTCTTTCATCCGGGAATATCTCATATCCCCCAGCTAAGAGCCATCGAACGAGTATCTGCGCTGAGCATGTAGCGTGCTCAGCACCTCATCACAATTTTGATGTAGGTTTGTGTCGGCCAGGCTCTCACTTCCGATAGTTTATGGCTTAGAGACGTTCAGCCATACACCTCGGATGGGAGCCTTAGAGGTTATGTCCGGACTGAGATTTTTGGGATTGTTTGCCTGATTTTGACTGCTATCCTCAGTCACCTGCAGAGCAGCAGGTTGTGTCTCTCTTAGTCTGGTCCCTTTCCCACGAGCCGTCCGATATGTAGTTTTGATCCATCGGCAAGCACATGGGGTCGATGGGACACGCAAGCTCCCCCACCACGTCAAGGTGGAGACACATCGGGGGAGAACCAAACATTCTATGCTGCTGAACCAATCAGCATATATAAAACCACCATCATATCTACTCTATAACAGAACGATTGTCACCGTACTCCGAAGTGTTAGTGCCAAGAACAGAACGAAAGTTGCAAATCGAGTAACTGAACAAAAACCAGGATGGGTGGAAAAGAGTTAATTAATCTTCAGGAATCCCCGTGGCATCGACAGCCCATAAAATCCTATCCTCGTCTATCTCTTAGCAACTTTTAAAATGTGGCCTTGAAGCTAGCATTGTTTTATAAACAGAGCATACGACAACACTGTCACGAAAAAAAAAAAAAACTTGATGTTTCGATCGATGACAGAAAGACGTGAAAGTCGTCTACCAAAAACCGACAAACCCCTTTGATGAGTGAGAGAATGTGGAATAAACAAGTCGCGAAAACGGTCTGCACACTGTCGGCATTTTTGTATGATGTGGGTTGTTCGAGAAACGGACAATAGCGCCATCCGTCTGCCAGGCGGTAGTTAGCCTTTGAAGTGAAGACGAAATGTCTGAATACACGTCGGATGGATTCTATGATGTGGGAAAAAATTCCCTGGTTCACCGGCGGACAGGACTTTTGTTGTACGAGACAAAGGATTCCCAGATGAAAGCAAACTAGACAGCGGGGTGATTCCACACTGTCTAAAATAGGGGGAGAAAACCAGATTCTGGGCTGTACAGCGTCTAGACAATTTGGTGACGTCACTCAAGCCTCGAAATTAAAACTAGTTGAGGTAAACAAAGTTGGGTTAGTCGACCACAAGTTCTGAAGTGATGAGGAGAAGAACGGCATTCTCAGTTGTGTTATAGAGCGAGATTATAATGTCAGTTTGTTGATATAAATATATCGGCGGACATCGATACAGTCTGTGATTATATAATCTCCATCTGCAACGAGAATTGCTATATGGTATTCTATTAATCATATTTAGCTTAGTTTATGATTAGTGATAGAAAGTATCATAGGAGCGTCGAGACCAGTAGCCAATTGTGTAGTTTAAACTAGCCTGTGTGATATATCATTTAACTCAGGGAATTAAGGCCAATGTAGTGGGACACTATTTAGAGAGATTGAGGATGGTGGGGAAGGATGGAGGAAAATGTGAAATGGTAGGATCTTCCAGTAGGGCCTCTGCTGAGTTTCTACCCTTTTCTTTTAATCTTTCCTTGTTTTACCATGACTCAGATAATGTGATGAGCTATTTGGCCGTATGACAGAGTTCGGTTCTCTGTTATAGAGCTGAGTGCTGCTATCGGCCTACACTCACCTAATGAAGTCAGAATTGAGTTGCTCTCATCAGGGTGTTCTATTCTACAGGTTCCATCTAGGTGTGCTTCGATATTCCACAGTGAAGCTAGAAACACAGTTATTGAAAATGATGGCTTGCAAACTGAAGACAGAGATTTCTGAGAGGCATCTTAAATTGGGTTTATACCCCAGTTGGTCTGCGGGATCCTGGCTTCAGATGAGAAGGACATGCTAATGATATGTGTGTTTATTAAGTGATAGCTTGATCACTGAACAGTCAGAGCATTATAGATAACACAGATACCAGGAACACTCATATAACTATATACATATCTGGAACATTTAGATTGTGTTATTGAGATGGGGAATCTGTTATAACCAGTGACAATAGAACAATTAAGATTTCCCAAGTAACGGTAACAATAGTGATAGAATTCTGTGATTACCAAACAGTTAATAGCATAGGAGATTCACAGAGTATAGGAAATTGAAGAACAACATTAGACAGAGTTCGACATGGATGTCCAAGCATCCTAATGGTTCGAGAGACAACGGAGAAAGTCGTCACGTGACCGGAGAAGCATCACCTGGGTGAGGTTGTCTGTCCGGAATACATGGTGCTGGTGTGTGCTCAGCACAATGATGAGAATGACTTTGCTCCTGGAAACACTGATCTGAGTCTATATACACCTTAGAATGGCTTAGAATATACGACACACATTCTACACATTATACACACACACACATTTCTCCCACACATACTCTTTGCTTTAATAAATTTCTTGTATTTATTTGTTGAAGCTAGAGTTGTCAAGTATGTTATGTTGGGGAAGAACGAGAGGGGGCATGATCCAGCGGTGAGTAAGAGTGAGAAGAAGGTGTCTTTAGACTGAGGGAGTGCTGTGGACGGAGTCTGGTGGATATCTCCAGGATAGTGATATTGAATTAAAATAAATGTGGGTGTTGATTCCCCTCACTCCAGGGACGACACTAAAGTAATAAAGCATTACTACTACGACACACACCTGGAATACGGGTCAACTGTGTGGTGTTCAGCATAAAAAACCACACTACAAGAGCTGGACAAGGTGCAAAATCAAGCACTTAGAGTCACCACAGGAGAGATGAGATCAACCCCTATAGTGGAGATGGAGAAGATGGGGAGGACACAAACAGTGAGAGAGCGCAGAGATACGAAAACGCTAATACAAGCAGAAAAGTTCCTCAGCTTTCCAGGTCACCCTATGAAGAACAGATTTAAAAAATTAGCTATGGGACGGTTGAAAAGAAGCAGTTTTATCCACCAGGCCAAACGTCTCTGCAAAGAAACCACTGGAGTATACATAGAATACCCAAATAATACTAGGGACACGGCCAGAGTACCAACAGGAAAGTACTGCCATAACTATGATGCTGAAATTGAGGCAATCAAGATAGCAACAGAGAAATTACTAAATACCAGCCATAGTACACAACCTGTGGTGCTATTGACAGATGCAAAATCAGTACTCGATGCGCTCCTGTCTGGGAAATCGCCAGTACTAAGGACACTGCTTTCTGAACTTAGCAGTCAGCATAAGGTCACCATACAGTGGATACCATCCCACTGTGGAATACCTGGAAACGACAGAGCTGATCGATTGGCTAAGGAAGGAGCAAAAGAAGAACAACCTGATGTGCCCGTTACATACCACCAAAAGAAAAGAATAATCAAATCAGTCAGAAAGCCACCAAAACCTGCTCAAGATGACTACCACATTATGGACAGACCAGAACAAGTCATTATTCTGCGCCTCAGAACAGGACACAATAGATTACGCAACCAAATGTATACAGAATTCAAGATTGGTGAATCAGCCATGTGCACATGTGGATTGGCGTCGCAGACAGCAGAGCACATACTCCAAGACTGCCCAAATTACAACATATCTAGGCAAACCTTCTGGCCTAGAGAGACGACAATGGAAGATAAACTCTATGGACCGCTGTGTGAACTGAAAAAGACAGTTCAATTCATACAAGAGACAGCTTTGCAGCTATAGACATATTTCAAGCGAACGAAAGAAGAAGAGGAAGCTAGCATTGTAAGTGTTCTTGGAATATTGTATTCGATGAGCAATTACTCAAATATGCTGAGGCTCGACCTTTAGGTGTTTAAAACCAGTGTTATGCAAGCAGAAAGACTGTATAGTACATCTGCGATTATCGTGTGGATAACAAATGCTCCACATTCGAAACAGTAACAGTGACTGTGTGTTATATATTTCAGTCAAAATATAATTATTCCCTTCGTATGGTATATGACTGCAGTTATGCACCGGATGAGCTGCAGCGAAATATACCAGGCAACGAATTGTGCTACCTATTGTTTATCTACATTGAAGTTCAACTGATCAGTACATGGAATGCACCCACTATCTCGCCATAACCACACAAGAAGTTTAAGAGATATCTCTTTATGTGAATCACTTTCTGGTGGCAATCGTTATACGCCGGTCAAATCGATTTCACTGCTGCACTTTGACAGGTTGTGAAGAACTAGACCTAAACATACTATAAACCACGACATAGTGAGATGGGACGGCCGTTTTCCTTCCTCGTTCTGTCTCTCTTTCCACAGCACGAGGCGCACTGTGTATATCGTGCTAGCCCCGAATCTTACAGACCAATGGGCAATCGGTATGTGGTATACATATAACATCAGTCGCCCTCACATTCCAGGACTTTTCCTGCTACCTATTGTAGACTGGGTCGACCCCATGTCAATTTAAAAACCCGCCTCGATGGAGATTCGAACACATGATCACCAGGTCTACAGACAAACGTGCGGCTCCATGCAAAAATACGGGGCTAGCATTATACCCAATATGCACCAAGGGCATAGAAAAGAGCTATACATTTGTTACTTTATTCTGGGTGCCGCTTGAAACACACAAATCCTTCACTTAGAGCAGTGGTTCTCAACCTTTTTTGGCCCGTGCCCCCCTTCACCATATTTTCAGAACGTCATTCCCCCCTTCCTATCAAAAATTTGGCCCGTGCCCCCCTTCACCATATTTTCAGAACGTCATTCCCCACCTTTCATATTTTCTACCTAAATATCCCCCACCCCTACATAGTATACGTAAAAATGGAAGGTAAATATGTTAAAACAGGTCTAGACATCCACCTAAAACGTGATTTGTGGGTCTATTTACTTTATAAAATGAATTTTAGAAGGATGAGACGTGCATAACTGTAAAGTATGAAGGGAAAAGCAATATCAAGTAATCGGTTCTTGTATTAACGCGATCTTGAAATGATCTTCATCCCCCCCCCCCCCCCTGGAAACCCTAAAATTCCCCCTAGGGGGGAATTCCCCACCGGTTGAGAACCACTGACTTAGAGTGACTCCAATAGTTACAAGCCTAACAAGCAAGAGGAAAGAGGATCGACTTACTGTCACCGGTTTTTTCAAACTCCGTAGCCCCAACGACGACCCCCGGGAGTCTCCAAAACAACTGCACTCGTGAACTGAACGACATAGGCCGGAATCGAACCCACAACCCCCGGGAAGGTTAACCCGATCAACAAATGCCCGCAGAAGTCGAATGTGTCGGCCTAACGGCGCAAGAACGCAGCTCTGCTGTAAACAGGCACAACGCAATCACGTCCGAAAAAAGTCAGGATGAACGCAGCAGAAGAAGAAGAACCCACAGCCTTCAGAGCGCGAGATAGGCGGCATATTCACTTCGCCACGGAGGGCCATGTTTTGAAAGTAAGTAGTGTTATGGACGCGGTTCGTGATCCTGTATACCCACGTTCGAAACACAGCTGCGGGAGATTTGGCAGCAGACTGCCTTACGTTGTTTTTTCGTTTTTGTTTTACCGAAATGGTATGGGTGCCGGTCGTTTAGAAAGTAATGGCAAACTACTGAACGTAAACTTGCCAAGAGATAACAGCGACAAAAATGCTGGTGTTGACTGCCACGTCCTGTAAAGGATATGCAACTAACTTTTTATATTAAATAATACCATGCACGTCGTAAGAGGCGAGGAAGGAGGCTATGGTTCCGTCGCTTTGCTACCGAGTGAGTGCGTGGCGCGACACTGTGAGCTGTGAATTTCGCGTGGAATTCTTTTGCATCTGTCCGCGATTGTTTTTAGCGTGAACTGCATGTTCGGAACGATGACGGCCGGCTGTTGCTGGATTGATTGATTGATTGATTTAGGAATCGACATCACAGCATTCGGGGCATTCCCATAAGCACCCCGTCCCCATCCTCAGCAGCCAGCGAAGAGTTCCAACACCAATAGTACCAGTAGCAATCTGATTATATGTCCGTCTCGCCTTTCCTCTCAGCGTTGAGCGTCGGCCAGATCCCCTCGTCACTCATCGCTGTCTCATTCTTGCCAGACCATGGCAATCCATTTGCTCCTCCGAGGTGTACACGTGCTCCCACAAGGCCTCAACCACGTCTGCCTTGTCATGTATCAATACTCCACCAAGTTCTGCAGAGCCAGTCAATCTGTCCGCCTGTTCATTTCCCAACACACCGGCATGCCCAGGAGAAAAGATCCAGGCGATGCTTGTCACCCGTGACCTCCGAAGCGAAGCAAGCCACTCCGCACGAAGCCTGCCCGTCCTCACTCTCGTCAGCATGCTTTCTAAGTCAGTTACAATCACGATGTGCGTGTGTGTCGTATTCTCCATCCAGCGGACAGCCGCAGTGACTGCCTCCACCTCCATTCTTAAACTGGATGTTGTGGTATCATATGCCAGGCTCTCCTGCACCAAACGTCAACCATTAGCTTTGGCTATGAACCCTCAGCCACTTCTCTCACCTCTTGACACCGAACCATCCGTGTAGATAATCACATCACCCGAGTGAGCATTGTCCTGAATTAGTTGCTGGATTTCCACTTCCGTGGCCCCTGCTGGCCACTCCCTACACTCCCGGCTTAATGTGATTATAACTCTGCACAAGTCTGACTGCTCCGCTGGCACTCTGACCCACTCCTCTCCACGCCTAATGTTCTCCAAGGGGCACACCTGTCTGATCGTATCCTCCGCCTGAGCCATCCATGATTTCCCTCTTATCAGTCGCTGACCCTTAACTGCGTCCGGCGCCTCATGCAACGGGTAATCTGTGTCTGCAGCTACTCTGAGGTATGCCTTCGCCTGCATCACCTTGAGCCTACCAGCAACAGTCGGCAGACCAAGGATGTAACGCATACACACTACTGGGGTGTCTCTGGTGCATCCCAGAATGACCCGCATAGCTTCGTTCTGTATGCGCTCTAACTTCACCAGCTGACTCTCTGAGACAGTGAGCAGTCCTAATCCATAATCAATTACTGAGAGGATCAAGTGCTGGTATAGTGTGAAAAGCATTCTCTGCTCTGTGTCCATTGCAGCCATAGTTTTAAGTGCACTGAGTCCCTTTTGAAATCTTGTCACAACCGTCTCCACATGGTCCTTGAAGGATAGGCTTCTGTCAAATGTGATCCCCAGATACTTCAGTTTGTTCTCTCTGCTGACATTTCCACCATCTATCGTGAGGCTTGGGACATCAGCTCTCACAATCTTGTTGTCCAGAGGGTACCACAAAACAGCCGCCTTTTCCGGGTGGATGACAGCACTCATTTCTGTGCACCAGTCAATCACTTTATCTACTGTCGCCTGTAACTCCTGGGCTGTTTGCTACCTATCTCTCCCCTGCCTATATGCAAGAATATCATCTGCAAATGTTAGTATTCTTCCAACCCCTGGTGCTTCTAGGTTTGCAATCTTGCTCGTATACACGTTAAAGAGCACCGGTGAGACTGCAGATCCCTGTGGCAGTCCCGGGGTTAAAATATGTGGCTCTGAGGTCCATGCACCCAGACGGAGAGCAACCCGACGAGAATGCAGGACGGCTGCTATCCAGTTCTACCAACCAGGGATTGACCCCCTTCTCCATCAGTGCGGTCATCAAAATATCATATCGAACTCTGTTGCACGCATCCTCGAGATCAAGCGCTGCCGCCATCGTTTCCTGTCTACTCTGGAACCCCTCATAAACGTCAAAGGCAAAAGTGGCTGCATTTGACCAGGTATCTTTTCCTGGCCTGTAGCTCCTCAGGCCTCTTGGAAGAAGCTTCCCCCTTTCCAAAAACTCTTGCAGCTTGACAGCGACTATCTTCTCTAGGACCTTCCCAAATGTATTTTGAAGGGTGATGATTCTAAAGTAGCTAAGCTTTGAATGATCCTTGAATAGTTTTTGGAGAGGGATGAGATAGCTGTGCACCCAATCCTGCGGTACTGATGCTGTCCTAATGCTCTGGTTAAAGCAGTCGGTCGGCCATACCTGACCCCATCGAGACCTGGTGCCGTGTCTTTTGCCCTTTTCAAAATGTGTTTAACATCTTCCACCCGTATGATGTCTTCATACTGCATATTCTTCGTGGTGCCAGATAACTCCTCTCTAACTGCATCCCTGGTGTCCGCATCATTATGATTGGTCTGCTCTAAAAATCTCTGGAGAAACGCCTCCCCTTTCTCTTTGTCTGTTGTCACGTGCACATCATCATCTCTATAAATTGTTCCCACTGTCATAGGCCTATCTTTTCTCTGCATTTGCCTGTGCAGTTTCCAGAATTTTCGCAGTGTTTTATCACCTCCAATCTCCTTCATGAAACATTCCCATTTTGCCTTTTTGGCCTCTGCAGCACAGCGCTTGAAAACCTCCACCTTTCTTGACATTTTCCGCTGTGTCCACTTCCTCTCGTGAGCTTCGAGGTGTCTGTCGCACTTTCTTTAGCTGCTTCACTGCAGCTCTCTTTGCTTTCCAAGCATGGTCTACTTCTGGGGTCCACCATGGGGGCTGCAAAAAGGGAGTTTTAACAGTCCTGTTGCATGCCCCTTGTCTGAGGCGACCAAGAAGGCAATCGGTCCACTCATACCGGAAGGTCTTGCGCGCTCTCCCAGCTTTAACTTTCCTGGGTTTAGAAATCAGGACTGAGCATGGCATGTGATCACTCCCATGGTCATTCAAAACAGTCCACTTTACATCAAGGACTGATGACTGGGAAACAAGTGCCAAATCAATAGCTGTGTCTGCATCGCCAGGCCTCATTGCCATTCTAGTCGGCCTACCATCATTTATGCAGACCACATCGGAGTCCACCATGGCATCCGCAAGGGCAATTTCCTGTCGGTTTTCTCCACTACTGTCCCAATCTCTGTTCCTTGCATTGAAGTCTCCACATATGAGTAAGCCTATCACCTGGTAATTCCTCCAGTTCCTTAAGCCAGTCCCAGTGTTCCTTTCTGACAAAACGGTCCACTGTGGCATATACATTTATGATGTTCCAACTTAAGCCACCAATCTCCATTTGTATACCCTGGACCTCTCTTGCACTGTGATTCCACTGGCTCAAGTCAAGTACCACATGCTTCACTCCTTCCTTCACCAGCAGACCTTGTCCATGTCTCTTCTGCCCAGTAGGGTTTATATAACTGGCGTACCCAGGGCAATGGTATTTGTCTGTATTTAGCTACTGGAGCATGAGGACATCAAAGTCATATATTAGCCTCTCCAATACAGGACCTCTCTATCTGGCACTGCGACAATTCCAGTATCCCACTCTTACATAGTTGAAACCTAGTCTCTCCACTTTTCGTCTTGTTCTCCTGGCGCCTGCCCTCCTCTTTCTATGCCGTCTTCTCACACCATTTCCTCGTCTTCTCCTCCTCACTCTCTCTTCGCTAGCCTCTGAGGGATGTGTCAAGCGCAGAGCACGTGCTCCGTAGCTCCGACGACGGTTCCGTGTTTAAATAAATCCATAGGCAAAGTTTGGATATTTCAGGAAATAAACGGTCACCCTTGCATTGCCTGCTTGCTAGGGAAGAGGCAGGGGATGTCCCGCAGGAGTCCATACGCCTGGTGCCGCCCCGCACGCCTGCCAGACGTCCAACGTTCACGACCAGTTAACCCATGGACCTCAGCACGCTGGTCCACCTTGAACTTGGGGGTTTATATTTGGAGTTTTCCGTCTCCTAGATGGACTGCTGTCCAAAGCTAACGGGTTCCACCTACCCGGGAAAGGGGTTAGAGCGCCCCGACTTGCTTTGCAGGCACGTCTCCGAGCATATGTGGTATTTTCTAAGGAACTCAGATCCAACCCTGAGATCCCGCCTCGACCTCTGTGCCCACCGCCAGTTGGTCCGCGGCTGCTTATTCGATACTTCGCAGCTAACCTCTATATCTAGAGGCTGTTGCTGGATTGACTGGTTTGCCTTTTCGGTTCACGAGTGCTTTTTTCAGGAGACTCCTGGGAGTCGTCGCTGTAGCTACGGAGTTCGTGCTTTGTGCGGCGCTTTCGGCCGGGTCGCCATGCATATAAAGAGACCGAACCATATGGGATAAAACTCGGGTCAATGAAGTCTATCTGGTGACTGCCGTTTCCATCGACGATGAACTGTATTTTTCGTGGGTGACTTTTGTGGTGGCATTCTGGCGGCGGCATTATGCAGTGTACCTGTGCGGACTGTTCGCTTGCCGACACTCCTGTCTAATCCATTGTTCACATAGGGCAGTGAGGAGCATTTTGTGTGAGATTCACTGTCACAGGAACGGAGCAATATGGGGACGACCCGTTGCCGTGAAGTTGGAACCGCGACTAACTAACTAATAACTAACTAACTAACTAACTAACTAACTAACTAACTAACTAATGAATATGGCTTCTATTCCAGTCTATTATTTCCTATACTAGTCCCTTCTAGAAGTCTGTGTGTTCAATGATCACTAATAAGACTATTTGCAGCATTGAGATGCACATTACTATTAATAATCGTGATTCAAAATGTATTCCCAAGAGCGAGCATGTAATAAATAAGGTAGTTCTGATGACGCACTATAAGAGTGAAGTTTTGACCTGCATAGGCATGTTTTATCGGCACGTTTTAGAAGAGATAACCTTTTGTGACAACTGCTGAGGTCATGGTAATATATTTACAACAGACGTGTGCACACACATAGTCACTGTTACATACGGAAATATGTAATACTCAAGTATTTGTAATTTGCTTACTGTAATGAGGATCAGTATAAAATGTTATATACAATTCTCTCTTTGTGCCAGAAATTGTTAAAAAGACGAGGAGAAAATAAAACTATCACTACATTGGGAATTTCCGGAATATCTACTTTCGAAATTAAATCTGGAGGTATCCATGTTTGCTGGTCATTCCCACAATCCTCTTTGCGCAGGCGCAGTTCCCGTTTCGCGTGTATCGAGTCGCCATAATAATGTATCAGGTGTGTTTATTTTCAATTAGTTTCTCGTAGACTGACTGGACATTTTTCTCCTTCTAACACTAGTTTTATATCTTTCATTTCAGAACATGTTTGACGAATACAACCCAAGAACACTGTAAGTATATTGTTCTGTTGTGATGTTAAATATGTCGATAGATACACTTCCTTGAAACTTTTCGTAACTCACCGTGTCGTCTTCTTCTGTTTGTTTCTTCCGCTTCACAAAATTATGTTTTATTTTCTCCAGCTACGTTGGAAACCTTTGCGACCGTGTCACCGAAGATTTTTTGCTTGCCTTATTTGGACAAATCGGACCATGCAAATGCTGTAAAATCATCCACGAAGTGAGTATTAAAATTTTACTTCTTGAGTTTTGGTGTGATCAAGTATGACACGGGCATTACCTCCCCCCAACTACTATTAAGTAATAGTATTACTAACTAACTGTAAACTAGCTTAAGATTTTAAGTTTGATTAAAATCTCTGTGAAATATGCGGAATGATGTTTAGTTAATGTTTCAGATAATCAATGGAAAACAAAATGCTAGAATACATTTCCAATTATAACTTGTTCTGACTTTCTGTCACAGGCAGTTGTTAATTTGGTTGATTCAGTTCAGATTCTAAAAGGGAGGCTCTATTCGCAATTCCATAATAAATAATTTAACTCACTGTTGCGAGTTTAATTCTGCTGAATTCTCCGTATTTTTTAATGAATCACTCTTCTTCTTACTTCTGTCCGTTCTTTTGGCATCCCGTTTTATTTTTACATTACGTTAGTCCTGTTTAAATATCAAGAATAATTTTTCAGAACAGGTATCCCCAATACAAATAACGATCCCTACAAATAATTCTGTCCCCAGGCGAGTTCAAGAATTGTTAAGTTTTGTTTCTGTACACTTACTGTTACCAGGCATCCAGGTTTGTTTAGGTTACCCTCCTACTATTTATGTCCTGATAGTATCGCAGCAGTGATGATTCTCTTAATGTGACACTTTCTATGGCCTCCATTGCATCCTCTCTGAGTGACTCTGTTCTGGTCCAATCTGACAGTAATATGCTTCGCCTCAGAGAGACATGATTAGGCAATTCAAACACCAGATTTCGATTGACAGGCCTCATTAATTAATAAATAAACAAGGATAAGGAAATGCTACACATATAAAGTGCAGGACAACCCGGTATATCTGAAGCAGGTGGAAAAGAGAGAAGAGAGAGATAGATAACGAAGATAGTGTGAGAGACAGAGATATGAAAAAGATGTATTGAAAGACATTAAAGAGTAATAAAAACAAAAAAGGGAGAGGTGGGAGATCGAGACTTAGAGGGAGGAGAGGGAGAGAGAGAGAAGAACTCGTGTTCGGGTGGCTAAGCTCCTTTCCCAAGACAACAAAAGTAGAGGACAGATAAGAACAGAAAGACAAGTGTGCAGGTTCTTGTGCAGCAAGGTAAACAACACCTAATACACAAAATCCGTTGGTGTCACCTATTTCCTGAAAATGGAAAAAAAAAATGCTGCCAATCGAACCTTGAGCTCCCGTGTACCAGGCGGAGACAGTAACCACTATGCTACCGAGGACATGTTAGCATATCAACAAAATATTGTAATATGGAAACACGCATAGGAATAATCACGTGACCTACTTCGATTGCGAATATAATTTTTTTCTATTCGCAATGGAATTGCGAATAGTCACTCCGATTCTAAAATGATCATATGATGTCCCACAGCAAAATGACAATGGCAGATGTTAGAATAAAATTAATATGTAATAATAGCTAAGGGGTTCATTAAGTTGCATGTCCCTTGCAGAACTTCGCCACCATAACAATCATCCGGAAAACTTCCCGATCATAAGCAAGATGTCCCGTGTCCGATATACCCATCTGGAGACCACCCGCCACATCCTGCACCCATCTTGATCTTCTCTTGGCCTTCCTCTTCTTCTCTTCCTAGGCATTTCAAACTTTCTCCAAACTTTCATGATATTCCCGGCAAGTGACCAAAATGTTTCAGTTTTCTTTGTTTTATCGTCTTTAGTAGCCAACCTTTTTTCAGTATTCATTTCTTGTTGTATGGATGTATTTCTTTTCTGTATCCATGATATTCTTAGAACCCATCTATAACTGCTTGTTTAGTAAATTTCTGGGTCTCACAGACGTATGTTGCAATGGAAAAGATGCATGCTCTTAACCCTTTACAGGTCACAGCGGCCAATTCCGTCCGATGCCATAAAACGATCGTAGCGTCCGATTCCGGCCGATACTATTATGCATTGTAAAAACGCGATCTCTCGGCTTTCCGACACTTCCGATGGCTACTTTCGCTTTCGCCGACAGCTTGACAACGTGGCCGCCATTTGTAAACGCGATAGTATGAATTTGAACGGACTTTTACGGACAATTTTTGATAATTTTCGGGATTTTTACGCTGTTTTTCAAAATGGATTTTGGCGATTCTTCAAGTGATAGCCGAGATTCCGCTAGGTTCAATTTAAATGACATTAAAGGGCACGAAGTTGACTATTAATCAGCGCTAGATATCAGTGCAAAGCGTTACTTTGCATTAGCAGTTTGAGTCGGACTTTAAAGAAAGTGATTATATTCTGAAAATGTGTTTGTAAATTGCCGTATAGATGACGGAAAATCACAAACAACATGCCGTATTTCGTAAATATTTGTGTTCATATATGGATTATCGACAACAATCACGTGAGATATTCTGCATGCTTTTCCCTTCATTGTGTTGTTTATTTAACTAAAATCGGTTGACTAACACCTTATTTGTGATGTTTTTACTAACGCGACGCGAAATTTTACCGAATCTGAAAAAATCTTGCCCGTTCAGGGCTAGAAAATGGACAAGCGTCTGCCCTGTAAAGGGTTAAAAACCTTATTTTTGAATCTGTCCTACTCCAAAATTTGTTTTAGTTCTTGAAGAGCAATAGATATTCGTCTGTTAATTTCCTTTATTATAGTCACCATTGTTGGTAATTAATGACCCAAGATATTCAGAATTTTCCACCTCAAAATTTTCTTCATAAACATATTTTTCTTTCTCCATATTAGTTTTATCTGTTTGCATTATCTTTATTTTTTGCTATGTTAAGATATAAATTGTGATTTTTGCTATTCTTTTGGGTTGAAGTTATTAGTTTTTCTAAACTAATTGTGATGTGGATAGTAATACTGTATCATAAGCAAGCTAAGGGATTAGTTAATTGCATATCAGGAAGTTGCAGTCAAATCCAGCATTTTTTGGCTACCCTGATAACTGTAATTTATCAGCAGTATATCTGCAGATGTCCAGAAATGGTTGTGAGATGTGTACTCTTTAAAATGAACATATTTTTGTACTATGAAATAATATATTTATTATATATTATAATTAATTATTATTATAAAATGGTCCTAGTTATACCTTTATAAAATTCATTACTTTACCATAAATAAATCTTTGATGATGATTAATGTTGCATGTACTTTGGAGGATGTTGAGATCTATCCAAGTTGATTTTTAGGCAATTGTATGTTCAGTAGTTTGTCATGCTTTCAGACGAGAAGTACAATTTTAAGTCCAACTTAATGCCGGTGTAGAGGTTGAACTATCTTTGACTTTAGTGATACCTGGAAATGATTTAATGTCTAAAAATTAGCTAAAACATTAAAAGAGCTAGGAAAATCATAAATCTTGTGCCCAAAATGGGAAGACTTTCACATTAACTCGCACATCCTCAGGCAGTTTGCTTGCATCAAATTATATCAGTTGTGTATTTATTAATAGCTTAGCCACTGTGTAAAATAAATAGTAATTCCCTGGCAAAATTGTTTAGCTGCTTGCTTGGTGCTTCGAAGGTTTTTTGAGTTTGTTTTCGTTCTCCATCATTCAGTTCATGAATGGTGAGATGGGGGTCTGTTCCCCATAAATCACCAATATATTTTTATATTTAGGAACACTTTATATTTTCTGTTCCCTTCCGGATTTTACTACAGCCCACTACAGGAGCATGGACACTTGAAGACAAATTAAAATATCTATCTACAACAGTTGAGGACACTCTGTTTCAAGAAACAAAAAAAAATTGTATTATAGCTTCCTGCTCATGGAAACGGCAACACAGAAGATTTACATACAAAGCTTCACAGGGTGAATAGGCCGGTTGGCTTCTTCATTACTGAAACTAGTGACAGGGGTGGCAGATATTGTTTATATTTATTATGTCCTTGTGAGAAGAGTTCACCTGGCTGATGAAAGTGTCCTCCCCACTAGGTACTAGTCTAGTGGTAAGTGGACCTTGTTTCTTCAAGGAACGGGGTTGGTTGTCCCGACAAATGAGGCTTCTTCCCACATTGAACGCCTTGACCCTGCCTCTGAATGATTAGGCAGCATTAGCGTACTGGAGAACTGCTGATATTGTTCTTAACAACCTCTTTCTTGAGAGCTTTAGTTCTGGTTCTTCAGACTCAAACTTCTTTTTGTAGAACTTCACATGTGGTTCTTCATGCACCATTTAGGCAGACAAAACGGTGGATCCTTTAATTATAGCCCAAGGCAAGTTAACTGGCTCAGGAATTAGATCTAGGCTCTGCCAGAGAGGGGCAGAGACGAAGCTTGCATACTTCCCCGCACAGCACAACCTTCTTGGCTCAATGCCTATACATGGTGTGACCATGGTGCGATCCGGATGTGTGGTTTTTATAAAAATGACAACCCGAGAATTCTCTGGATAATCTTAGTTTTCAGGGTGCACGGATGTAACTATTGAAAGATCGATGTGCATTCCCAGATTCACAGAAATCTGTGAATCTGATTGAGAGACAGCGTGTTTCTCTAGAAAAGGAAGATTTAGATATACAGTGCATCAAGGTTGCAGACACTCAGAATTCCACGCACACACATTTTCCCCTTCAATAAATCTCCCTCCCGCAGGGGTTAGGAATAACTAGGGAATAGGTTGTCCAACTGGCCCCTGCTTGGTTTCTTTACAGTGAGTGCAAGTTTTTTTTGGAGACCACTGTTGTGTCAAGGTTCTGTATGATTCTTTCGAAATGTCACTGTGCACGCTAGTTTTATTCTTTGCTTTCCATTAATGTCCTGATGACATATGGGTGCTGGTAATTATACTTACAACTTTTTATTTTTAGTAGTCGGACTTTGATATCTTATCATAATATTGTTGTGTTTTGTTTCCTTCTTGAGTTAAGTATCCTCATTGCTGGAATGTAATCTCTGTTGTTAGTTTCTATCGTTTTTAATGTTCACAGTTGTGAAAAAAATCCATACACCTAAACATTTTTACCTGGTGTCAGTTTTCAAATTCAGTTGTAGAAATACTTTTCAGAAATATTTCGAGCCCCCTATTAATCATGTCCATTGCTTAAAAAAAAGTTAGTACTGTATATGTTTTTGTTGTTTATGTGTTTTCTGTTCCTTTGCATTATGAAATCAGAATAATAAACGCACCATTGTAATGTTTGATTTCCGCAGCAATGTGTTCCTTAATGTTAATGAACAGCAGAGGTTTTCACCCTGTTTTGGATAGCGGCTCTATCATGTACAGATGCGTCACGCACATACCACGTGTCATCAATGTATGTTTTGAGATCTGTTGTGTTTTACACTTACTTAAATTGTAGGCAATGAAACGAACAAATTGACCGGTACAAGTAAAGAAACAGTACTCATAGTGATTTCTTCTTAAGTAGGCTGACTTTGCTAGAAAATATACCACGAAGTAATGGAGAAGTCGAGAAGCTAGCCAATCACAGCGCCGCTGTAATTTTTCAATATGATGATGATCAGCGTAAAACAAATTATTATGTTGGATATGACAAAGAAAATAACACTGAATATCATCATCATTATCATTTTCAACTTTTCCGTTAAGCATCATGGAGAGGGATAATTGACGTTCCAGAGACTGATCGGTGGCACTGAATAGTGTCATTTCATGTGATTGTACAATGTCTGTCATGTCGTCAATCCATTTTCTGTTCAGGCATCCTCTTGTTCTCTTATCAGATCTTCTTTGATGTAGCTCCAGTACTGGTAACTGATGGTGATACATAGAAGATATTGTTTCTGAGTCCCTTGGTCACTCTCTTCTTCTTCTTCAGCATTACCGAGCTATTGAGGTTCTTTGCTGCAGATACAAGCCGTCTCCATTCGTCTCTCAGGTTGGACCTTCTCTTGCCAGTCGTTGATTCCAAGTGCTTGTAGGTCTGTATGTATATTATCTCTCCACCGTCTTCTTGGTCTACCTCGGGGTCTACGGTCATTTATTTCCTGAGTGTAAGCGAGTTTTGTTTCCCTATTATCTTCCATTCTTTCTATATGCCCCAGCCATTGTAGTCTATTAGCCTTCATGATACCAGTGATTAGCGGGGACTTAAACAGATCATAAATGCTCTTTGTTGCTTCTTCTTTTCCACTCTCCACTTTGTGTATCCCTAATGGGCCCAAAGATGCGCCTTAAGACTTTGTTCTCAAAGGTTTGTAACAAGGCTTCGTCTCCTTTAGTTGTACTCCAGGTTTCAGAGCCATACAGCACAACTGGTCTAATCAGTGTTTTGTATATTGTGATCTTGGTGTTACGAGATAGCGCATTTGATTTTAGCAGATGTTGTAGTGCATAGTATATCTTATTTCCAGAGTTGATTCTAGCTTGTATTTCTTCCTTATTATGTTGGAGCAGTTGAAGATTGTACCCAGGTATTTGTATGTTTCCGTTCTTTTAATGGTCATATTATCTATTTGTATGTGGCCAGAGTTTTTAGCCATTCCTTCTCTTGAAATTACCATATATTCTGTCTTATCTTGGTTGATAACCAGCCCCATTTGTTGAGCTTTTTCCTTTAAGTGAGTCAATATTTCCTAATGTCTTTTGTTCATTTTCCCCATAATATCTATATCATCTGCATAAACAAGCAGTCTGGATGTTCCTGCAATAGCACATTCCTCCTTTACCTTCCTTACAACTTTCTCTAGAGCCAGATTGAAAAGGAGTGGCGATAGTCCATCACCCTGTTTCAAGCCAGATGTTATTTGGAAAGGGTCTGATTTACTGCCTTTATATGTTACTATATTGTAAGTATCTGTGAAGAAGGAATGGCAAACTGAGCAGTAAGTTTCCTACCAACACTGCAGACCAAAATTCTAAAATTGTATTTGGATGTTCTAGATTTAAATTGGAAACTTAAAAAGCTCAACAAATCCTATAAATACTTAACCCTTTACAGGGCAGATGCTTGTCCATTTTTTAGCCTTGAACGGGCAAGATTTTTTCAGGTTCGGTAAAATTTGGGTTGTGTTAGTAAAAACATCACAAATAAGGTGTTAGTCAACCGATTTTAGTTAAATAAACAACACAATGAAGGGAAAAGCATGCAGAATATGTTACTCACATGATTGTTGTTGGTAATCCATATATGAACACAATTATTTACCAAATACAGCATGTTGTTTGTGATTTTCCGTCATCTATACTGCAATTTACAAACACATTTTCAGAATCATAATCACTTTCTTTAAAGTCCGACTCACGACTGCTAATGCAAAGTAACGCTTTTCACTGAAATCTGGCTCCAATTAATAGTCAACTTCATGCCCTTTAATGTCCCTTACATTGAACCTAACGAAATCTTGGCCATCATTTGAAGAATCGCAGAAATCCATTTTGAAAAACTAAGCGTAAAAACCCCGAAAACTATCAAAAACAGTCTGTAAAAGTCCGTTCAAATTCATAGTAGGCGTTTACAAATGGCGGCCACGTTGTCAAGCTATCGGCGAAAGCGAAAGTAGCCGTCGGAAGTATCAGAAAACCGAGAGATCGTGTTTTTACAATGCATAATAGTATCGGACAGTTTCAGACGATCTGCCCGTTTAAGTTATCGGACGGAAATGGACGTTCTGCCTGGTAAAGGGTTAAAGTGTCAGGAGGCTGGAAGTGCACAGAAGAATCCTGAATGTACGCCTTAGCAAAGTGCGTTAAAAATGAATGCTAATATGCTGCAGCCGGTCACCCTGGATAAAGGGTTAATGATTTTCTCTGTAATCTCGTACATCCACGTGAGGAACACAGCTGCACGAGATTCGGCTGCGGATCGCGTCGTATTGGTTACTTACGAGGTATGTGAGCTGGTCACTCAGAAAGCAACTACTGAGCGTAATCTTGCTAAGAACATCAACAACAGCTGAAAAATGCTGGTGTTGTCTGCAACGTCCTGTACGGGATATGCAACTTTAAATAAAAATATACTGCAACATAATGAATGTACTTTCATGGCATTGAATTATATTACCAAAAATTATAGACTTTGGAGGTTTGGTTACATTGTTAACCAAGCTAAATGTTATTGATTCAGAGAAGGATGTAAATTAAAAATGTGTAGAGAGTGTATTTCAAGCATTGCCTCTTATATTCATGAAGATTATATATTTGAAATAAAGGATAGCCCATATGTCAGTATCTTACTTGATGGACATGCAGACAGACATAATGATGAGGGCTGATTTTATCAGACCCAACTCTTATATGGCAAACTACCAAAGTTGGCCACGTGACGTTATCCTTTATGCCCCCACACAGGTGGCACCGTGGCAGATCATCCCTTGTCAAGAATCCATTTTCCTGGCTTTAGTCCTGTCAAAGTTGTCAGTAATAGTTTAGATTCTCAAACAAGCCAGCGAGTTTCTGTCGAGTTACAACAAAGAGTTGCAAATAACCCCGTCAATCCTCTCGATGTGCCGGAAACCAAGAATTGACAGATGCACTGTTTTCTCCCTAGTCGGGCACTTCCGACCTGTTGATAAACTGTCAATCTTCTGTTCCGTGGTGACAATCCCAGCAGCCATTTCCGTCTGATGTCCGGCAGTATAGATGACAAACGGAACCATTCCATATCCTAAGCCGACAATCATATGTGATTCTAACTGTTAATGAACTGCCAACTCGATGTATCCATTCCTTCTCACTCACCACCAAATGTGTTTATGGGCTGACACGATGTAACCTGTGCAGCTGTGTTTACTCTGTTAGTACGACTGTTGTGGCCTAGAAAATATACGCCACGCAAACGTCGGTATTATTAGCTGGTTAACTCATGGCGCTCGTGACAATCGGTGGCACTGAATAGTGTCATTTCATGTGATTGTACAATGTCTGTCATGTCGTCAATCCATTTTCTGTTCAGGCATCCTCTTGTTCTCTTATCAGATCTTCTTTGATGTAGCTCCAGTACTGGTAACTGATGGTGATACATAGAAGATATTGTTTCTGAGTCCCTTGGTCACTCTCTTCTTCTTCTTCAGCATACCGAGCTATTGAGGTTCTTTGCTGCAGATACAAGCCGTCTCCATCGTCTCTCAGGTTGGCCTTCTCTTGCCATTCACTGATTCCAAGTGCTTGTAGATCTGTATGTATATTATCTCTACACCGTCTTCTTGGTCTACCTCGGGGTCTACGGTCATTTATTTCCTGAGTGTAAGCGAGTTTTGTTTCCTTAATATCTTCCATTCTTTCTCTATGCCCCAGCCATTGTAGTCTATTAGCCTTCATGATACCAGTGATTAACGGGGACTTAAAACATAATAAATCTCTTTGTTGCTTCTTCTTTTCCACTCTCCACTTGGGCCATTAACCTAATGGGCCCAAAGATGCGTCTTAAGACTTTGTTCTCAAAGGTTTGTAACAAGGCTTCGTTTTCTTTAGTTGTACTCCAGGTTTCAGAGCCATACAGCACAACTGGTCTAATCAGTGTTTTGTATATTGTGATCTTGTGTTATGAGATAGCGCATGTGATTTTAGCAGATGTAGTGCATAGTATATCTTATTTCCAGAGTTGATTCTAGCTTGTATTTCTTCCTTATTATGTTGGAGCAGTTGAAGATTGTACCCAGGTATTTGTATGTTTCCGTTCTTTTAATGGTCATATTATCTATTTGTATGTGGCCAGAGTTTTTAGCCATTCCTTCTCTTGAAATTACCATATATTCTGTCTTATCTTGGTTGATAACCAGCCCCATTTGTTGAGCTTTTCCCTTTAAGTGAGTCAATATTTCCTATGTCTTTTGTTCATTTTCCCCATAATATCTATATCATCTGCATAAACAAGCAGTCTGGATGTTCCTGCAATAGCACATTCCTCCTTTACCTTCCTTACAACTTTCTCTAGAGCCAGATTGAAAAGGAGTGGTGATAGTCCATCACCCTGTTTCAAGCCAGATGTTATTTGGAAAGGGTCTGATTTACTGCCTTTAGATGTTACTATATTGTAAGTATCTGTGAAGAAGGAATGGCAAACTGAGCAGTAAGTTTCCTACCAACACTGCAGACCAAAATTCTAAAATTGTATTTGGATGTTCTAGATTTAAATTGGAAACTTAAAAAGCTCAACAAATCCTATAAATACTTAAAGTGTCAGGAGGCTGGAAGTGCACAGAAGAATCCTGAATGTACGCCTTAGCAAAGTGCGTTAAAAATGAATGCTAATATGCTGCAGCCGGTCACCCTGGATAAAGGGTTAATGATTTTCTCTGTAATCTCGTATATCCACGTGAGGAACACAGCTGCACGAGATTCGGCTGCGGATCGCGTCGTATTGGTTACTTACGAGGTATGTGAGCTGGTCACTCAGAAAGCAACTACTGAGCGTAATCTTGCTAAGAACATCAACAACAGCTGAAAAATGCCGGTGTTGTCTGCAACGTCCTGTACGGGATATGCAACTTTAAATAAAAATATACTGCAACATAATGAATGTACTTTCATGGCATTGAATTATATTACCAAAAATTATAGACTTTGGAGGTTTGGTTACATTGTTAACCAAGCTAAATGTGATTGATTCAGAGAAGGATGTAAATTAAAAATGTGTAGAGAGTGTATTTCAAGCATTGCCTCTTATATTCATGAAGATTATATATTTGAAATAAAGGATAGCCCATATGTCAGTATCTTACTTGATGGACATGCAGACAGACATAATGATGAGGGCTGATTTTATCAGAGAAGGGAAAGTAAAGGAGACATATTTCTCTATTGTGCCTTAGGAAGATGCACAACAAGTGATGGGTACTTGAAAGCTCTAGAAACATATGAATAACTTAAGTGTTCGCGTGATATATTTGACTGGGCCTCCAATAAAGGACATTTAATGTTTCATTTCAAAACATATAGATTTATTTGAGGTTTATTTGTGTTTTTCTTAGTCGTGTTAAAATAAAAAAAAATATGCTGGCTCCTTAGGAATAGGGGCTGGCTCCTGAATCATGTTTAGGTATTTTTACTCCTAAATGTTCAGATCTAGAACTGATAGTATAGGGTGGGAAAGAACACATGACTGAACAACTCCCTGTTTGTTCAGTATCACATTTGTTCTGCAATATTGGTGATATATGCTGAATAATTTGGCTTGCTTTATTACATGTGATTTTCACTACTGATTTTTACCATCTATTGACATTATTCTCCTTAGGTATGTGAAGTCCTATATTTGCTTTAGTTGTACATTTTTAATATGATTGTTTGTTGCTGCTTCTGTTCTTGTTATTGTTCTATTTTATCTTTAGTGAAATATCATTCTTTTTCTGCTGCTGCTACTTGTCTTTGTGTTAGCAGCATAAGAGTAATTTATTCATTGTCAGATAGTTATAATGCAGTAGATATTATTCTGCAGTCCTTCATATCAGTGAATAGTAGTTCACTAGTGACATGACATTAATTGCTGCTGGTTGCTTTGCATATGCAATCTATGAAGATTTACATAGAACTCATTCATTATGTACATGTCATTTGGCTATTTACATAAAGACTTGCACAAGTTAGTTGATCAAGTGGTCACTAGCTGCATTATATAGTAATGCTTCCCACAGCTGTTACCTACTCACATGAGCAATACCTATTTCCTGGTCATCTCATGAAATACTACAAGTAGATCTTCTAAATGAGTAATGTTTATTCTTATTGCATCAGCAGTTACAATTAGAATTGTTAATGGCCGGGAAGGTTAACCCGGTCAACAAATGCCCGCAGAAGTCGGATGTGTCGGCCTAACAGCGCAAGAACGCAGCTCTGCTGTAAACAGGCACAACGCAATCACATCCGAAAAAAAAACACTCCGGATGAACGAAGAAGAAGAAGAAGAAGAATTGTTAATGTCACTTTGAAAATGTTCATAATTTCACATGCTGGTTCCTCAAAACTGGGCTTACTTTCTTATCAAAAGATTTTCATTGTAGATAGACTGTTTATACTGAAATGGTCTATTCTCTTCAATGCCTTCTTTATTTCCAGTATGTGTAATTGATTTACGCCCATTCTTTCCCTAGTCATGCCTTTGGTATGTAGAGTTTCTGTTGTACTGTACTATTTTTATTATGCTTGATAAATTGATTGTGTCGCGTTGGATGATTTCAATGATACTTATTTGATTCTTCTTCTGCCTTTTATCTCTCAATGGAGCAAAGCCTCCCAATCAGCGCACGGTTGTCCTGTCGTTCGCTATCTCCTGCAGATCGCTCCATATCTTCCCATATTGTTTACCTCTGTCTCTGATTCCCTTCTCCATTTCTTCTGTCGTTTGGGTTACAGAGAAAGAATTCTAGTTACACTGTCAGGTTTTTCAATATATGTCCTAACACTACCCGTGCCTTTTCCTCACTTCTTGAGCACTTCACATTATTAGTGATTATGTCATTCTATTTTAGTTCTTCTATTCTTGGCAGGCCCGAGTTAATGATTGTTTATCTTTTATTAGCAATTGTGTTAGTCGTTTTCCATGTTTCTGATCATACAGCATTACTGATGGTAAAGTTAAATATTCTAAGCTTGCTACCAGACTTAAATTCTTTTGATTTCCACAAATTTCCTAGTGCAGTGAAAGTTCCTTGCTTGCTTTCTATCTTTCTTTAATATCTCTATTTGTTCGCCTATCTTTGTCTGCATTCTTCTGTTGCCCATTTGAATTAGGAGGAGAACGGAGCACTTATGGGTTACATCCATGTGCCGTGATGTTGATCCATCGACTATACTAAACTAAACCATTTCACATTAGGAATTTTCGCAGTCCAAGATATTCACCTCGGAACCCCATCACCGCTGCTTTGAAGTTCTTTCTAATGTGCTCATTCACATTCCAAGATTCACTGCCATATGGTAGAAGAGGTTCTTTATAACATTTCAGAACTCTCTGACATTCAGTGATAGTGACTAATTACATAAGATACTTTTAGTATCCTAAAATGCTGATTTTTCTTGACCTATTATGTTCTTAATCACTGTCAGGCGTCTTCCATCTGACATTTTACCTTTCATTGTAATGTAACATTTTGGTGTAACATTTTTTTCTCTCTCGATATAACCGGTGTTAGTGTTTTCCTAATATTCAAGAACAGTTCTCTTTTGCATTCTTTATTACTACTATGTCTAAAACATTTTGCAGGTTTTTCATATTTTCACCTATCAATACTGTCATTTGCACAGAGTGGATTATAACCTCTAACTCTTGATCTATATTATTATTTAATGAAAGAGAGAGAGCTAAGATACTTGCTTTGTATGTTTATTGTTTTTTTTTAAAACCCAATTTTCATTGCAGTTATGTGTTTTCAGTAAATATTTTTGTTAAATTCTGAGATCTTTCCAGTCAGCCTTTATATGTTCCAAGAGTTAGATAATTTCATGTCACTTTATCAAATACTTTATGTAATCTATAAAGCACAAGAATAGACCTTTTGTTTCTAAATTGATCTCTACACTTAGATTCATGTGTACATTACATTATTTGTTCCTTTCCCTTCCCCTAATCGATAATGTTCTTCCTAATTTCCATCTTCATTTTTCTTCTTGATCTTCTCATAATTCTTAGTAGAAATTTCATGACATGGTTTATAAGGTCGAAAGTTCTTCGTGTTTAGTTGCATGGTCTTTTTTGTAGCGCTAAAGTACATATTCTAATATACTACTAGGTATATATTCATTGTTGAAAATGTTAATTTCAGTTAATATTCCTATTCGGAATTCTCCAAGTACTTTTTCTTCTTCTTCTTCTTCTTTCGTTCGCTTGAAATATGTCTATAACTGCAATGCTGTCTCTTGTATGAATTGAACTGTCTTTTTCAATTCACACAGCGGCCCATAGAGTTTATCTTCCACTGTCGTCTCTCTAGGCCAGAAGGTTTGCCTAGATATGTTATATTTTGGGCAGTCTTGGAGTATGTGCTCTGCTGTCTGCGACGCCAATCCACATGTGCACATGGCTGTTTCACCAATCTTGAATTCTGTATACATTTGGTTGCGTAATCTATTGTGTCCTGTTCTGAGGTGCAGAATAATGACTTGTTCTGGTCTGTCCATAATGTGGTAGTCATCTTGAGCAGGTTTTGGTGGCTTTCTGACTGATTTGATCATTCTTTTCTTTTGGTGGTATGTAACGGGCACATCAGGCTGTTTCTTCTTTGGCTCCTTCCTTAGCCAATTGATCAGCTCTGTCGTTTCTGGGTACTCCACAGTGGGATGGTATCCACTGTATGGTGACCTTATGCTGACTGCTAAGTTCAGTAAGTAGTGTCCTTAGTACTGGCTTTTTCCCAGACAGGAGCGCCTCGAGTACTGATTTTGCATCTGTCAATAGCACCACAGGTTGTGTACCATTGCTGGTATTTAGTAATTTCTCTGTTGCTATCTTGATTGCCTCAATTTCAGCATCGTAGTTATGGCAGTACTTTCCTGTCGGTACTCTAGCTGTGTCCCTGGTATTATTTGGCAAGTACTTTTAATTCCTCTACCATGATTTGAACTGGCCTAGCTGTTTTTCCATTCCTCAAATGATTGATAGCATCGGTGACTTCTACCTTTAGTATTGGTGAACCTTCAGAGTTGCTTTCTTCTATTCATTCTGCTTTTTCTCCATTATGTCTCTTTTATGTATCTATTCCATCTATTTTTATTTTTTTTGGCGCTCACTCGCTTTGAACTCAAGTGTAGTTCATACACACAATTTATAGTAGTTATGGGCAGAATTTTGCATGTGGATTAGCTTTCCCTAGAACAGTGTTCCTCGCTATCAGCACTCCGACTTCAGGGGTACTTGTAATTTACATCCCCGGGTCAAGGTCGACAGGTCAACATTTTAGTCCAGCTGTCTGGTGTAGGGGTTGAACTGCTTACCTCGGCATCAGCACAACGGATGTTTAAGGACACGCGTTCTTACCCATTCGACCATGCTGACCTGCATTCCATCTCTTTATTATAGCTTTAATGTCTTTGATTTAAGCTATCCTGTGTTTATTCTTAGTTTTCTTCCTCTCAAGTCACTGAGAAGCCTGTGCATATTCTAAAATCCATAATAGAATGTAATTAAGTTTTGTTACACTGCTCGTTTTACCTCTGTTGTTGTATCATATATTTTTATTTCTGTATATATTTTATTGCCGGTCTCCCCGGCCTAGGGGTTAACGTCTTTCTCCGTAATCCTCTCTATTCTCGTAATGTAACATGCACGAGAATCGGTAGTGGTTCTCGCAGCGTTGGTAACTTATGGGGTATGTGATCCGGTCACTCAGAAAGCAATGGCAATCTACTGAGCATAATCTTGCCTAGTATAACACCAGCAGTTGAAAAATGCTGATGCTGGCTGCAACGTTCTGTAAGGAATATGCAAAAAAAAATACATATTTTATCATAATCATGTGTGTCATTTTTACTTTGTTTTGTTGTGACCATCAACTTGATAGATATCTTAAGTCATCCATTTCCTCTCTTTTTCACTTTTCAGTAACATATCTTTGCTTGTTTAATGGTTTTCCCTCATGTCTATATATTGCCTTCATTTAGTTAATGATCTGTGGGACCCCGTATTGCTTCATCTGTTTCCAAACTTGTTCCATATTAGTGCTGATAGAGGCCTTTTCATAGTGCATGAAACAAATATATCTGATTTGCTCTTTTTCATTTTTCTATCATATCCTTTTGGGTAGTTTTTTTTTTTTTTCATATTTGGAAATTATGCCTGGGTCGTTGACTATAGTAGGGGTCCTTCTATTTTTCTCACCATTAAATGAAAAGGCTAGCTGCTCAGTCCACTACCTGAGGTTTGTATGTGGGGAGGGGTGTGTGTAGAGAGTATACACTGCCCGTGAGTTACTCATATTATTTATGTATGAGAACACATATGATGTGTGTAGATTATGTGTGTATATAGTGAAAAATATCCACCATTTTTCATATAGCAGGTCATTTGCAGAATATCATGCCCATCACACTCCCAGTCCCTTGCCAGTTTGCCTCCCTGTGGTGATTAATTTAGTCCACTATGTCATTAGATGGGGGGTTTAGGGAAGCTGCAGCTGCCTTTCTTAAGCCATGTATCTAATTTGTGTGGTGTGCCTATGTGTTTCAAAGTCCTCATCTGCAGTCAGATATGCTATAATCACTTTGGTTATGTTAATACTGGGGGAAAGCTGTAGAGTTTGATGGGAGCTGAACATGAAATCTGACAACATAAACCACGACACTCACATTCTCATCTTTAACCTTCTATGTCAGCTTTGTGTGTTTTTTTTCTCAGTCGCAGGACATCTTATTAGAATCCGCCTGTTGCACATGACATCAGAAGTAATAATAGAAACATCAGTTAATATTGATCGCATTCTGCATTGGTTTTTTTTCATTGTCTTGTTTTTGAGCTGAGGTTTCTCAAGAATAACTCACATCAATCTAGCAAAAGCATTTGTGTAGTGGTCCTGTGTTCTCTTGGTGTTTTCTCTTGCTGTATCCTTGGATATGCTTGTTAGGATTAGTCTGTTTATACTCATGATTTCTTTCTTACCTGTTGGCGTGCATTGGGGTCTTCCGGGCCAATCACATTAGTACAGAACCCTATTAGTATTGTTCAGTGTGACCAGGGCTTGCCATAACAGTCACCTGGGATAACCCATATTATCCTTTCCCATACTCGAACAGTGCTCTTTTTATCTTGTATGTGGCTCAAATGATGTGGACAAGACTGTTGGGCTTAAGAGACCATGGCAGTTGTTGGACATTTAATCATATAAATGGTTTGAAGTTTGAATAAATATATGCATCTCGTTCTGGATTAACAGTGCAGCTTTGAATCTAAGGGTGGCTGTAATTTTGGGCCCATCATTTATGCCAACTTGTTTACTAAAGTGCACATGTCTATTTGAACACAGACACTGCTTTAGTGTATTGGTAATTTGATTAGTTTATGTATGTGCGGCGTGTACATATATGCTTATGTGTAAAATCCAGTGGCTTGTCTCATATAGAACATTGCTCTATTTCTGGCATAGGTAAATTATTTGTCACATAATCCCTCCATAGTGATCTTTTCCAGACATCCATGTCATTTGATATAATATTATTTCATTTTCCTCATTGTTTGTTTTAATGACCAGTTTTCTTCAACATGTAGTTCTTGTTAGATACATGTATTTCTCTTTTATTTGGTGTTCAGTGAATTTATAAAAAAAATTGTCTGTAGCACGTATATTCAAGGCACTAATGTGCTTTTCAGATGTTTTGTTAAATAGCCAGTTTTTACACCCCTTGGCCACACGCCCTTAATACTCTCTTCACACACACACATGCAGAGAGAGAGAGCACCTGTACATTCTCTCTCTCTCTCTCTCTCTCTCTCTCTCTCTCTCTCTCTCTCTCTCTCTCTCTCTCTCTCTCTCTCTCTCTCTCTCTCTCTCTCTCTCTTTCTCTTACAGTTACTTTGCCTTCAGTTTCATTTGTTTGGCTGGTGGTGTGTTTCTTTGTTATGTGGGTTCCACTTTCATGTTAAGGTATAAAGAAACCTACTTGGAGGTTTAGACAGAGGTTAAAAGATACAATTGTCTCCTATTATTGTCTTGGTGAGTTAGTTTCAGATCAACATTAACAAAATTATCACAAGCTGACTTTCACCAAAATTCAGTTCAACTTGAAATGTTCATCAGTCTTGTTCCATTATTGAACTAGACTTCTTAAATTAAGTCGTATATTTCATGTACATTAAGTACAACTGGGAAATGCTTATTTAATTTTGTTGTCTAGTTCAGCATTACTTCCACATGTTGTAGGTTAATTGTAAAGTTGAATGTCAGATTACTTTACAAATGTTGTGACACGTGTGTAAATACCAGATAGATGAGTGGAATATCATGACAGATACTACTATAGGGGTGTGAAGTAATAAGTCTTCATATATGCTAGGTCATGACAATATGTGGTGAGATGATCAGCATTATTTGCCGCCGGCAGTTCCCTAATAAAGAATTTAATGTCCATGTGATGATGTTTGGTAGACTGGAGCAGCAATGGTTGGAACAGAATCTGTCAAAGAATGGTATCTGCCGGATTCAAAGCTGGGTGAAAAAGAGATCAAATGAACACATTCTTAAAGACATTAGAGAAAAAAAGACTACTGTCGAAAATATTAAAAAATACAGAGGCACTGATGTGGCAGTCATGGCTTGCACAGAATAGGACCTCTATTTACCTTCCCATGGTGCATGGTGAGCTGACACAAGTCTTGCTAATGAAAAGGGGGGGGGGGGTCGACCTGCCAAGGACTAAAACTTTGCAGACGATGAGACTGCAAGATAACCACATAAACTCTCCATGATGATGGTAGATAATCAGCACCTGAGTTTATTAGCTTTCACCTGCACGGAGAGTAAATGAGCATGCCTAGAATGAATGTCTTGCTTGCCTGAATGAAACCAAGTAATTCCTAGTCCCCAATTTTTTCAAGAGTGAATAACTTTTCCTGTCAAGTCAAACAAGAGATAATAACTCTTTCGCGCTGTTTGAAAACAACAAAAATATAAAACAAAAGTATAAACTTGGTTGCAATATCAGACGTGAAGGTTCCCCATTAAGGGCAACATTCGCGGGAAAATCCAAAGAAACAACTACTTCATACAGGCATGCAGGAACATTGGGGTTCAGATATATGCAGAGCTGTAGAGGATTGCCTAGAATCTTTATTTAATGACTGTGTTTAATGAAGACCTATAAGTGACGTGGAATGGTTTTCCCCAGAGCACACTATTTTGTTTCACTTCCTGCTATATACTTGTTTAAAGTAAGCATCAGGCATACATTTTCAGGACGCCTCCATATTGTGGATAGCACTTGTGCCTACGGCCGCAGGACAAAAGAGTCTGTGTGTGCTCAATTAGAGGAGAAATAGGGATGCGGTGAAATATAGTTCCTGGTCATGTGGAGCGAATTGAAACGTACTTTGTTTCTCTTGTGAAGAAATTCTTCTTCTGTCTCTCATCTCCCAAAGGAGCATTGGTCCTCATCCAACTCATGCCAGCCCTTTTATAGACTTGTTCATGATTGGTCGATCTTTGCAGCTAAAGTTTTCCACATGAGGTAGCTAGTCTCACACCAATAGTTTATTACCTGCTGTTTATTTGTCAAGGGCTCTGGCTTTAGTAGCTTGTTCACTGTTTGAGGGATATGTATCACGTGCGCTTTTTTGTTTAGACCCTAAGGTCGTAGTTAGAAATGATGGAGACCATTGGTTCTGGACACACAATCACGTTTAAACGTAGGTGATTAGGGCTTGACATCGCATACGATGGGAGCAGGTTGTTATATTCTTCGTTGCACGTGTACTCTATGAGTCCTAGTGGGTTTCAAACAACTGCTTGAGTTTTCGGCGTTTTCCTGCACATTGAGGCTGTACGGGAAAAGCCGCTTTTTAACAGCGTGGTAAATGAGAGGCTCAGCTGTTGCCGCGTATATTCCCGCCAGTCCAAGTGCAATCACTACAAACCTCGCCGGTATCGCCTATGAATTGCTGTAATTTTTATTGCCTGAACCGCTGTTCTTTTTCCAGGTCTGTTTAATGAAGGCCTCGCATACGTGCTTAGATATTCTCTCCCCACATCCCCACCCCATTTGCGCGCCAAGCGCATCCGTATATTTTGTCCCGCTGCGTCCAGCCAATCAGGGGCCAGGGACAGCGCAATGCCAATATAACAATAATTATATCGACAAGTAATCATTTTCCCAGGGCATGTGCTGTCGTGTTATTTTGCCGTGTCGTTTCATGTTTTCAGAAGTTCCACTTTATACGTACTGTAAAAGCATATTTGGATAATTGTTCTGTTGGTGAGGCCTCGCGGTGAACGCGCGCGTGTGTATGTGTCGTTGGCAGCAGGAGGACTATATTTGTTGGTCGTGGTTGCTGATTTCGAATAAAAAATAGTTAACGTTGTATTGGGGGGTTATCTCTGAGCTGTCGTGTCGGTTTAACATTTGAACAGACTGTTCAGGGGCTGTGGTGTGATATTTTCACTATGGAGTACCGGCCTGCGTACACTGTCTACACGACAGATCTGCCTTACAGTTTGTATTACGTAAGCCTTTAACATTAGTTGTGTTGTACGTATGCGTGTTCTGGTGCTGTCGTGCGCACCTCGGCCCCATTTACATTTACTTTCGCGGGTTACTCTAGCTAGGTCGCGGAAGCACTCCAGCTCACCGAGTTGTAGAATATGCATTACTTTGCTCTGACGGCGTGGTGTAGTGTTTAAGTAAGCTTGCTTGCGAGGCGATCTGGGTTCTATGATCAACCGGCAGTGTTGTTTCCGACCATTGCGGGTTCTATGGCCAACCCAGCTGCGTAAAATGGGTACTAGATATTCAATCAATCATGTGCCATGCCGGAAAGCGTGGGCGGTCTTGACTCGCCATTTCACTCGATCATCAGAGTCGTGGATCAGCTCAGTGTTCCTGTCGGCACTCTTCCGAAAGACGGGTCTAAATAGTTCTGCAGTGAATAATTTTATATAACTAACACTAACCTTAACCCTAAACCCTAACTTATTCACTGCAGAACTATTTAGACCCGTCTGTCGGAAGAGTGCCTCGTTCCCATATTGGTGAGGTGGATCAACCCCATCACGGTACTGGTGGTAAAAACATTCCTGGCTCTTCGGGAATTTGAACCACAGCCACTGTCTTGACAAGCAGGCACACCAACCTCTATACCACCACAGCTCCTGCATTGGATCGTGTTCAATATTTTCTGCAAATTGTTATTCAGGCAATGTAAGGTGATTGCCACCTATCCTCATATGTTACAGCGTGTGTGAAGAACGAACACGTCATACTCTACAGCATGCTTTAGATTAGCACAGGATTTCTTACTCTGCTTGGAAGATTAGGTCAGGGACTAAAAAATCAACAACAGATAACTCGCCACTTTCGTTTCATAAATTGTAATTTAGCATTTGCCGCGCTGCGTGGCGAAGGTTGCGGACGCGGTTCGTGATCCCGTATGCTCGCGTTCGAAACACAGTTGCGCGCAGTTAGGCAGCAGACCGCGTTGCGTTGGATTTGCGTTGGTATTGGTGCCGTTAGTTTAGAAAGCAATGGCAAACTACTGAACGTAAACTTGCCAAGAGATCATAACGGCAGAAATGCTGCTATTTGATGACTGCGATGTCCTATAAAGGGTATGCAAAAAAACATTTAGCGCCCCCTCCCCCACCACAGACACACAGACACACACTTTGAGCTGTGAATAAGCCACTGTGCCTTTCCCTTAGTTGCGAGTTGTCTTCCAGTCACGTGTGTGTGTGTAATGTAATTGCACTCATTTGATGAAAGGGTGGCGAGTATTGATTATTCATATTGAATAAAACAAAGCAAATGGCGTCCGAAGGGACAGAAGGAAAATAAACAGATAATAAGCCAGTTACCGTATATGTAACATTGATATGAAAGGTACAATTCCCTAGAACAGCAGTTAAGAGTAGTGATATAGACATCTAGCGTCTCTGGAAAGACGTACACAATATCGCTGGGAAGTTGAGGCTTGGTAATGACATCACCCATCAAATGTAGATTGCTTGATTAAAAATTCAGACATGCACACATACACACGCTCGCTTTTAATGTCATTGCATTTATTTGTTGTTTACAAGTTAGCGAATGGATTGGTGACACGTGGACTTTTGCTGTATGTGTGTGTGCGCGCGCGCTCTCTCATGTAGTGTTTACATGTCATGTTGAATGAACGTTCGGGTTGTCATTGTGTTGAATCCGCGCTGTTGTGGTCGGTGACGGTTGATTATGCTTGCTTAGGTTTGATTTACTTCTGTAATGATGACTGCTGTCGATGCCGTCACTGCCACGTATTTGAAAAAAAGTCGCTTAAAAGCCGACAGGGTCGACTTCATCGCACCGGGTTTTATCCCATATGACTCGGTCTCTTTCCGCAGCGCGGAAAGCGTCGCACAAAGCACGAACTCCGTAGCTTTTAGCGACGACCCACAGGAGTCTCCGAAACATTTAACTCGTAAAAAGAAGGGTGCGGCCCGGAATCGAACCCACAACCTTCGGAGCACGAGTCAAACGGCTTGACCACTTCGCCACAGAGACTCCCCACACGTATTTGAACAGAATATAACACGCACTATCGTTACGTTTGGTATATCGCACGTACACCCGTAGTCTCATATAGACACCACACATGATCTCACAGACTCTGATAGTCACACAGACACATGCTTTCACAGTCTCTCATAGACACTCCGCACAATGTCGCAGGGAGTCTCATGGTCTCACACACACATGCTTTCTCTGACTCTCACCGACCCAACCACACTCTCAACGAACGTACAACTTACGCACACTACCTGTTACACACACATCCACCCACACCCATAGTTTCTTATAGACACTACACGTGATCTCACATCCGCTTTCACATTCCCTCTGTTACACTCATAAGTTTTCTCACATTCGTGTTTAATTTTCACCAGGAGTATTCTCTCCACACAATCTCACACATTTATTCCTGTGGCATTCTCACACTTATTTCCTATGATACGTCTGCACAGTCGGTACATTTCGCGGTCTCACGTGCCGTCCTTGACAAAACGCTGCCATCTTATCCCCCCCACAGCATTATCTTTTATTTTTGTTTGGTGTACGTCTTAATTTCGACCGTAAATCCCCCTCCACGCCATTACCAGTACTTACTTCCATTTTCTCGCGCTGCCTACCCCTCCTGTCTTTGGTGCGCCTACTTTTGTCTTTGTTGCCACTGCTAATTCATCCACCATGTTCTGTCTCTTTTGATCTCTGTCTTTGATACCACTTCCAATTTATCCACCATTTTCTCTCTCTCTATTGACCTCTGTCTTTGGTGCCACTCCAATTCATCCACCATTTTCTCTCTCTGTTGATATGTCTTTTTTTTTACCACTGTCATTAGTGGATGGTTGGTGAAACCCCGAAAACAGTGGTTCTCAACCGGTTGGGAATTCCCCCTCCCACCCCCGGCGAATTTTAGGGTTTCCAGATTAAGATTTTTTCAAGATCCCGTTAATACAAGAACGGATTACTTGATATTGTTTTTCCCTCCATACTTTACTGTTCTGTACTTCTCGTCCTTATGAAATTCGTTTTATAACGTAAGTCAGTGGTTCTCAACCTTTTTTGGCCCATGGCCCCCTGCTTCACCATAGGTTGAGAATGTCATTCTTCCCCTTTCGTATTTCCTCCCTATAAATTCTCCCTCCTCCACCCTGACCCTACATAGTATACGTAAAAATGGAAGCTAACTCGAATAACACATACTAGAACAAGTTTAGACGTCTACATAAAACGTGATTTGTGGGTCTACTTACGTTACAAGACGAATTTTAGAAGGGCGAGGAGTACAGAACCGTAAAGTATGGAGGGAAAAACAATATCACGTAATCAGTTCTTGTATTAACGCGATCTCTAAAAGATCTTCACCTTCCCCCCCCCCCCCCCCCCCCGAAACCATAAAATTCCCGCTAGGGGGGTAATTCCCCACCGGCTGAGAACCACTGACGTAAGTAGACTCGAAATCACGTTTTATGTAGACGTTTAGACTTGCATTAGTATGTGTTATTAAAATTATCTTCCATTTTTACGTATATGTGAAAAAAAGGGGGGGGGGGTTTATAGGGGAAAAGACGAAGGGGGGGGGGGGTTAGATGGATGACGTTCGAACTTTGGGTCCCAAAAAGTGGAAATGCCCTTTCTTAAATGTCGATGAGCCTACTTGAGATCTGATGGGATCTCATCTAACGAAGTTGAGTTGGTGTAGCTTCAAGCCGCTATGGAAATAACATCTACACTGGGACTGCGTTGCGTATCTCCCCTTCCTCTCTCCAATCTCAAAACCAATGTGATATGCAAGACCGGTTCTATAACTTCACATCTTCAACGAGGCACATTAGTATGTAACCAGATCATGATTCGAGGCAACACATCCGTACAGGGTGTGATTAGGTCTAGGCTGGTCATGTTTTGTACATTTCTATTCTATAGAATATGGTTTTCCCTGCCACCAGTGTCAGATAATTACAGGTATATTTATCACAACAAACACCAGTATGATGCGTCTTTCATGCATTCTGTATCCACGTCTTACATAGTACTACTTTTCTACAGTAGGTCCCCGAATGACATTTGGTGGCATGCTTCAATTAAAAGAATCAATGATAGGCAGCATCTGTTCCCCAGGACATGCTAGTGTGGTGGGAACCAGCAGATTGGATGGGTCTGAACCGTTGGGTGGGGGTATTGGTGTTCCATGAGGCTGACGTGGTCAGGGCCGTTCAGGATCATGTGTATAGCGGACAAACAGATACATCATCACAGCGTAGAGAAAGTGGTACGACGACGGGAGTGACCAGTGGATCAGGCCGACACTCAGTTCTTCAAGGAGAGGCCATACGGACACATAGTTAGACGGCAGCGTGTACCATTGGTATTCAAACTCTTCATTGGCTGTTGAAGATGGGACGGAGCACGCACGAGGATGTACCCAGTGCTGTGCTATCGGTTCTCCACGCAACAAGACACTTGGTGTCTTTCAGCTCTCAAGTCAGACTGGATTGAAATTGTGATTCTAACAACGAATCCAACCGTTGATTCAGAACCTGCGCGAATTTCCGTTCTTCTGTTATGTATTCAGTTAGTTAGCTTTCAAAGTAGCGTTATGGTAATCATTTTAGAATGTGTTCTAATTTGTGCTTGTATACTGTGATGTCTACTTCATATTATACTGTTTCTGCCGCTCTTTAAAAACAAGATGGTCTCTCTCTCTCTCTCTCTCTCTCTCTCTCTCATCTCTCGTCTCTCTCTCTCTCTCTCTCTCTCTCTCTCTCTCTCTCTCTCCATCTCTCCCCCCCCCCCCCCCCCCCCCCCCCCACCGCCTCCGTGTAACTTTCGTTATGATGACTGGTTACCTTTGGGTGCATCTATGTTGTCTTTCTATGTTCGTCTGCTGGGTTTACTTCCTTTGCTTCCTGTGGATTGTTGATTTGGTATTTATTTTTGCTTTTTGGCCGTGCAGTTTCCATATCGTTTTAGTGATTTACATAATAAAGCATTTATACAAAATGAATAATGTTCGTTGTACGATCATAGGCTAGTCGCAAACGGTAGATCTACTGCGTTTATAGAAGTCGCGGTATCTAAGTGGCCATGGCACTTGCTTACCAAGGACCTCTGGTCTTTTTCATTCTCCACCTGTAGAGGGTATTCTCCTACCCGTTGGGCTTTGTGCTCGATCCAGCCTCTTGATTGGTTAAATCATTATTTCCTGAGAATTGTTTTGGAAGGAAAGGCGGCAAGGAACGGAATGGGCCATCCCGATTCATTATCCTATACCCTGAAATACGTGAAGGCCACACATTTCATGCAACTATAGCCTGTACCGTGGGCCTACCTTCACCATGTCGTATTAGAAGATCTTAGTAGGTCACTGGTTCTCAACTGGTGGGGAATTCCCCACCAGGGGGGAATTTTAGGGTTTCCAGTGGGGGAATGAAGACCATTTCAAGATCGCGTTAATACAAGAACCGATTACTTGATATTGTTTTTCCCTTCATACTTTACAGTTAAGTACGTCTCATCCTTCTAAAATTCATTTTATAAAGTCAGTAGACCCACAAATCATGTTTTATGTGGATGTCTAGACTTATTTTAGTATGTGCTATTAAATTTACTTTACATTTTTACGTATACTGTGTAGGGGTGGGGGATGTTTAGATAGGAAATATGAAAGGGGGGAATGACGTTCTGAAAATATGGTGAAGGGGGGGGGGGTGCACGGGCCAAATTTTTGATAGGAAGGGGGGGGGGGAATGACGTTCTGAAAATATGAAGAGGGGGCACGAGCCAAAAAAGGTTGAGAACCACTGTAGTAGGTTATAGTTTACTCGATAGTATTTGCGTTCATCTATAGAATAGAGTGTATCCGCTGTGACAGTGGTTAGTGTGCTTGCCTATCGAGACTGTGATCCTAGTTCAAGCTCCAGCTGAGGCGGGGTAATATTTTTCTTTCCGATCACTACGCCTCTTTGGCACACGCAAACATATAAAAATGGGTACAGTTTGAAGAATTTTTCCTGGGATTGTCTGTTGGGGAAAGGCGACAAGGAAAAAAAAAAAACTGGCAACTCCACCTAAAAGATGTGAAGGCAGACATATCACACCCAGAAGGCAGCGACTGTTATGAGGGTACTGTTATGGAATCAGGATGTAACAAAATGAGTTGTAGATTACCAAAAACAGTAGACGATAGACCGCTACAACAAATACCACACAGACACCGATATTCCCAATGTCTTGCCATTCATGTTATTCATTTCATTCTCACAATTATACGACAGTTAGCGTCCTGACCTGAGCGTTGAGGTAAACTGGCTCATGATCGACGCCATGCCTTGGAAACTGAAATATTGGGCCAAATCGTATGTCACAATGGTTTAGAAACAAGTCAGCGGAAAAAGGCTTAGTTAATGGAAGTCTTCTTCTTCTTCTTCTTCTTCTTCTTCTTCTTCTTCTTCTTCTTCTTCTTCTTCTTCTTCTTCTTCTTCTTCTTCTTCTTCTTCTTCTTCTTCTTTTTTCATCCAGAGAGTTTTTTCGGACGTGATTGCGTTATGCCTGTTTACAGCAGAGCTGCGTTCTTGCGCCGTTAGACCGACACATCCGACTTCCGCGGGCATTTGTTGACCGGGTTAACATTCCCGGGGGTAATTGAAGACAATACAGGTGCCGACCGGCACAACCGTAGACACATGACTCATGGGGACAGGCAAGGGAACTCGCGAAGGATCGAGAAAGTCTTTCATGTGTCTTGTGATGAAAGCGGCGTTCTGCAAAAGACTTACTATATGGCGGTGATCAAAATGATGACCGCAGTTATCCCCACTTCTTTTAAGATGCCTTGTATTCTTCCACATTCGCCTTTCCCAAAGTGCTTTATAATAATGATAATAAAAATAATTAATTCAACACTAGTAGGCGCCTGTAGCTTCGGGGTTAGCGAAGGCACGTTCATAATTCCCCAACATGCCAGGCCGAGAAATTATCTTTAGGAGATTAGGGAGCATATCACTTTGTGATGTGTTTATGGTGTGAACGTTGATTGCAGTCAACACCAGCAATTGTTGCTGTTGTGATCTCTTAGCAAATTTACGTTCAATAATTTACAATTGCTTTCTGAACGACCGGCACCCAATACCATTTCGTAACGTACAATTTCCTAGTAAATCGCAAACAGCCAGAAATGTTAGGGTTAATTGCAACGCACTGTAAAGGACACGCAACTAACTTTAATATCACACTGATGGAGTTATCATTTGTAATCAGCAGTGCCGCCCACAGACGCCCATGTAGGCTCCACGGTGTTCTTTATTTGGGCGTTGTATACGAGGACCGACCAACGCTACCTGTCGCTCTCCCACCAGTTGCACTTGTTCCATTTACATTGGCGTACTATCGGCCGTTGTCGTGGCTGTTTACACAGCTGTGTTGGCGCCCTGCGATGCATATTGCAGCGTACGAGCAACGGTGTATTTGGTGGCTTCTTGATCGGTGGCTTATCTTTGACAAGGGCCACACGTTGACGACGTTGTGATGTGTGTGTATGTGTGTGTGACTTTGGGATTAGGGTAAAGGCTTACATGGGTTAGTTTACAGGCTGCTGAGCTGTGTATTTGTCTGTCTCTCTATGGGTTTGTCCGTCCGGTCGTCTGTCTGTCCATCCATCCATTAACCCATCTGTTTGTCCATCTGCCCACCCATCTAATTATGTCTACCCGCCTACCTGTCTATAATGTATGAAAGGAGAACGCCAAGAAGGGCACATTGTTAGACGGTCCTTAAAAATAGTCTTTGTCCTTTGCACAACGTTGCAATCACTGCCAGCCCCTGATGGCTGTTTGTGATTAACCACGCAGTTTTACGTTGAAAGCAATGCACTCCCTTATTGAATTGAAACACAGAAGCCACCAACAATAATTTGCTTTCAGAAGTTTGCGATTGTTTTCTGAACGAGAAGTCCCGCTGACCGGCGTATGGAACGAACCCCCTACCGCGACCAATAGCGCCGGCGCATTATTAAACCTCTCGGCCACTTCGATCTTTGCCCAATCTTGAGTCATTTGAAAATAGAAAATTCGTTGTCTGATAGTCTCCCCTCACTATATGTGTGTGCCCACGCCCATGGGACATACATTTGCACTACGACATAAATAGAGCATAAAGGCATTCAAGCACTTGGTGGAGCAAGTTAGACAGTTAACACCACTTAACATGCGGAAGGAATACGATTCTGTATTCAGGGGGAGGTAACACATTCTTGTGTTTATAACAAAGGAGGACATCCCAACCATTAAATGAGATGCCCACTACACGTCAGCCCCATTGACATTGTGAGATAAATAGGTATTCATCTAAACAGCATTCAGTTTATGTTACGTATGTAAAATGAATGAAGCGAAACATTCTCCATACGACGCCACTTTTCCACGAATACAGACACAGTCTGAGTATAAACTAATCTTCCCGCAAGACAAAGTATTTGTAATTATTGGAGGTGAAATACACTTCTGAGCTTGTACACTGCGTGCTGGCTGATCTCAATGATTCCGTCTTTAAAGCCCACCCCTTGGTAGCGACAACTGTTTGTGAATATTATGTTGCTGTAAATTCAAAGCCCAACGCCTGACTATTCTCTGTCACTACCCTGGAGAATGATGGTACTGCCCATGTTGATGACCCCCGATTGATACTGTTTTTAAGGAATATTTTTCATAAGCTGTTTCAAAATTCCCTCATGGAAGCAATATCATATGTCTTATCTTCTATGCGCCTTCACAATAATGTGAGTGGGTCAATTTTTCTCAAATCTCTCTCTCTCTCTCTCTCTCTCTCTCTCTCTCTCTCTCTCTCTCTCTCTCTCTCTCTCTCTCTCTCTCTCTCTCTCTCTCTCTGTACGGTGTCTGGTTCCCTTCTCTCCTTTACACAGAAAACACCAGAAGCCGTGGCACTGAAGTCAACAATAAGCTGAGGATGGAAAGATCAATAATTCAAAAGTCAGGTGTAATCTTCCTCACAAATGAACCTAATACACTATCAATAATATATGGCGGTATCCAGATTGGCAGTGTTGGCTGACATATTTTGTATTCTTCTAGCCTAGTGTAAACAATAAGTGAGATGATAACTTTGCATTCTCCCAGAGTTGGGCAACCCTGAGAGTGGGTTGATACTTGTCGCATTCTCGTAAAGATGTGCAATCATGGGATAACTGAAGCATGTAGCCTTCACCCAGATCATGATATTGACTTAAATGTGTAGCCTTCTTCCAGACTGATGCATTCATGAGTTGACTGAAATGTGTTGCCTTCTCCGTGTTGTGCAACCATGGGTTGACTGAAATGTGTTGCCTTCTTCCAGAGTTGTGCAGTCATGAGTTGGCTGAAATGTGCATGAGTTGGCTTGCCGTCTCCCAGAGTTGTGCAACCATCAGTTGGCTGTAACATGTTTTCTACTTATTGAATGGTGTGATTGTAAGTTAACTGAAGCACATTGCGTTTTTCCAAAGGTGTACAACCAGGGGCTGACTGAACATCGTTACCTTCTCTGTCCTACTACCTCACCGAATCCCTGTAGTCCAGTGACCTCACCATACCCCTGTAGTCCAGCTACCTCACCATACCCCTGTAGTCCAGGGACATCGCCATACCCCTGTAGTCCAGGGACCTCACCGTACCTACCCTAGGTACCTCACTGTACTTGTAACCCAGGAATCTCACCGCACCTCTGGCCAGTGACCTCAGTACCTGTAACCCAGATACCCCACCGTACGAGTAGCCCTGCGGCCTCATATTACCCAAGGACCTCATTATACCTGTTGCCACGGAACCTTGCCTTTCCTGTAGTCCAGGGACTTCAGAGTAGTTGTAGCATAGGGACCTCGCTATACATGCTCTTCTGGGGCCTCACAGTACCTGTAGTAGTACAGTACTTGTAGATCAGGGGCCCTACAGTACTTGTGGCCTGGAGACTTCACCAAGGAATCTTAATCGATTATAAATAGGAAGAGTTGAACAAGATGTAGCTAGTTTTAATTCAGAGTACAAGTAGATCGCTATAAAAGCTATTTTTGGAATCAACAATCATTTCTGTTTCTGAATAATTATTATTTAGCCCGATATCTTCTTGTTTTTATGTTATCGCACTGTGCATGTATTACAACACAGTTGTGATATTTGCACCACTCGGCCGACAGTTAACTTCACGGCATTTGTTAACCGGTTTAGCCTTGCCGGCTACTTTCGTTGGACATTATTAATGGTGTCAACTACACCCTTTTCTCTCTAGGTGATCAACGCTGTAGGTTTGGAGCCTTGATGACTTCCACACAATGAGCGTTACGATTCTCCTCTCTTCTCTCCCCCCCCCCCCCCCACACACACACACACCCACACCCGCCCACAATAGCTCTTGTAGCGTATTTCTACTATTTTTTGTTTGTTTGTTCGCATATCCTTTACAGGAATCGCTGCCAACATCAGCACCTTTCAGCTGGTTGTTGATTTCTTGGCAAGATTATGCTCAGTAGTTTCCCATTTTTTTTCTGAGCGACCGGCTCACATACCCCTTAAGTTACCGACGTGGAGAGAACCGCTACCGATTCTCGCGCATGTCACGTTACTCACGAGAATATACGGGATTACGGAGAGAGTCGTATAACCCCTAGACCAGGGAGACCGGCATTTCTATTTTTTTTTTTTTTTTTTTTTTTGCATATCCTTTACAGGGCATCGCTGTCAACATCAGTATTTTTCAGCTGATTGTTGATTTCTTGGCAAGATTACGCTCAGTAGTTTGCCATTGCTTTCTGAGCGGAAGGCTCACATACCTCGTAAGTTACCGACGCAATTCGAACCACTGCTGATTCTCACCATCGTCACGTTACCTACGAGAGTATGCGAGATTAATTTCTGTTATGGTTTGTTTAAATTCTCCGAACCTTTACGTCGCACTTCCTTTTCGTCGAAGTTTTATTTTTTTCTCTTATCTCTCCGGGTGTTTTATTTTCTGTCATGGTTATCAATTGTCTTGCTTGCCTAATCCAGCTTATCAACAGATGTTTCACTTGGTCTAGTATGTTTTCTTGTGCGCGACAGATCCCGTGACCTCAGATCCTAATATACGAGTTCTTCGAGGACAGGAATAATACGCCACACCGGAGCCCCGTTCGAGCCAACTGAAATTATATTACCTCTGGCGAGTGTACTTGTGAAATGAGCGCAATTATTACTCAACATCTGCTGCAAGGGCCTACAACAGCTGTGGCCCGACTGGTACAGCGACAACCCGAATAAAGATGTCATCTGGTATATGGCCGGATGTTTCCTTGGTTGTGAAGTTGACAGTTGGGAGTGGGAAGATAGCCGTCCATCTTACTTGGAGCAGAAAGCATATGGAGCAGAGGGATCTGATTACAGGCGGTGTGCTTGTGCTGATGGGAATAGACAGGCAAAGACAATCTATCACTGCAGGGCGGGAGGGGCTGTTTTACGGAGACAAAGGAGTGTAACTGAGTCATATATTTGGGGTATGAGTTCACAGGTATTGTTCCGCAATAACAAAAAAATACACGGGTATGATGAAAGGATTTCACATTTCTTCACGCACTTCTTCTGTGAGTGATAATCAGTACAAATGTTATTTCTATGGCTTCCCCCATTGCTGAAATATGTTATCAGTTGATCTTCTTCTTCTTCTTCTTCTTCTTCTTCTTCTTCTTCTTCTTCTTCTTCTTCTTCTTCTTCTTCTTCTTCTTCTTCTTCTTCTTCTTCTTCTTCTTCTTCTTCATCATCATCATCATCAGCTTCATTCATCTTTTGAAGGAAGTGCCTCACACTTCATTATGCACATCAGAGGTGAGTGTGGCTGTCTTTAGCTTGCACTTGTGTAAGGTTTGCATCCCTTAAGCAGAATCCATCCAAATAAATAGGGTCTATTTTTGCGTAGATGGATTTTCTTTACTAAGTGTGCCAGGACAGCGACCTTACTGCCTACTGGTTGTATTTACCAACTGTTGTGGGGTTTTTGACATGTACACAGAACCTCCTGTTTCCATCCCGGTCTGAGTAGGCTAGGTATCCTTTTTCACTGCCCATAAGATCAGGGGGCTGTGATATCATTAGAAACTAATGGTTGTGTTAAACATTCCTGGCCCTATGCAGCAGTTCTAACCAGATATGTTATGAGCTCGAGCAGACACTGTAATATCTCAGCCATGCCTTCCCTTTCACAATTATAATTTTGAGAAGTCAAGGGATGCTTACCATTAGTTTTTTCCCCGCCTGTTGCAGTAAAGTAGTAACATATTCATATATACGCAGTGAGATGTTGAAATAATTTCATCTATTACTTGACTTTTTTATTTTGCAGCCTGGCAACGACCCCTACGCTTTCGTTGAATTTATAGATGGCAGCTCAGCGGCAGCAGCGCTGGCCGCCCTGAACAAGAGAATGGTGCTAGGAAAGGTAAGGCAATTGTCCCGTTTGTGTAACCTGCCTCCCGACTCTTTAAGCAAACATACTTGTTTTGTGTATGTCTGCCTAGCTAATACAGTGTAATCAGTGATTAGTCTTCTCAATCTTTTAAGTACCATTGTGTCTCTCCTGTTTTGTGTACATGTAGTATAGGGTAGGAACCTGTCTTACTACCAGGCACACCCACTGGTCTGTGGATAGTGGTGTGGCTTCTAAAAATAGAGGTTGGCCGCTAATATATTGAATAAGCGGCTCCAGGACCAACACATGTTGAAAAGGGAGTTAGTTGGTAGGACAGCTATCTTTTTAAAAACCTCTACACCCTATTACATGGCCATCAACGGGTAAAAGATGTCTTGTATAACCACTACCCCTTGCTGACTTGCATCGCTCACTTCTTTAGAAAGGCTAGTCTTGTTAAACTGCTGAGAAACCGATGGAAGGCAAGGGAAACTGCTGTTGTAGATCCCTTGTACTTTATGATTTGACAGCTCTCAGCTTCAGTGAAACAGCATAAATGGGTGTTTCATATCAGACACCTCGCCTAGTAAGGAAAGTCATGTGCACCAGATGGCTGAACGCACAAGCTTTACAATTCTTGAAGTAAGGGCATGGAATGTTTGCACCATGAACACAGATGGTAATATAGAGATAGAGAATTTGAATAAAGTACATATTTAGGTCTCTACTTCCATCAAAAGTCATTCATTTTCTCAAGCAAATATGCAGCATTTGTTGTATCCTTACCTTTTATAAACAGATAGTGATTTCCCACCATTTCTGGTTGCACTTTGCGTGGTGATTCTTAGCAAAATTGTTGTGAGGTGACTCATTGTTCTTCGATTTCTTCGGGATTGCAATAAACACTAGATGTACATAAGTCAATAGGTGTAACCCCATCGTCACGTATTGTGTTTTCAGTAACCCGATGGCCCTTTATGTTATACATGTTATGAGGACAAATAAACGTGAAAACTTAGTGACAATTGGTAAACTTGATGGAAAATGAGGAGGGGTAAGGCAAGATGTAAATATCTGTACTGCTTGGCCACAATTCATAATCGGGACAAGATGTGAGAGGGTGAACCATGCCCAAAACATACACATGTGCTTATCAGCATGGCATATTATGCTTATTAATCAGCTCTACACTGAACAAGTGTAAACTTAACTGCCTGTAAGCACATGCCTGTTAGGAGGAGGGCTTTCATTAACGTTACCATTTGTATCTCTTCAAATGCATGGACCCCATTCGCTTAGCTGCCTGATCTGGCATTCGGTTTGCTGAGGATTTAAAAGTCGAGCACAACAATCCTCTTGTTTTAATGCCATTGTTTTAAGGCATGCGGCTGCTTAAGCCTTGAGTAAGCAACAAACACAATCTAGCCAGCCATTCAAGGTCTCAAAGTCACCAGGAAGTAATTTCCGTTTGTGTAGCTCAGTTAACCATTGGCACGAGGGGTAATCACCCCCCACATCTAAAGAGTAGCAGTGTTGGTGTGTGGTGCTGGATGGACAGCTGTAAACTGTAACACACATCCCACACATCCAGTGCTCTTTTCAAGTGTTTGCACCGTTTTCAACGGTCAAGGAGTAATTATAAAACGCTGCAAATGAAGTGATTCCATTTAATTTCACCAAGTGTGCTGTACACACACTTTGAAACAGGAATAGTATAATGGTTGAGAATGAATACAATTGATTTCTTTCTGTACATGTAATGAACCAATATATGAGAGTGTGATGAATGAATCACGAAAAGATGAGAAGTAGACGATCAACTGTACTACAAGACGATCACAAATAATAAAACAGACATTGCTGCCAAAGCCTTCGCCAGCACACAAAAAACAGTCACAAACCGACATGACTAAATGAAAAACACTACATGAAAATATTAATGTAGAAGTTATCTGTGACCTTGCGGGCTGGAAACGTGTTTTATTGGATTCGGGTGTATTAATTCCATTAAAGTGAATGAACCGGATGTGTGGTAAAGGGGGTCAATGAATTAAAAGTCAGTAATGTCACCAGCATTTTAAAGCTGCATTGAAGAGAAGAAAAAATGTGGTTATGAACATGAAGCTTAATAAAGAGGTTTTGAAGGCAGATAAAGAAATTCATGAACAATACAGAGTGATTGTGAAAAATAGGTATAATGCAATAGCTAAAATACGGAATATAATTGAACAATGGGAGATGTTAAGAGACTCCACTTATCAAATGAGCAAAGAAATATTACCGGAGAGTAGCCAAAGGACTAAGAAAAAAATGGATGACTGAAGAAATATTAAAATTGATGGGCAAAAGAAAACAGGGTAAAAATGATAAACATGAATATGATGAAACAAATAAAGAAATAAGAAATAAGTGTGTGAAGGCAAAAGAAAGTTGGTTAAATGAACAGTGCGAGAAAATTGAATTAAATTCTTTTAAAGATACACAAAATATGCACAAACACATCAGAGAGCTCACAGGAAGAAAAAAAGAATAAATACAGGGTGTTTAAAATAAAAAACAGGAAAGATATTATTGGAGGAAGATGCTATAATAAAGAGGTGGAATGAGTATATAAGAGACTTATATGATGGAGAAATGGCAGAATTAACAGAAGAAAGTAACTTAGAAGGTCTACCTATTCTAAAAGAAGTTGATAACGCTTTCAAGCATATGAAGAAAGGAAAAACAGCTGGACCAGATGGAATCACAATAGAAGAATTAGAAGTAATGGGAGAATTTGGAGTAGATATATTAACCAAAATGTTGAATGATATATACTGATGTGGATGTGTTGAAATCTGTATTTATAGCTATACCAAAAGGACCAGGAGCAATTGAATGCGAAGATTTTCGTATGATTAACCCCATAAATCATGTCACTAAGCTTCTACTCAGAATTATAATGAGAACACGAAAGAAAATAAAAATGGGAATTGGCGAAGAACAGTATGGATTTGTGGAAGGAAAGGTACAAACAATGCAATATATACATTACAGACACTATTAGAAATATCAATAGAGACAAAGAAAGACATATATTTGTGCTTCATAGATTATACTAAGGAATTTGATAAAGTAAAACATGATGAGCTGATTAAAATGTTGGAAGATATCAACATTGATGGGAAAGATCTCAGAATAATAAAAAATATATTTACTGGAACCAAATAGCAGCAATTAAAATGGGAAATAGAGAAGGAAATTATGAACACATAAAGCTGGGAGTAAGGCAGGGATGTGTTTTGTCACCGGATCTCTTCTCCCTCTATAATGAAGTAATAATGAGAGAGATGAAAGAAAAGCCAGGAATAATATTCGAAGGTTATAATAGAAATAATATACGCTGTACAGATGACACAGCATTGATGGCGGATAATGCAAAAGATCTACAACAACTTGGACATTGTAGTAACAGAAAGTGCAAAGAAAGGACTCCTTGAATATCAAGAAAACAGTAACAATGGTGATATCAAAGAAACAGGCAGCACCAAAATGTGAAATAGAGATAGAAGGGAAATTCTTCACCAACTGGATAGTTTTAAATATCTAGGGACATTTATAACATCAGATGGAAGATGCACAACAGAGATTAAGAGCAGAATAGGGCAAGCAAAGGGTGCATTTCAGAAAATGAAGAATACCTTATGCAATAAGTCGATGTCATTGAATGTAAGAAAGAGTGTGCTAAGGTGTTATATAGAACATGTTCTGATGTATGGCAGTGAATCTTGGAATGTAAATGAACAAATTAGGAAGGGATTGGAAGCAACAGAAATGTGGTTCCTGAGACCAATGTTGCGAATTCCTTGGACTGCCAAAGTAACTAACAACGAATGCCTGAAAGAGGCTAATGAAACTAGAACATTATATGCAACAATAAGAAAGAGGCAAACAACTTCTTTTTGTCATGTGACAAAAAGAGTGTTGAGATGCTACATCGAACCTGTACTTTTATATGGATGTGAAGCTTGGACAATGAGCAGTCAGGCTGAAAAACATCTGATGGCTGTAGAAATGTGGTTTCTGAGGAAAATGCAAAGAATACCATGGGCAGCCAGAAAGACCAATGAACAAGTCCTTCAAGAAAAAAATGAAGATCGTAAACTGATTAGAGACATTAGACGTAGACAGTCACAATTTTTTGGGCATGTTATGAGAAGAAATGATTTGGAGAACTTGGTTACAACTGGTAAGATCGAGGGGAACAGTTCAAGGGGAAGATCTAGAAGCAAGTACCTGGATGGCTTGGCCTTGTGGCATGGTCGAGATAGAAACACGGAGCTGATCCACGACTCTGGTGATCGAGTGAGATGGCAGAACATGACCGGCCACGCTTACCGACATGGCACATGATGCATGGATGGATGAGAAGAGAGGCATTGGAGAACATCGTGACAACTGGAAATATCAAGGGGAAGAGAGGTAGAGGCAGACTAAGAGAAATGACGCTGGATAGATTGCGACCGTGGCATGGAGGAATATTAACGGTAGAGTTGATTCAGAAAACCAAAGACCGAGTCTGTGGAGAGTCATGAACGCCTACGTCGGCATAGCACTTGATGAATGATGATGATTACCGCAGTTCTCCTTATTCCAGTATATGAGAGTTCTTCGCGTTACTAGTGTTTGTTGCTCGTGGGTTTGTTTGTTTATAAATTAATGTGTTCCTACAGTCAAGCCAACGGTAATCCCCAGATTTACTTCTAAAAGTCTTGAACCACAGCAGTAAGTGGCGTATGCGAACTAGTTTGCGTAGGTTAACTAGTAACGGCTAGGACGTTAAGCTGACTGTGGCACGGGCGCAGTCGGGCGAGGGTTTGATGCCTGCACTAGCCGTTCGCTACATGAGGTGGCCACTTATTCCTCCGTGAACTGAGGTCTGAAAAATGCGATTGTTCTAGTACTTCACATACCCACAGCAAGTTCCTGTTCGGGATTTGCTTCTTAACTTTCAAGAGACAAGTAGTCAGTAACTGATGCTGAATGTTTGTATTTCAGGGTTAGGGGCGAGAAGGCAGTATTTGTGTCGGGTACTCTATTTTAATCGCCCGTGTGTTATTGTTGTCTATAAGGGAAGCAAATAATATTAATAGTAACGCACCATTCACGCCATAAAAGACCTCTAATTAGGGTTGGTCTGAGACTGGCTGCCTCATCTTATAGGAATTTTAGCCGAAAATCTAACCAGTGGTGAACATGTCTATATAGGGCCTTGCATGACTTGGTAGAGAGCCTATGCTGCATTCGGAGATGAAAGGCAAAAGACGAAGAGGAGGTAGAAGAGTTGTACGAAACCCTTTTGTGCCATTTAGATCATGGATTTAGTGTGTATGGTGTCCATAGTGAATACTGTTTATCTTGAGCGTCTATTGTTTTGACAAAATAAAGATTTTGAAGTAGTGCACTCTTCATCTGTAACAGTATGTGGAAAGAGGGAAAAAAAAAGGGGGGGGGGGGGGGGAGAGCGCGCACTAAACGTGAATAAAAGTTGAGAGTACACCGGATTGTTAACTTGGATCCAGTGTATCGAATCGCCAAGTAGATTCTTGGAGATGGTCGGCGATGGAAATGGCAGACATGAAAGGAACTGGGCATCTCACCGTACAATAATATGACTTTCCATATGCGTACTTCTTGGCATTTCAATCAATATATCCTGTGGTCGTGTTTTTGAACAGAGGAACGGCATATGCGATATGTGATGGGGTGTTTAAGTTCCTTCTCCTTCCAGTCAAACATCTCGTTCTCATTTCACAAGACTCTTCCTGTGCGTATTCATTTGGGACACTCTCCATCTCCTTCACTCGCATCCTTTACCTTTCAGTGGGGTCTCTCTAGATGGCAATTAAACGACCCGTTTAGACGCCTTATGGCGATAGGAGGTTCGGGACGAGAGCCACACACGAATTAGCCCAGCTGCCGATCGAACCTAGATCCCGTCTGTGTAGATAAGTCCTTGTATGTTTAATGAATGTGGGGTTTTTGAAAATAGTGCCAGTCCAAGTTTTGTATTTACCTTTTATCTTGCATGAGTTCACAGAGGGTGAATACAAAACTTAGAACGGCAATATTTTCAAAAGACTCACAGTCATTAAAAATACATCATATAATCCGGATGAGCACTGTGAATTCTTGGATTGCCTCGACCTTGCGCTTGTTTGCAGTTGTGCCAAATGCGTGTCAGCGCATGTCCAAGATGGATGCGGATTATATTTTAATCCTGACATTGTATCTCATCACCGCTTTATATGTGGCAGCTGTTTACTTTATTGTCAAAGATGAGATGTCACCTGAGCCTTTGATGTTTTCTTTCATTGCCGTGACAAGGGGAAGTCAGATAGAAAGAGAAATCTGGCTGCAATTAACTTTCTGCAGGTTTATATTCTGAACATATGCGTGTGTGTTAACGTGTGTTTTTACGATAATCTCCCGTTTTGTTTGAAATTACATCAAAAGATTAACAAACATAAGAGGGTGTTAGACTGTAGCTTCGCTGGTTAGTGATTTAATGATGGAGATCGATGGTAGCCAACCTTTTAAGATCTGACTTATCTGTTTCCCGTGTCAATGTCTTGACAAAACCGCTGGCGGGATTATACATCTTTATTGCACCGGTTTTGATTTTTAAAAAAAAAGAAATCTCTGTTGGCTGATTCAGTAGTTGGCCTGTTTCTTCAACTGTTTTCAAAGTGTGAAACGAACAAAATCACCACCATAATGCTGTAACTAGACACTATCGGGCAGTGTTTCCCAACCTTTTTTGTGCTATGCCCCACCTAAGCCTTTCTAAAATTCTTCCCCCCCCCCCCAAACATATGCATCATTTTTAATATTCAAAAATTGAAATGTTCACTAAAGAAACTAGAATTTTTTTTAGAAGGACCTCCAGAGGCCCCCCCCCCCCCCCACCCCCCCCCCCCCCCCCCCCCCAGCCCCACGGCCCTGTGTGTCGGTTGTGTTGGGTAAATTTTTTTTTTTTTTTTTGATTGGCGGTTACCCCAGACAAGCTGGTCCCCCGCCTCCGCCTTTTTTGTGTGGACCCTTAGTCTCACTGTGAGCTATTGCCCACAGTGGTCCACCAGGCCCATATCTAAGGTGAAGATATGTGATGGGTTTTTATTTGATCATCCCGGCCCCCGAACCAGACCAGGCGCACTACTGGGGGGAGAGCAGCAAATGCACCCGATCCTAGCCAAAGGACCAATAGGTTTTAGGAAGAAATCACTACAAAATTATTGAGCAAACACAGTAAGCAAATTAACAAAACATATAATGGAGAACTGAAATTCAAGTACAAAATAATTTTGATGAAAGATCTTTCTATATTATTTTAATTATTAGTAATTATTTAAAATTAGTGAGATCCTTGCGCTTGATGCTTGCTGCAAAGAGATTTTATGTCAGGTTTCAATTTAGTTAACTTCAGTCTCAAGTCTCCCCATTTTGTTATATCCAGCCGATTTCTTCCATTTTCGAATTGCCCCCCTTAACAATCGAATTGCCCCCCTGTGGGGCGTGGGCCCTACGTTGGGAAACACTGCTATAGGGACACATTACAAGTGGGACCGCCGTCCCGTAACTCTTGGTTTTAGCGTGCATAAATGGATGAACTATTCATTATACATATATTGAATGTTGACAATATTTAAGTGATTGCGCAATTCTTTGTGCCAAGGCTGATCGCAGATTGATCTAGGCTTTCTTGCAAAGAAATTCAATTTTAAGTCAAGAAAGTAAACAACCATTTTGCACTCATTATATTGCACTGGACATATGGTGAGATCCATATTGTTATTGACTAGTCGGCACTCGGTGCGTGGTGTCAGCATCATGCTTTTCCGCCTTTACTCCCAAAGACGTTTCCTGGTACTCGTTCTAGGTTGGGCTGACCGTGTCTATTCAGATTCGAACCCATGGCTACCGGGTCAGCAGGCGAGAGTCAAACCAATACGCTACGCAGCTCTCAACACCAATTATAGCTAGAAAAAATTGCCGATTTTCTGTAACACTTTTTCCCCCTCAACCATGCCCATTTGCTCAAACTCTAGCTACTCGACCAGCTGTTCACATTTCTCTTTGGAAATCAGGTTGCGGAATCGAACCAATAGGTACTCGAGTTGCAACGAGTATAGCGCAGGCTGCGGGAGATAGTCGGTACTACACCTTGTAAGGTGATTATATAGTACATGCTTACCTTTGCAATCGCGTTGACAGATGGTATGTGGTCTTATAATGTGCGGAACTGATGGGACTAGAAAAGCCAGATTCATGCCCCTGGGCGAGTTAGCAGCAGGTATGATTAGCCTAAGCTGCCATTTATGGAGATGATCTCAGAATGTTGATGGCTAGACATCATTTTCTGGTAATAATCGATGGTCATGCACTTTGCAGCCGATTTTGAGCTTCCCTGCTGCTGTCTATATGGATTTTTTCCCTGTGATATGTATTGTCACTCTTGAGATGCGAGAACTGGCAGCCACAAAGGGAAGCATGTAACGTTTTTAGTGTTTTTGACTTAACGGGAAGAAACACCATCATGTAACAGTTCCTGCGCAGAACGTCGCTGTCATCGTGGCCCATGGAAAAGTTTATCGATCTCTTGTCATTTCTTCCACCTCTTGCACATTCATGGTCATGGCGCTCATGGTGCCTGCAATGTCCTGTCCCCATCTTCGCTCTGGTCGACCCCTGCCTTTTTATAGGAAGAGACAACGGGGTCCTGAAGAAAGGGTCGTGTTAAAACTTCCCAGATGGGCCTTCATTATGTATCCGCGTGACTAAAACCTTCCCAATGTGATTAGCGATCTATCACATTATGGTGGTTTTTTTTTCTTTCTGAATCCTACCACTTTCACATTTTACTTTATATATCCACCTAGGTTATATATAACGTGCTCAGCCATGATAAAGTCATCGCTATTAATTGTATTGTTTAACTTTAGTTCTGTTTTAGTATTTATATCTTGTCAGTTACAGCTGTTGTAATTACCTCATGTAGTCAGGAAGATAGACTTGGCCTAGAAACGTTCGTTGTTTGCTATCGGCTCTATGACAGCAGCCGTTGAAAACATTTACAGGCGTTCATCTTCACGTTTCTGAAGATGACTTCACTTATTAATTGGCAGTTCAAGAGCAGCAGAGAAAACGAGGGAAACTGGTTGAGGGGACACGAGGGGACAAGACAATCGTGACAGACATAGGCAACTATTCGCATATGATGATGTACACTCAAAGGAGTAAAGAGAAGTAGTAGTGATATGACAATATATCAGATAAAATCTGCAAGCACACCGGGATTCAGTCCTGTGGCATCGAGGTGACAGCAGCGCCACACCGAAGCCACAGGGCGTATTGTATAAGGTGTCACAATTGTTTGTTCATTGGCTTGCTTTCACTGAAGCGTAGGCCACACATTGCTACCAACACCACCACCATCACCATCACCACCACCACCACCACCAGTTGCTATTACCAGTGAGTGCCCAGGACTGCTTTTGTGTGGGGGTTAGCTTTTCGTAATATCAACAGGCGACCCCACGGCGACTTCATGAGAAGTCATCATGTAAGTCCAGCTGACGTGTGTGTAATGAACCGACACCGCTGTCACCAGAGAAAGTTTAAACGCGATGCGTTAAACCTCTCGACCAAGCCGACCTCCTGGTATAATCAGGTCTATTATCCACTGGAATCCACAACTGTGAAATAAAGACACAATTCACACCCAGCCACTCGTGTAGCGCATTACATGTCTCTTCAGTTTCCCAAGCATAGATCTCATAATAAGGACACAAACATTATTTTGGGCGTGGTGGATAAGGAACATTTAAAGGAGACTCCTGACACATGTGACAGCTGTAAGCTCAACAGTCACCGACCTGTCACCACCAGATGACGCCCCTGGCTTGCTGAAGATGAAGCATGATTTCTATTCGCATATCCTTTACAGGACACTGCAGTCAACACCAGCATTTTCGAGCTGCTGTTAATGCCTTGGCAAGATTACGCTCAGTAGTTTGCCATTGCTTTCTGAGCGACCGGCTCACATACCCCCGTAAGTAACCATACAAACGCGACGCGATCCGCTACCGAATCTCGCCCATCTGCGTTACCCAACCTCTCCGTTTTACCAGCTTAGCGATGGTATATGGAGTAGAATTAGTTAAATCAGCCAGTTTATAATTTTGAGTCGTATCTGTTGCCTAGTTGGGTTGGGTGTGTGCAAGATCTGTCTAGTTTTGTTGCGACAGATCACTTGTATTGATGGATGCCTCCATAGGTCCAAACCAAGTTTCATAATTCCTCGACAAACCCAGTCGATGGTTCTAAATCAATTCTGGACGATTTGGAATCAGACCGCTCTGTGTTGTTTTCGATAACATGAGGCCATGGCCGCCCAGAAAGCAATGGCAAACTACTGAACTAATTTGCCTAGGAACTCACAAACTGCCAATAAATGCTGGGGGGGGGGGGGGGGGGGGTGAGGGGGGTTGATTGGTTTAAACGTCATGCAGAGTAACCTTTAACCTCTATAGGTCACACAAGGAGAATCACAACATAGTGCACGAAATTCGTAGCACCGCCGAGGGTCAAAATGCACGTTTACATCATCATAAACACATGTGGTGTAAACATTCTTTTGTGAGTAGGTGTTTCAGTGTGTCATTACATGGGTTGACTCTTCTCTGGAATTATTTCCAAATTAAAGCATACATTTGCTCTCAGTAATGAGTTTTGGTGGCTTGACTGTTTCTGAGACGTCTTCCACGCCTTCCCGCAATAGGTGTCTGATCGGAGTTCTGATCTTTTCCAAATACATTTAATAATGTTCGCCCTGGAGCAGTTTCCTGCCATGGGTCAGTGATTTTGTTTTTGCGCTCGCTCGTTCGCTTTGAACTCAAGCGTAGTCCATACACATTATTTATAGTATATGTGGTCTCATCTGTGCGTACATATATCTGTTCTCATCTGTGTGCACATGTATCTGTTCTCATATGTGTGCAGCTTGTATTTATTCTCATCTGTGTGCACATGTATCTGTTCTCATCTGTGCGCACATATATCTGTTCTCATCTGTGCGCATGTACATCCACTTCTAGTACAATGAACTGAATTCTGCGTGTGGGTTAGCTTTCCGTACTAACCGTGTCCCTCGCCATCAGGCGAACCCACTCCGACTTCAGAGGTACTTGTAATTAACGTCCCCAAGTCAAGGACGGACAGGTCAACATTTTAGTTCAGCTGTACGGTGTCGGGGTTGAACCCCTTATCTCAGCATCGGCACACCGGATGTGTAAGAACACGCATTATTATCCATGCGGCCCTGCGGTGAGTGATATGATAGTGCCACCACTTTGAGTAGGCCTGAGAGCAAGGAGGAATAGGTGGCCAGTATGTCCCTCACTTTGACAAGCGACCAGCCCGGGCGGATACCCCACGTCTCATCGTGTCATGACATTACCAGCACACTTGGCAATCAGCTTCGCTAGCGCTCCCGCCTATTTCGAAATACACCGAGTTAAATTGATTGTAGAGTCGTTCCACTGTAGGATAAGAGGGCATGCTGAGAACTATTAAAATTGTGCTGTAAAACCAACAGTTTTATGTCGTTGATGCCTGGCAGACTTTAACTGGAACAAATAAACAACAGACGTCATAGGCACATAAATGATTATATGTGAAACAGACCTGTGTCGTGAAATATTTATGGCTCCACAGCTTTCTTTATAATACCCGGGGCATCATTGTGATATGTACCAGACAGCCCGGCCTTACATTCACATTATAGTTATGGGATATAAATTCACGGTATTGATTGGCACTCTTTGAAATAAAGGAAAAGAGAGGGGATCAGATGACACACTTTACAGTATGAAGATTGAACTGTTCTCTTAGGTGCACTGATGGGTGACTCACTCCTTCGAAAGAGGAACGAAGGAGAGGAGGAGAAAGAAAGAAAACTATAGGCACACTGGGGTTTGAACCTGTGGCCCCGATGTCTCAACAGTGCCTATAAAGGAACACGTTGGCGCACAACCAGCTAGGCACACAGTGTAATAACACATGTGATGTGTCGACACAGTTCCTGCCATCTTAGTCAGGTGATGATGATCGTCACGTTTCTTCATACATAGCGAGGAGGAGTAAGTGGCCAAACCTCCCCTCACTTTGGTCAGCGACTCCATGTTACATCGCTGACACCTATTCTCTGCACCAGGGGTAACTCCAATGTCCCCGCTTGCCTCTGTGATGTAATTTCATGGGTGTTCTCTTTTTTTCCCCTCCCTCTCATTTGGAGTTTGTTAGTCCCACTATTTTCAGTACCCAACCTCCGTATCCATTATTGTGACCATGCCGAGACGGTTTTGTGCGTTTGTCATTAGTTGTGGAATTGCCCCTTGTATATGTCAGTAATTTCTTCATTCGATATTTTTGTTGTTGTCCAGCCCACTCTTTGGATCCCGCGTTAACGTCACACTGTATTGTCATTCTATGCGGTTGGGATGCGTGTTTCCCAGCTGTATATGGCCACAGACGGATATGTGTAGCGATTAACATTTCTACAGCCGAATCTTTATGCTACTTGACGTCATCGACGTTTGTTCCTCTGAGAATGATTTATTGCCTACTGCCATCCTAGATCTTATTTCGGCGTTGCAACGGTCATCCTGTTTTGGACATGAATACAACGGTAAAAAAACAGTGCCCGAACTTCTGATGTCAAGTCACTCTGTGTTTAAATACAATCAAACATGGCGTTACTCAACAGTAGCACATTGCAAGCTGATTACATCATTAGGAATTTTAATGGGGGTGGGGCGATGTGTGTGTTATTCTGTTGTCTCATTAATTTTAACTGGTTGAATAAGAGATTTTCAAGTATTTAATAGAATAGTGACAGAACTTCATATCTCTTCGTGTGCCTCTTCTATTTCTCTTCTCTCCCTCTGCCCTTTGTCACAGTGTACGTCTGACTGACTTTCATGTCTCATTCCATCATTTTTTCTTCTGTCTCTCTCTCTCTCTCTCTCTCTCTCTCTCTCTCTCTCTCTCTCTCTCCTCTCTCTCTCTCTCTCTCTCTCTCTCTCTCTCTCTCTCGTTACGTTACTCCTGTGTCTGACAGTGTTTTATTGAATGTCTTATAATAGAGAGAGGTGTCCCCTTTTAAGTTTTCATCACCTGTTTACCAGCACATCTGTTCGAGCTTTAGGCCATCCATTTACGGCTTGTAGAAGTTTATGCGCGCGCGCGCACACCCACACAACGTAACTGACCTCACCCCCATGCATGCAATCTCACAGCTCCCCCTCTGCACTCACGTCCTGTACTCGCCACATCCCATGAATTCTGTCCCAGTAATGGAGTTGTCTGCCCATAGTTATTACCGCATATGTTGCCGGCACAGCTGTGCATGTTGGGGATACCTCGAAGTGTGTGCTGGTAATTAAGGTAATATATATGCGCTCACAACTTTGCCCGGCACAATACTGCTCACGTGTGCTCTCCTTAGTTGGGTATAATATCGGTTGGGAATTGTGGCGTTGAAAATGGAGCTGTGCCCTGGCGTGTTTCTTTCTCACGAGGTTATTATCTTGGGTATTCCCCTGGGCTTTGCGTTAGGAGTCTGGACAGTGAATTGCTCAGAGCCAACCATTACCAACACAGGCCTAATCCCAGCTGTGCTGGATCACACACATCGTGGTTGTATCTAATATGCCAGCCCGAAGATGCGTTGTTCAAGTACCCAACTTGCACATACCGCTGGGTTTTGGACTGTGATTGGGGGCGGGGAAGACTGGGAGAGGCCTCTGTAACATAGTAACCGTGGAGGTGGTACTTTGGTAAGGATCGGAAGGAAATTCTACAGCGAGTTTACCCTGGAAGTCTACACCAGCTATTGCAGTTTCAGGGACAAGCGACCTGAATACCAATGCCTGGGACTTGACACTTAATTAAGACTCACTCTTCCTAAGGATTCCCCAACCAACCAACCAGTCCGCGCTAGGTTGTCGTGACTTTGTGTCCAGGATTGCCATTTCAATATCAGGTGGCAGCTGATTCCAAAGGTGTTGTGAAAATCATGACGATCATCAGCATATGTCCGCAGGTTGACACTCTTGCTACAAACCTTTGAGAACAAAGTTTTAAGACGCATCTTTGGACCCATTAGGGATACACAAAGTGGAGAGTGGAAAAGAAGAAGTAACAAGGACATTTATGATCTGTTTAAGTCCCCGCTAATTACTGATATCATGAAGGCTAATAGACTACAATGGCTGGGGCATATAGAAAGAATGGAAGATAATAGGGAAACAAAACTCGCTTACACTCAGGAAATAAATGACCGTAGACCCCGAGGTAGACCAAGAAGACGGTGGAGAGATAATATATATACAGACCTACAAGCACTTGGAATCAACGACTGGCAAGAGAAGGTCTACCAGAGAGACGAATGGAGACGGATTGTATCTGCAGCAAAGAA
>JACEFZ010017505.1:0-77500 GCA_014155875.1 Cepaea nemoralis | reverse complement strand
ATTACCACACAAAAAAATACACGGAGCAATAGATGCCGACTTTTCTTCTGTTAGCGGACGACGAACGCAGGCGACGAAACCTCGTACGATTACGCTCATGACATCAGCGCACCCTCCAATCAACTGCACTAACTCGACCGCCCCTCATACTCTGGCACGCGTTTAATTACTTGCACAAATGTATTGTTTGGTTACACGTCTGACTCAGTTTCTGTCATGTCTTCTTTTTTAAAAAAAAGATGTATTCCTAATCCGATACGAATCATTGCCCATTGTATGCTTTAATTGACTGGCATCTTTATGATGTGTTGGCAGTTTCTGTTCTGCTCACCGAACCGCATCAAAACCCACCATTTACCAACATTGAGCTTGCTCTATGTTTGAAAATGTAGAATAGCTTAAAATTGTAAGGCCAGTTATAGAGAGCCGGTCATTTGAAAAACTGAATCGATTAACACGCCCAGAGAATAGTATTGATTTCTGTCATTGCTTGATCGAATGTCACTTGTTCCCCTCCACAAAACACAGATTCGTTCAGTTGATATGATTCTGTTTGGTTGTTGTTGTTGGTAAAAACGGTAAGGTTTCATTTGAAGGATTAGAAAGTCATTGTGCCCTCATGCCTCCATTATGTTATTTCAGACAATAAGCTGATACATTAAAGATGTTGCTAAATCGATATATCCAGGATGCAGCCCTTGCTCTTTTTTTTAATGCTGCGAGGGGGAGGAAAGGAAATCCAAATGGCACACACCTTTGTGCGTTGACAATGTTGAATAAATGTCTTGTTAGCGTTGCATTGTCGCGCCATTGGCCACGGATCACGAGTGGAAGCAGCGCCAGGCTGGGCAGGTATTTTGTTCAGGAAATTAACATTTTATCAGTTTGAAAGGCGATTCTGTAGTTTCTTTTACGTCCCCTGTTGGGGAATTTGCAGCGTCAACAGCATGATGCAGTGGACAAAGAGAACAAGGAAGACACATTGTTAGCTCGATCTGTGCCAGCAAAGTAGTCACAGGATCATCCGTTTACACGCCGTGGGGTGTATGGGGTCATATAACTTCTACTTCTGCCATTTATCGTCCATTCGCTGAGCACATGTTCTCACGCAACCTTTTATAGTTTTTTTCATAATTGGTAGAATTGTGCGGCTAAAGTTTTCTGTAGGTCAATGTAGCCACTCTCACGCCAACCTTCCTTAGATGCCTCTTACGACATGCATATGAGAGTACAGCGTTGGTATTCTTTACTCCTCTAGTGGCATCAGGTTGTTTTGATTGTTTGTGCGTTCACTGGCTTTGAACTCAAGCGTAGTCCGCACACATGCTACTACTACTAGTGCACTGGGCTGATGTTTGCCAGTGTATTATTAGATTTCCCTATTACAAGTGTCCCTAGCCCTCAGACGAGCAGTTGAATTCCGTTTCTGGCAGTATTTATTGTTGTCTTTACAATCCAGCCCTAGTCGGTAAGAACAATAATAGCGACATCCCTGTCTGACACCTGTTTTTATTGTGCCCAGTCTACTGGACATATGTGGTAGGGCGTCAGACATTCGCCCCAGAGATTGTCACTTGTGAAATACAAAGGCCACGTAATGAATTAGAACAGTCTATGGAATGATTTACAACACTGCAAGAAGTCAATAGTTGCAGATATGCAAAGGCCAGATAGGGCATTACAACGGTGCAAGGACTCATCATTTGCAGACCTCATATCATCACATTCAGATGCTTGAAGGCTAAAAGGAGAAGCTGGGTATTTTTTGTTTGTTTTGTCCGCCTGTATGTCTAACTCTACTGTCACTCTATGATTCTATCTTTCAAACAGGCTCACCGACTTGAGTTCTCTGCACAGTATCTCTCTCTCTCTCTCTCTCTCTCCCCCCCCCCCTCTCATCCCGACTAAAACACAAGCGTACACGCGTCTCTTCCTTCATGTTCTGTATGGGAGACACATGTAAATTATTCATCAACGCTTGTTTCCAGGCTACCTCCGTTGTGACAGAACGAATTCTCACCTATTGTATATGGCCAACTGACGCCGCAGCCCTTGGGGGGGGGGGGGGGGGGGGGAAATGGCTCGACAAAATCAATTCTCATTATGGTTTTGGTGTGTCGCATGACTAGTTTGTGGAGTTGTTATAAGTCTACCAGGCTCCAAAAATAATATTACAAAATGGAAATAACAGCCACAATGAGCTGGTTCTTATTTTCTGCTGCAGCCGCTGCTTTTTCTTTCTATTCCATACTTTATGGCTATCCATTGAATATGTCAGACGATTATAATCTGACCTCTTATTGTTTTCCATATCTTTTGTGTTTCATAATTTGCTGTGTGCTTTTATTTGTATAGAAACTATTCTTGCCAGTGAGTGAGCTAAATGTTATATGCTTTTCGAGGAATTTCCTGACATCTTCTTCAGTTTGTGTGAAACTTAACTATTTTAGTTGTTTAAACTGTTACAAAATTGTGCCTTACAATGGCATAATCAGCCGATGTGGGTTGGTGGATTAAAAAAAAAATAATGGAGGAAGAAAGTTGGTAACTCTGCTTCATAATACTGTGACCTTGTTTGTGAGAAAGTCCTACAATGACACCAACCTGCGGCATGTATCTGACACATGAAGGCATTGAACGCACGGACTAGCTGGCAAATAGTACACCATTACCAGCGGGAAGAAGCATGAACAGGGCGGATATCATCAATGTAATACGGACCCAGCTGGCTGATACCAACGAGTCTCTGACGCATACAAGGCGCGTGTTTACTGGGTGGCAGGTGGGTCGTCAGGTCAAATGTGTTAACGTACACTGTTCGGCAGATGTAGACTTGATGAATCTGTTGACAGAACTGCTAGATTGTCAGATGTAGATGTGATGGATCTGTTGACTGAACTGCTGGATATGGCAGATGTAGACGTGATGTATCTGTTGACAGAACTGCTGGATATGGCAGGCGTAGAAGCAATGCGCAGGTTGTGTAACGGTTTGTTCCATGCTCAGTCTTCGTAGACTTAGATGGATAGGAAACGTTAGGTGGATGGATGATGGTAGAATACCAAAGGATATCTTTTTTGGTGAATTACAGATAGGTAAGAGATCTCGGACCGTACTTCATGGCGAAGCGATTACTGACGCGGTTCGTAATCCCGTATGCTCGCATTCGAAACACATCTGTACGCGATTTGGCAGCAGACCGTGTTGCGTTGGTTTTGCGTTGGTATCAGCAGTGGCAAACTACTGAACGTAAACTTGTCAAGTGATCACAGCTGCAGAAATGCTGGTGTTTACTGCAATATCCTGTAAAAAGGATATGCAAAAAAAAAACACACACACACACAGATCTCGGGGTCAGCCTCTACTACGATACAAAAATGTGTGTAAGCGGGACATGATTGATACAGGCATTGATAATGCATAGTGGGCGCAAGTTGCCGCTGAGCGTGTTGCATGGAGGGCATATATCAGAAATGGAATAAAGACAAAGGAGAATATGATTGCCGATAAGCCCCGCACTAAACGCGTGAGACGTAAGATGGTGCGCAATGATGAAAATGACCATGTGTTCACATGCATCCATTGTGGACGTACATTTACAGCGCGAATTGGTCTGATCGGTCACATTCGCTACCGCCATAGGTTGTAGTTGTTATGCCTGTTTGAAGCACAATGTAGAATACTATCGTCTGTCAAGACGGCAAGGTGCCAATGAAAAATGAAATGAGACGTAATGAATCTGTTGACAGAACTGCTAGGTATTGTAAATGACGATATGATAAATCTGTTGATAGAACTGCTATGTATTATAGATGAAGATATGATAAATCTGTTGATAGAACTGCTAGGTATTATAGATGAAGATATGATAAATCTGTTGACAGAACTGCTGGGCATTATAGATGAAGATATGATAAATCTGTTGATAGAACTGCTAGATATTATAGATGAAGATATGATAAATCTGTTGACAGAACTGCTAGGTATTGTAAATGAAGATATGATAAATCTGTTGATAGAACTGCTAGGTATTATAGATGAAGATATGATAAATCTGTTGACAGAACTGCTAGGTATTGTAAATGAAGATATGATAAATCTGTTGATAGAACTGCTAGGTATTATAGATGAAGATATGATAAATCTGTTGACAGAACTGCTGGGCATTATAGATGAAGATACGATAAATCTGTTGACAGAACTGCTATGTATTATAGATGAAGATATGATAAATCTGTTGCAGAACTACTGGGCACGGCAGATGCAGATGAAACAACTGCCTGGTATTAAGATGTAGCTAGGATGACTGGTCACAGAACTAGCTAATATTTTTTAATGCTAGAAAAACTTTCAGGCGCTAGCGATTTTTAACCGGAACTTCATTAGCAGCAAACTAGTAGGGCATCGTGAGCAAGACAATGTCGATATTTGCACTTAATTAAAAGGGAGTGGTAGAATTATTTTGGAGGAGTCAGATGGTCTGGGCCAGTCGGGCAGACGTGGACATAACATAGCGTGCATAATTCAGTCATGAGGCACGAACTTACTTTCGCGAAAGCTGCAACCCACACCGAAACATAATAACACGACAGACGCAACCCACACCGAAACATAATAACACGACAGACACCAGCAGTGGTAAAATGCCCTAGTGTTATTGTTATTACGGTTACGGATTTTCTTGGATCTAAACACACCCCAGTGGGTCATAAGGTGAAAACACAAGGCGCTGGAGCTTAATAGAAGACACGTTGAGAAAATATGTTAAACTAGAAAAGTTATTCCCTAGAACTCACATGGCAAGGAATAAATAAATGAATAAATAAAGCCCCCTCAAAAAAGCACACATTAAAATAAATGGATAATGTAGGGAGGACATGCAAGGGGCAGTATAAGACAGCAAAGGGCAGAAGGTTTGGCGTAAGTTGCTTAAGATTCTATGCTCCGCCCATTGGGAGGCATTTGGCCAAGAATGATTCTCTTCATAAACTGTATTTATAGCATTCTCCGTTTAATTGTATTTTGTTGTACCCCATTCTTATTACTATAACCCTATGAGGCATGAACCGGCTCCGTGCCCAAGGAGTTATGGACGCAGTTCGTAATCCCGCATACCTGCCTTCGAAACACAGCTGCGGGAGATGTGGCTGCAGACGTACATTTAATGTTACGTCTCACGCGTTGTTGTTTTTTACGAAATGTTTCAGAAAGCAATGGCAAACTACTGAACGTAAACTTGCCAAGAAATCACAACAGCAAAAAATGCTGGCGTTGACTGCGATGTCCTGTAAAGGGTATGTAGCTAACTTTGTGAGACAAGCCTCAGGAAATTAATCGAAATGTTTAACTTACATACCAAAATACTATAATTTGCTCAGCTGCCTGCAAGACCAACTTTAGTTCTCATGTAAACGTGTCTGGGGTAACCAGCATATGCAGACTTGCTAGCCACACAATCAGTCAAGAAAAACACAAAATGTTTGGTTGCAAATCGTCTGCAGCGACAAAGTACAACCCAATCAACAGTAGTATTTCCGGGTTTAATATAACACTGCCGGGCTCAACATTGGGGGAGGGGGGTCTCTCGCCCAGAGCGGTGCACCTTAATTGTGATATCCAGTTATATTTGCCCTCGTAAAATGCCAAGATACGTTTTGGTAAGCCGAATAAGGATATCACGCGAAGGTACTCGAATGTTCTATATACCTAACATTCTACTCTGGGGTATAACTATGCATATGGTAGTGTGATTTTTGTTTTTACATGCCGAATTGATCGTTACCGCATCACTGTTCTGTACACTGTTGTCAAAATACATCAGTAACGAACTATGTTCATATTCTGCCTGTTGTGTCCGTATTCATTCAGTGAACATTTTTGGGAATCAATGGTTGGTTCTCTCCCGCCCTACTTCCCCTGTCTCCCTCCCTCTGTCTCAGTTCATGTGTCTATCCGTGTGAGTGCGCATGCACACTAACGTATTCTACTGTCCGTGGAAACGGCTACAGCCAGCAATTGATGATTTAAGTCCTTTGTTTCGGGGAATGTTCTATTTCATTCCCCATGGGTGTCGTGGCCGCATTTTTAAGTGAGCCTGCACAGCACGCGTACAAGTCAAGCCGGAAGTGTCTCGTGTGCCAGTTATTTGAAGTGTTTCTCCGCACCCCGTCCTCTTTCACTCCATCTCCCTCCTGTTCCCTTGGAATTATTGAAAGCCGCTGTATAGCCAACTCGGCAAAAATATTGTCATGGGACAGTATTGTTTGTGTGGACTTGTCCAGACTAAGTGTGATATTCATCAGCTTTAGGGTGGATGGTGGTCGTCCCTCTAATAGTGCCGCGTCTGCATGAATAATGATCGGTTAGCACATTATCGCAATGCTGTTCTAGCGTGGATACTACCAATTACATTACAGACAAAAAATGTTCCTGATTAATTCTGCATCGGTTGTGAATGCTCCGGCCCCACTGGTAGATCCAGTTGTCAGTATACGCTTTGACTCCTGAGTAAACTGGCGAACTTGATAATATCCAGCCGGTTTCTGAAAATGTCGGCGTAATCAAATCTCACTTCAATGAGACGTGAAAATGGTCCCGGGCAGGCTCAGATTCAATCATTATATTCATCAATAATATTGATGGTTATCACAACGAGCGGTCGGGTCGTTCAATGCATTTTGTCCCTCACAAAAGCTGCTATTAACGAACCTTCATGGTCGAGTTTGTTGGCTTATTTGACGGCCATGGTCTTGACAGCACTGCTCGCTCAGCCATTGAACCACCTGGGTTTGACTCTGTGTGTCCGGTGTGTTTTGCAGATGAACTTTAAGGGTTATAGAGGAGAGAGAGAGAGAGAGAGAGAGAGAGAGAGAGAGAGAGAGAGAGAGAGAGAGAGAGAGAGAGAGTTGAATAATTCACGATCGCTCGAATTTTATTAAATTAGGGCCTAATTGGTGCTTGTGCAAAATAAAAGTTAGTTGCATATCCTTTACAGGACGCAGCAGTCAACCCCAGCATATTTTAGCTGTTCGTGATTCCTGGGCAAGTTTACGTTCAGTAGTTTGCCATTGCTTTCTGAACGACCGGCTCCCATACAATTTCATAAAAAAAACAAACGCAAGGCGGTCTGCTGTCAAATCGCCCGTAGCTGTGTTTCGAACGCGGTACGCGGGATTACGAACTGCGTCGGTAACGCCTTCGCGATGGCGTCGTCCTGTAAAAAGTGGTAACATTAAAATGAGGGTATGACAGGATCACCAATGTGGAGCTCACGGAGCTAGTTAGACAAATACCACTGAACAAGAGAAGACGCCGGCGCTGGATTAGGCCATACATTGAGAGAAACCCGAGAATAGTGTAACTAGAACAGCGTTAGTCAGGAGCCCACAGGGCAAGAGCTGTCTCTTATACACATCTCTCTTTTGATAGAGAGAGAGAGAGAGAGAGAGAGAGAGAGAGAGAGAGAGAGAGAGAGAGAGAGAGAGAGAGAGAGAGAGAGAGACAGAGAGAGAGAGACAGAGAGAGAGAGATTATTTGGACTAAGGAATAAAGATCATCTTAGCTGATCAATTTTGAACCACATCCATTCAATATCAAGTGCGCACTAGTGGCGTCTGTACTCCGACTGGCCATTCGGCAACAAGTCTCTCATTCTTGCTGACGATCTTAACTAGGGTTTATTTTAGGGGTAGGTCTTGTATTAAAAGCATCCTGAAAAATCTTGCTATGGCTTATTATAGGGGTAGATCTTATTTTCGGGGAAGCACTGTAGTTTTCATGTGAAACACTACATACACACATCGTGATTGTAACTGACTCAGAAAGCATGCTGAGGAGGGTGAGGACAGGCAGGCCTCGTGCAGAGTGGCTTGCTTCGCTTCGGAGGTCACAGGTGGCAAGCATCACCTGGATCTTTTCTCCGGGGCATGCCGGTGGGCTGGGGAATGAATAGGCGGACAACAGATTGACTGGCTCGGCAAAACTTGGTGGAGTATTGATGCATGACAGGGCAGACGTGGTTGCGGCCTTGTGGGAGCACGTGCTACACCTCGGAGGAGAAAATGGATCACCAGTGGTCTGGCAAGAATGAAGCAGCGAGAAGTGACGAGGGGATCTGGCCGACGCTAGACGCTCAGAGGAAAGGCGAGACCGACATATAATCAGATTGCTACTGGAACTATTGGTGTTGGAACTCTTCGCTGGCTGCTGAGGATGGGGACGAAGCGCTTATGGGAATGCCCCGAGTGCTGTGATGTCGGTTCCTAAATCAGTCAATCAATCAATCAATCAATCATGTGAAACACTGTTAACTGGTGAGATCATTTTCACGTGACACATTAACTAACGAGGTTGTTTACATACAATCGACTGTTAACTACTAATAAAAGTCTCATATGATCCACACTGAAATTACGAGATAATTAATTCTTATGGCATTCACTGTTAACTGATGAGACGGTTTTCATTACGGTCACCGACCTTATGAACTGCTAAATGGCAATGTCTTTCAAGAATATTAGCGCTCAAACGAAGAATCGCATGTTAACACTAGACAATTCAGTAAACCTGGGTCAATCGTTCTAGGGATTGGAAACGGCTGCAGAAAACATATACCCTAGTCAAACACTGTCTTCGTGCTGCTGTTTGGTTACGTGGAACAATGGCGTCGCCGCCAATAAGTAAATAAAGGGCATGTTTTCCCAGCCGCGAGGTGCATTGGGTATATGGTGCTAGCCTTATTGTGTATAGATCAATCGGCACTCCGTGAGTGATGTGGTCAATATCACACTGCCGCTTGTACAGAATATTTTCTGGTTTTAATTCTAGGTTGGGTCGACCTGCGAGCCTAGTCCTAATTTTAAAAAAAAAAATGTCCTGCATGGGCCTGGGGATTCTAAAACCCGTCCACAAGCCCAGCAGACAGGCGTGCTAGCCACTGTAGCACTGCCGCTGCCACGATAGTCAATATATGTTCATAACATCGTTGATTACCACGTTTATGGGTTCAATCCGCATTGGTGAGGATTTGAATGTTATACATGTGCTTGGGCTTCCAGGTCGATTCAGCTTAAAATGGGCACCTGGAAATGTCGAGGGAAGTAAAGGCGACCGACGTGATACTGAGCTTATCATCTAATGAGTGCAGATTGGTCAATACAAATATATCTAACACCATATCAAGTGCGTGTTAAGTCGAGTAAAAGAACACTTTACTTCCTTACAGCAATCATTTGGCGCTGGCAGTTCATGAATGAGTATTGGTGAATGTTATTGATAGTTGAAATAAGACAACTAACCCCCCGGGAAGGGGTTCATGAATGAGTATTGGTGAATGTTACTGATAGTCGAAATAAGACAATAAACCCACCGGGAAGGTTAACCCGGTCAACAAATTCCTCCACAAGTGGGATATGTCGACCTCAAGGCGCAAGAATGCAGCTCTGCAGTAAACAGGCACAACGCAATCACGCCCGAAAAAACTCTCCTGGTGAACGCAGAAGAAGAAGAAGAAAACAAACCAGTAGCAAAATGGGATCCGCTCTAGATTTGAATTAGCGTATTGTGCATATTGTAAATGAAATCCAATAATTATCATCAGGTGTGCGTTAAACGTGTATGAAAGGAGGAGGGGTAGGAACTATTGTGTGAATATCCAGCATTGTGGAAGGGAAGCGAGGAAGGAAATATGGACGGATGAGGCTCTGTATCAGCGTTATTGTTATTTTGTGTGTGTGTGTGGAGAGAGAGAGAGAGAGAGAGAGAGAGAGAGAGAGAGAGAGAGAGAGAGAGAGAGAGAGAGAGAGAGAGAGAGAGAGAGAAAAGGCTGGTAACATCAATGTCTCGCTAGAACGGTAACAATGTTTATGCTGATTACTGGAGACAAACTGACCAGCTGTTGTGCTATTTGATATCCGAATCTTCCATAACGCTTCGTGATGGACCGTCCCTGGCAAGTTCATCACTTGAGGCACCTATTCCCCAGCTAGTTTGGCCCATGTAATAATTCTTAATTACGGCGCAGAGCCTCTTCCCAGATGTATTATCCCAAAAGCCAATTATACATGACAAGCATAATTTTAAAAAAAATGATCAAGTTTCTGGGAGAATTGATTGATACAGCGGGGTGATTTATTATTGAATAAATAACTTGGAAGAAATGGAAGATAATGATGAATAGCTGTACAGGTATCGTGGAAACAGATGAATTCATCACCACAGGCTCCCGATATTGAAAAGTCCTGGAGACTGTGTGCATTCCCCGCATGCAGCTTCTTGTCTTCAACTTTCTTTCAGCCACTTTATCACGTTTATAAACAAAACAGTATATGCATTCGACACACGTTTATCAATGGAAGTTTAAAGTGTAACTCGCCAATAATGTATACATTTCCAATGTTAGAAGAGCAGAGTTTGTGTCCGTTTTTAAAGACCTCAAGTCAATTTTGAGGTATCAGCCATCTAGTAGGTATTCAAGACGACCCTTGTTCACGGAAAGTGGCGTGGCTATTATTAAATCAAATGAACACGTTACCTAATATGGCTGGTAGTTGTACCGTTATGAACATATTCATGTTTAGTTTATGTAGACCTACGTAGTGTTTCCGGGGGCAAGCGGTCCAGTTACTAATGCCCCTTTCTTTTTTTCTTTCTTTCTTTCTTTCTTTCTTTCTTTCTTGCGTCCATTTTGGAGTAGACATCGCTGATCACGTCTCTCCATTTCTCTCTATTATTTGATATTTTGATGTCGTTTCTGTTGCTGATTTAATTATTTCTTGCCCCGTTGATTAAGCTTTCAACCTACATCTTTCTGAATCCCCGACTGCCTCTCTTGCCTAGTATGTTCCCCCACACAAGGGATATTCCACTGTCCCTTGAAGGAGAAAAGTGGTCGGCCAGCACGAAAATGGGCGAACGGCATGGCGAACTCTTGAACATGAGGGTTTAGGAGGCAGGAGAAATGATCAGAGATGGAGAAACTTTCCGCATGACTGTGATGAGAACGACGTTCTGCAAATGATCTGCTGCATGATGATGATGATGAAATGACTGTGATGAGAACGACGTTCTGCAAATGATCTGCTGCATGATGATGATGATGAGGATTTTCTTTTTTGTTCGCTCGCTTAAACTCAAAGCATAGTCCTTACACACTGTTTAAAGTAGTAAGGGACTGAATTTTGCGTGTGGGTTTGCTTTCCCTTTTACCGATGTCCCTCGCCTACAGGCGAACCCGCTTCGACTTCTGATGATGATGATGATAAACGTGCAGACCTGTCCAATTATTTAGCTTTATACGAACGAACGAAGGAACAAACTTTATTTTCAAAGGGTTAAGAATTGGGCACGCAGGCCCGTCCCAGAAGTCTAGACGTTCGATCCACAACACAGGGATTGGTGTGCTTTTGTAATATAACGGTTGTAGCGGTTCTGTGATGACAGTGTTTCCCTGGGGATGTGAAACAAAATAGCACCCTGACAATGACGGGTGAGCGTTAGTGGTATTCACACTTGTTCAACTAGCAGGCAGTAAACCACTGATGTCATCCACATACAGTAAGGCCTAACTGGTCGATCATCTGAGTACAGTTCTTCCTGTAGCGAGGCGACTGTCATCAGTTGGTGGTGACACAACAGCAGCAGTGTCCGCATGAGACAAACCCCCTTGGGGGGGGGGGGGGGGGAGGTTATTGGTTATCTGCTGGAATGTGTCTGTACATTTGTTTGCAGTTTTACTGTGTTAGCATCGACTATTTTCAAGATCTTCGTTTTCAGGTTATAGTTGGTTGTATGTCCTTTACAGAACATTGCGATCAACTCCAGCATGACTTGTTTTTGTCTGTGATTTACACTTACTAGACAATGTTAGTTCAGTGCAATGCTGTTTGAACGGCCGACGCCTTATACCATATGATCTGCCTCAAATCGCACGCAGCTGATTTGAACTCTCGACTCATTAGTCATCATCATCATCATCTTCCACTTCTGCCGTCAAGCGCCGTGGGGAGGAATAATTTGCGTTCCAGCGCCCGGTGGACGGCACTGGATAGTGTCATTCCGTGTGGTTGTACAAAGTCTCTTATGTCGTTCAATCCATTTTCTTCTTGGACGTCCTCGTGGTCTCGTCGCACATGATCTTTGATGTAAGGCCAGTGATGGTAGTTGCTGATGTTGCATTCTAACGACATGGCCAAACCACTTGATCTTCTGTCTTTCAATAAATGTGGCACACTCATTAGTCAAACACACAAAATAGCTGAGTTTAGAGTAACGTGACTTAATCACCGCCACCATCACAGTCAACATCTTCAATTTCTTGTCGGCTGGCGTGAGCGACTATGACTGTCCACGATATTGCCAAAAAATGATGACAAAAAATGAAATTCTGATGTTTCTGATAAATTGTCCTTGCGACTTAGTCTCTCTCAAAATGTCAAGATTGCTCATTTTCACTTTCCAATGAATTTTAAGCATTCTCCTATAATACCACATCGCCAAGGCTTCTGGGGATTTGTTCTGTCTGTTCATTAATAACCATAAAAGCTTGAATAGTGATACATACACATTACTTGTGTACATGTCTGTATTAGACGAGCTGCACTCTAACGCCTGTCATTTTTGTAACTGCCATGTCTGTTCACGTCCTTAGTTCTTTGGGCTATATTTTTGTTTGCTTCTCAAAGTAAGGATGCAGTTTGCGTTCTCATTCGCCGTATCATTTTGTTAAAGCTTACACGGGTTTCCCGACCCTCCTTTCCCGCCTAGTATGTTGTTTTTTTTTTTTTAAAAGGCACACTAACTAAACTTGATATTAAAATATTAAACTCCTGAACATGTTCTGGCGATTCAAAAGGGGGGGGGGGATGTAGACATTGCAACTGAGGAAGTAGCTGAAGATTTAACTTAAGCATTCTTTCAAGTGCATCTACGTATTACCCAAGGCGCGACTTGATAAATCCAAACAGGATTGTGCTTAACATGAATACATATTTCACGACACATGATGATGATGATGATGAACAGCCTGGGGTCATTTTTTGTTGTTTAAAGATTACGAAAACAAGGTGTTGAACGATTTCTTCAAGGTTGACCACGTGGTAGATGGCTCAGTAGTAGCTCGGGTTAGGTTCACCGAGAGAAGCCCTGCCCCTGTTGGTTGTTACATTAAAAAGTGCAAATGCGCCGTTGCCAGATTTGATTAACTCTGCAACACGAGATTAACCAAGGGTGACAAACAGAGAAAGACGTTTCTTCAGTATCCCAATGTTATTTGAGCACGGGGTGGGGGGGGGGGGGGCCCGCGCTAGTGTAAGCATGGGTATCGCGAATGTGAGCATGGGCAGCGCGAGTGTGAGCACAGGCAGCGCGTGTGTGGGTTTGAGCACAGGTAGTGTTCACGGGTAGCGCAGGCGTGTTCACCGGTAGCGGGGGTGCGATCACGGGTAGCGTGGGTGTTAGCACAGATAGCGCAGTGATTTGTGCAGACGTATTGTGGCCCAATAACCAGTTCTAGTAACTATCTTTCATCAAGTACCACACGCCATTTCTTTAGGAGGGAGAATGCAGGCTAATGCAGGGCGGAAGCTGACTTATTGGGACAACCGCCGTGTCTGTGAACGGAGTATCTACCGGGGACATCGGAGAAAACTGGCCCTTGAAAAGAGCACCACGTACCGGGTGGCCATTTTAAACGCACATGTCGATAGAAAGAAAAGCAATGGAAGACGTGGTTCGTGGAAGAAGAAGTCTGTATTAACTTGCACGGAGACGGACACCGGGCATGAAATATATTCTTTGGCATGAAAATACACGAGTTGGGGGAGTTGGCAAGGGACCGAGAGTCTTTCAGATGGGCCGTTATTGGAGCGACGGTCTGCACAGGGCCCATTATATGTTATAGAAACGTTCTGAGGTTATTGTGGACCTAGACGATTACAAATGATAGCATTCTACAAGATCTGGACATCGAAGACAGCTGGCTTATAATCATTATCACGACCGGGAAACAAATATATCGCAAGATGATGGTTAACTGAAAAAGAAAATACTTCTAAAAATACAGACTGTTCATGTTGCATCATTGTTTCTCTCTCTCTCTCTCTCTCTCTCTCTCTCTCTCTCTCTCTCTCTCTCTCTCTCTCTCTCTCTCTCTCTCTCTCTCTCTCTCTCTCTCTCTCTCTCTCTCTCTCTCTCTCTCTCAGATCGGGAGAGAGATGCACTGTGCATGTATATACCAAACTAAGTCGGGTCCCTTGGGTTCCAGGGTCTGGCCACCACTCGCCACCTGCTCGTGGAGGTGAGGTCTCGGAGGTTTGACGCTGAGCCGCCAGCGTCTGCAGCCTACCTTGTGCCAGACGTATTGGTTACCCATTCTTCTGGAAAACACAAGGCAAGGCCGAGAGAGGGAACATGTCGTTTGGGCACCACATGTTTCTCTAAAGCTCTGCCCAGGCATTGTGATGGAATTTTGGCCACATTCCAACTCACACACTTTGGTCTGTCAAGACTGCAAGGTGCCACTCACTGACGTGCCACTCCGTTTCTTCTCCAGACGAACCTTTTTAGTATTTTCTAAAGGAGGGCAAGAAGCGGCAAATCTTAGATGTATTAGGACAAGGAGGAAGGGGAATTTATGGGTAACTGATTAACTGTGAAAAAAGAATACTTGACTTCTCGAGATTACTGACGCAAAAATAATCGAGCCAGATTAATCTTTCATTTCCCCCCTCACACCGTCACAAATCCCAGACGTCTTGCACAATTTTCTTTGGGAATTCTAGGTCATCTGTGCCGGCCTGGTGTTGGTGTATGTGCACGATATCACGCCGAGCCCTTCTTGTAGACAGATGTATTGTAGTATTCTTTGAATAAGACCTTTGGGGGTAGGTGCTGTGACATGAACGGTTGATAATATACATACAGGGAGCGGGGGTTTACATTAGGAGGATAACGCTGTGTTTACCTTATAACGCACACTACATTTATGTTAAATACGGGGAGGCGAGCATGGAAAGTAACCTGTCGAGCTATCGGTGTTTTCCCAGCTGGCTGGACAAGTGATGACTTGCTCCGTCCAACTAGCTACCTTGTTCATCTGCCAGTGACGGGCCTTCTTTGTGCGACTTCTCTTTCGTAGCTTCACATTTGTGTGGACAGTTTGTGAGGTGAAACTTCATGTGTGACGTGTAGATTGGTGTTTACAATTGCAGTGGATATGTTTTGTGTTGGGGAATCACTGAATACGAGTCTCGCTGATGGAAGATAGGGGAGGGGAAGGAAGGAGAGTTAAAGCGTATATCCTGGCTATAGTGGAATTAGCATTCAGCGCAGTATGTTGTTGAATACTATACAGACGAATACTGCTGTTGTTTGAATTCAAATGTGAGGATGCCTTCATGCTAATTACTTACCTAGTCGTTATCAATTGCCTTGCTAATTTGGCAGTCACGCATGGCGGTCGTGCAGTATGTGGTCATCTGTAATTTTGTCTCGGTCACGTTTGATTTGTAGTAGCGGTCTTGACCTTGTTGAAGGGATGATACCTGTGCCAATTGTGATCCATCGGAACTGTGAATATATATATTTTATTATATGGAGTCGAACTGTTAGGAGTGGGGAAAGTAAGAACAAGCCTGTTGTTATTGGGGGTTGAATTCCGGAGGTCTTTGTCGGCTAGCTAATCTGCTTCTTCTGCCTTTCACCTACCCGTGAAGTTTAGGCCTGGGTAAACTGTTAGTATTGGTTGAAATTTGTAGCTGAAGTTTTTCTGATGGGAAGAAGTTGCCAGTCTCACGCAACCCTCCTTAGTCTAGTGGCTTCTTCCGACATGCTTAGTACGGCGGCGCCACTATTGTTTGCTTCCATTAAAGGTCCCTGTAACATATGGGCGCGACTACTGACGCACAACTATGGTGAGATTAGTGTTAGACGAGACAGCGTGCAGAATTGTTTACTGTGTGTGAATTAGGCTAGAGTTAGAATGGTGACGGATAGGAAATCAAGTAATCACATCATTTCTACGCAGATTAACTGTAGATAGGTTTAAGATAGGGAAGGGATATGTCAATGAAGGTGTCCGCTACTGCTGCTGCTTTCTTCTTCTTCTTTTTCTTCTTCTTCTTCTTTCTTCTTCTTCTTCTTCTTCTTCTTCTTCTTCTTCTTCTTCTTCTTCTTCTTCTTCTTCTTCTTCTTCTTCTTCTTCTTCTTCTTCGGCAATCGATTTCTGTTACAGCTCTGCTGTTATCGCTGCCATTGCCTGGGTGCCTGGTTATTTCCTGTTTAAATCTTGGCTACGGTCACCTGTCGTAGTGTCTATTGTAGTGTCACACCGTGTACCAGTCGTGTGCTAGCAGTTTGGATTTGTTGATTGTCAGGCATAAGCTTACTCGTTTCCATCAGAATCAAGTTTTACGTTGTAATACTGACCTAGCAGGTATGGACAGTGTGCCCACGGCGTAACTTACAATGTTGGTAGCTTTGCTTTTGATTTAATTCTGTTATCTTCTTCTTCTGCGTTCATCCGGAGTTTTTTTCCGGATGTGATTGCGTTGTGCCTGTTTACAGCAGAGCTGCGTTCTTGCGCCGTTAGGCCGACAATCCGACTTCTGCGGGCATTTGTTGACCGGGTTAACCTTCCCGGGGTAATTCTGGTATGATAGCACACATTTAAATACATGTATAACTTTCCATGTTTCGTTTTCAGTCTCGGTTTGTATCTATTGTTATCCATGCCTTGTGTCATTTCATTTTTTTTTCCAATACGTATCCTAAGAATCGTGTTTCTATTTTTTATTCAGCCTTCGTTTTGTTAGTAACGTTATGTATGGTGTCATTCAATTCTTATAATATCCTAATCATCCGCTTTTTACGTTTCCATATTTTCAGTGTAATGTTTATTTAGTGTTAATTGTTTCTTACTAATATTATGTCTAGTGTCTTTCTATTTTTGTAATACAAATCCTAAGCATGTTTACTTTTCAATTTTCAGTCTTGTCTTGTCAGTGTTTATGTCTGGTGTCATTCGATTCTTGTAGTACTCTCATAAGCATAAGTTTTTGCGTTTCCATTTTCAGCCTCTTCTATGTTAGTAATTTTATTCCCGGTGTCATTCGATTGTTTTAGTTCTATTCTCGTACTAGTTGAATACACCCTAAGTGTCATCTCTTACATTTCCACGTTCAGTCTCGTCATTGTTAGTAATGTTATGTCTGGTTTCATTATCCTTCTAGTAATTATTCTAAGCGTCACATTTCACGTCTATTTGTTAACTGCCGTCTTTGTTTGTGCTTTAGTTTCACGCTTCCTTCTGTTTTTGTGTTCCTTAATCCCCTCCTAAGAATAGTGGTTTTTACGTTTACATTTTCATTGTCATGATTACTACCATTGTTTCTGGTTCAATTGTGCTCGTGTCATTATGTTTGTCGGTGTTTTGTGCTTGTATAAAGGGATATATTTGTGTGCGTTTTGATCAATCTCTTATCATTAACAGAATTGTAATTGGGCAATCGTTGACATGGTTATTGTAGAGGTAGCTGATGAATGCGAAGGCATTGTGAGATGAGAGCACATCTTTGTGTCCGCCCAGGGTCCTGCAATCTTTTGGAATACGAGACTGTCGATCGACATAGGGCTAGTTGTTTCTACAATGAAGCTCTGTGATAAATGCACACTTGTCAGCGGCAGTGGATCGTTCTGCACTCGCCCGTGTTAAGACCAGACAGCTTACTGTAGTAACTGACTGATATGTAAATGAAACCTGGTCTGCATGTTCTAGTCCTAGAACTTTCCTCCCTCCAGATCAGCGTGACCCGCTTGCCATATCCTGTTTATTTTTAGTTAACTGGTAATTAAGTACACGTTTTCCTCTGCTGTTTTCGGCCTGACTGCATTCTTTTGTTGTCACTTACGGAACAGTTGGGATTGATATAGGATATAGTTCTCGGTATATTTCTAGTCTGTCGTTATGTGTGAACATGGCCGGCGTGTATTCTTCAATTGATATCTGATACACGCGTAGGTGCGTGTTTTATGCGGTGCGAAACTGGCTGCACATCTCCTTGATATATGTAACGCGGCTTTCCCCTCTGTGTTGTGGTGTATAGTGAGCATTTATTTTATTTACCATCAGCTGTTAGCATAACAGTTGTGAGGTAGCTTGTATTTCATTATCCGGTAACTTTCGTCGATATACATATGCTTATGCGCTGAGCAAAAAAATGAGTCCGAGGGCGAAAAGTTCGTGAAAATAGCGTCATACATAAATAATTATAATGTAGGTTTAAGTGATGGAGTAGATTTTCATTGCTGCAATAAATGTAAATTATGTCATCGTTATTTAAATGAGACACCTGACCGCCAGAGGAAAGGAGCAGGTGACCGAACTGTTAAACACGGTCTCTGTCAGGAAACCCAGGCTGCAATGCCGGGTGGTATTTGTAATTATATATTTTAGCTTGACAAATCCAGGTCCAAAAATAAATAATAATAAATATTAAACATGTGTATCGTATTATGTGTAAGGTTGAGTGGAAAGCAAGGTATATATTCACTCTTTCTATACCAAGGAGCATTACTGTAAAGTAATAGACGTCTGGGTCCGTAATAGCAGTATGGGACAGGCCGGTTTCATGTTACAAGTGAAGTGGCGTGGGTTAATCAAACATCTGTCCAGGGCAGAAGGAGTTAAGGACAATACAGGGCGTGTGGCGTTTGGGGAGTTGCGTGGTTCACAGTGGAGTAAACAGCATATGAGCGGTACACGTCAATTATACGTAATCCATGCGCAAGGCAACAAGCGTACGGCTCACCGGATTCCCCCTGTGGAACCGTGGACAAGGGACTACGGACGTTCTGGCGCTCTAAAATCAGATTTGCTTCAGGTACAGTGTCCTTGCTACCGTACTCGGAGAAGGCATGGGTACAGCCAATCAAACTTCATGCCCACCAAAGTGCTTCGATGGAAAGTCCGCTCGTCATTTTCCAGGATCCGTTGGACCTGGATTACCATCGACCTGGCTTTTATTGTCCAGTGAGTTTTAAGTTAGCTAATAGGGATTACACGCCTTCTTTGAAGTTACTTGGGGAACACCTTAGAATCACACTTATAATGTACATGGAAAGGTCAAAGATTTAACACAATAGACTTACTAGATACCTGTGGAACAGTTTGGTGACTAGCAGAAGGTAGACGGATTGGATTATGTGAAACAACAACAGATAGATGATGGGCATGAAAAATCACTTTGAAAGAGAGAATGCTGAAATGTTATTTCGAACCCGTTTTGTTATATGGCAGCAAATCATGGATTGTGAACGACGATCAATGAGGCATCAAAGACGTGGTTTCTGAAAAGAATTAGGCTAATAGTTTGTACGGCCAGAGTTAACTAACGACTAGCTGGAAGAGGGGGACAGTAGAACATTATACACACCCTTAAGGCAGAGACAGTGTTCTGTTTGTTATAATGGAAAAAGAGGCATCGGAGAACATGGTGACGACTAGAAGGATCAGCAGCGGTGGAAAAGGTAGAGGCAGATAGTGAGAATTGATGCTGAAGCGACCACTGTGGGGAAATATCCTCAATAGAGCGGATAAACACCAAGGACTGGATCTTCTTCTTCTGCGTTAATCCCGAGTTTTTTTTTCGGATGTGAATGCGTTGTGCCTGTTTACAGCAGAGCTGCGTTCTTGCGCCGTTAGGCCGACACATCCGACTTCTGCGGGCATTTGTTGACCGGGTTAACCTTCCCGGGGAACTGGATCTGTGTCTCGACATAACACCCACGCCACTTTGCACAGCACATACATCTGTTAGACACATACACATATACACACTTTTCGATATTGCATTATATGCAAGTGGTTGATTCTAGGGTCTCAGCTGTGGTAGTAGCCTGTTTACTGACCCACAAAACATCGACCCACGTTCAGTCCTCATTTCCATATCAGTACAATTTGGAGAAAAAAATAAAACAATAAACCAAGATTTTTTGAGGTGAGAAAAGGAGCCGGTACCTCAGACCATAACGACGTGTGGCCAATTATATATATATATATATATATATATATATATATATATATATATATATATATATATATATATATATATATATATATATATATATATATATATATATGCAATCCTTCACTCCAAGCAACAGCACATGTCACGGAATCGCCTACTAATTGAAATGAAAACATTGCGAAACCTCAGATGTTTCTTTTAGGGTAATAGCTGCGGACGTGGTGTTATTATGTTGAGTAAACATTACTAGTGTTAGGACTTGGCCCGCGAAACTAACAAACACACACTGGGCACACTGTTTCTTTCATCTGCGATGTTCCATATCAGCTGGATATCAGCTGATGTTGGTTCTCTCGGAATGGGTTGGTGATGTTATTGAAGATATCGTACTTGTCTGTCCATGCGACTGGATGATGTTAGAGCTTACGCCACTTTAGTTATTGACCTGTGGATCTCCATTTGTTTGTTTCCCGAAAGGGATGAACCGTCCTGCATCTCCATTTCATGTCATCTATTGACGTTATGTTCCCATGTACACTGTTGTCTACCTCTGGCACGTTTTTTTTCCCGTTTCCTCGCTCACCCCCTCCCCAGTTATTACGGTTGTCTGTATTGTCTTCTTGTGTTCCCAGTGTTTGATTTATATGTAGAATGTAAATGCAGTTGTTATAGTATAACTATACACTGCCTTACCGGGAGCCCACACGGCGAACGAAATAGGGGAAGACCCAAAACACATGGATAAGGGAATTAAGGACATGGCAGTTCACGGCGACTGCACTAGCCAAGCGGCCTTACTTCCTAAGACTCAAGGGGGGGGGGGGGAGACACACACCCCCCCTCCCCCCGGCCATACACCGCAAGGTACTATTGGCAGTAGACGACAGTTTGACAGAGTAATATGGGGAGGGCAAGAAGGGAGCTGTGGGAGCTAGCAAATGATAGGACAGCTTTGACAGATTGTGCTTCAATGGGGTAGAACGGGCAGAAGAAGAGGAGGAGGAGAAGAAGATCAGCTGAGATGTTTTTTGTTTCATTGTGTATTTGAACACACATGTATGTGCCAGCTTTATGTTGTGGTTAACTTGCGCGTTATCTTTGTTTTGTGGATATGTCCTCCTTAACTTTCGTCACAACCAGTGGTCACAATGTCACCAGTCGTTTTCGAATTGATTTATAAACACGTGGGGCTTGTGCCGTATATCCAATTCGCCCGAGTGCGTGGACATGTGCCGATCTCTGTCTGTCTGTTTGTTTGTCTGTCTGTCTGTCTGTCTGTCTGTCTGTCTGTCTGTCTGTCTGTGTGTCTGTCTCTCTCTCTCTCTCTCTCTCTCTCTCTCTCTCTCTCTCTCTCTCTCTCTCTCTCTCTCTCTCTCTCTCTGCCCCCCCCACCCCCCACCCCACAAAAACCCTTCAATAATAGTACTACATCCCATAAGCAACATCGTTGTCATTATATTATTCCCAGTATCAAAGGAAATTAAGTGCTTGAATTTACTTAGTTGTGGTTTGCTTTTGGTTGTCTATTAGAGACTTAGGTCTCACGCTTTCCTCAGATACTCTTATATCGTGACGATGGTGTTGTCATATGCTAGAGGTCATTGTCACAGAGATGTTACGTTTATGTCTGTAGCATGGGTGGTGGGTTTTATGTCACATCACGGGGAGATTACTGCACACCAACTCGGATGATATCTGTCTTTGCTCCAGGTTTTTGAACAAAGGGTTCTGAGTAAGGAAGCCTGGTCATCCCTGGTCGTCGCTGAAGCTACGGAGTTCGTGCATTGCGCTACACCTTCGACAGGTCGCCCTTCGGAAAGTGACCGAACCATATGGGATAAAACCCATTGCAGTGAAGTCGATCCTCTGGCATTTAAACTCCTGTAAACTAGATGAGAGAGACGGCGGAAGATGTATGTGGACAGTTTAAAGAGCAGGGCACCAAGTAACACTATCATTATGGTCATCAATGTGTCATACACATGGCCTGTAGGATTGGAGAGTCATGGTCGCGGAAGTCTGCCCCGGACAGGCACCTGAACAAGAAGGATTCTTTTTCTATATATTCTTTATTTACCAGTATTAACCTGTACGTTAGAGGTCAGCAACACAATCACGTCCGGGGAAGAAAAAACAACACTCCGGATGAACGCAGAAGAAGAAGAAGAAGAAGCTTGGGCGAGTGGATGAGAGCTCACGTTCCTAAACATCCAGTGTGAAGATGCCGAGGTAGTGGGTTTAACTCCTACACCGACCAGTGGAACTATAATGTTGACTTGTCGTCCTTGGAACAAATTACAAGTACATCTGAAGTTGGCGTGGGTTTGGTTTACCTGTTGGCGAGAGACGGTACTCTGGTAATAGGGAGAGCTAATCCACACGCACAATTCAGTCCAGTGTATTAGAAGCAGTAGCACGTAGGCTACGCTTGAGTTCAAAGCGAGTCGTGCGAAAAAAAAAAGATCGTTTTGCGCTGATAGGTTCAGGGGTTCCATAAACGCTGAACCCGCACGGTTCATTTCCATTCAAAGCTAAGTTGCACATACGATATGCCTGCGCCGAGGTTAGCGCAATTTAGGTTTGGCCTTCAGATAATCAATACTTTGTACGGAGTTTGAGACTGAGTAATGTGCGCCTTTGTAAACATACACAGTCGTCGACAGGAGGGGTATAATCGCTAGCTTTTGTCCAGGACTGCACCGTTAGCTAGCTAGGTCAATGTAAAGTTAAACGGAAGGACTTTCACACTCGTCCAAACCAAACACCTTCCATTGGCTGGGCTGTTTAGAAAAGCTTTTATGTATCCAGCGGACAGGTTTTTCCGTGTTGGGACTAGTGTGTGTTGTGTTGTCCTCCTCTGTTGACATATACTGTAGGGTTGTTTGTACTGTATGTCATGTTACCTAAATCGTCAAAAAGGGTCGATTAAAATGTTGAAACTGTGCTAGTCAGATATTTCATTCTTCTCGTGTCCTAGTTTGTGATTTCCTGTGGGATTAACAGAAATTGATAACTCAGCAGTGAATTGAGACTATTAAAGGTGGATATATAAAGTAAGCGTGAATTGATAATTTAATATTGAATTGAACACCTGCAAACCGAGCTTTCGGTCATCTTGTGTTGATTATTTCACAGAACCCCACTTAACGATCAGTTGTTTGCTGTGCGTTTGTGTTTCTCGGTACTCCGTCTCAGCTTCACTAAAGATTGTGATATAGTGAATGTTGTTACTACGGGCCAGACAAAACTGAGAACAACTAACAGGATATTTCTTGACAACAACAGTACACACATATATCTGTTGCTTAATACGATCGTCTTATACTTCACTCCTGGACTCGCACTGCTGGTTTCGTTTGCAGTTGTGCGCCTACATTTGAGAGCGGCAGCAAGAGTCGTAGGTCAGCCTATAATAGCAATAGCAACGGTAGCATCCTCATCGATAGGTTAGAGCTGGTGCCATCGTCAGGCAGCGGTGTCAGCAGCGGCTCGGGACGGAAACATCTCCCTTCTTCTCCGCAGCACTTGTTGAGACGGCGAGGGGCTAATCGGCCGTCATTACCGCAGCCTTCCCGGTCGGCAGTACAAGCTTGCCTCCCGCGCTTGCTCCGTACACCCGTCCACCATTGCGGTCCACTCGTATCGAAGGCTAAGGATGCACCCCTACTACTACGTCCAGTATGTGCCCATTGCTCTTAAGCAGGATTTGGTAAGTTAGCTTCATTTTTCTAATTTAACTCTGCATACCGCCGCCACTTGCAGCGGTAGGCATTTCGGATTAAAAAACAAAAAGCCAGTTCAAGTGACACGCAGTTGATATGTGAAGTGTATACATTTTTGAACCGGTGTTGGAATTTAACATTGACTTCTCTGTCAGAAAGCTATGGCAAACTACTGAACTTAACATTGCCTAGGAAGATCAACTTGATGGCAACGTCCTACAACAGACATGCAACTTATTTAGTTGGCTTGCGAATGCAAACTTGTCTAAATATGACAAGACAGATTCCCTTCCTCCCTAACAACTTATGTGATGAAATAATGTGATCTCTTTGTGTGTGATGTGATAGCTTAGGATAAGAATACTCAATATTTCGCTGACAGGTCAGTTGCTTCAATTTATTATCCAGAAAAACTTGATTATTGTGCGCGTGTAATTCAGTTTGGCGTCAGCAGTTCTGCGTCATTTGTATACACTTGTGTAGGAATACTAAACATAACTCTCACCTGTAGGGGTAGAAGCTAGTCTGTGACACATTCTTTCCGGGTACAAATGTTGTGGTGTTAGGTGGATGGTTGACACGACTTGTGGGTACATTTGTGTTAGTTAGATAGTCGCGGTTCCAACTTCACGGCAAAGGGTCTCCCCATTATGCTCAGTTCCCGTGCCAGTGAATATCACACAAAATGCCCCTCAGTGCCCCATAAGGGTGACTAGTTGGTCGCAGTGGCATAGTTGTTAGTACTCTAGCTGGCCTAGATATTTGTCCGGGTTCAATATCCAGCAGAGGCAGGATTATTTTTTTCTGTCTAGTGCGGCCCTGGGGTCGACCCGGCCTCATAAAAAAAAATTATACGGGACACATTTCAGAATTGTCTGGAAATTATTTGGGTAGGGGGGACAATAACCACACTACCTCATACATCTTTGTTTAGGATGTGTGAAAGCCTAATTCCTCACAACCCAAGAGCAGCATCTACAGTTGGATTACTATTAACTAGTAATTTGCACATCGAAGTACACGTGTACTTCATCGAGTCGAGGTCAAAATTTGTAAATAATAACACATTCACATCCAGGTGTTCCCTTAGTTGTACAGTGTTTACCTTCCCCCCCCCCCCCCCCACACATACACACACACACCTTGTCTCTCATCACACATACACTTTTTCTCTCACCCCGACCACACATACACTTCTCTCTCTCTCTCTCTCTCTCTCTCTCTCTCTCTCTCTCTCTCTCTCTCTCTCTCTCGTATCACACACACACACACACACACACACTTTGTCCCTCTTTTGAATCACACACGTCTGCCAAATGTGATGCATAGCCAAATTGGTGTGTATATGTGATACCGTGTACTGTATGCAATGCGCGTCCTGTGTGTATGCGATACTGTTTACCGTCTGTTTACTGCATATCTTGTTTATATGTTATACTGTTTCTAAAATGTACATGTCATGTCTGGTAGTGGTTACTATATTTACAAGACGACCTTAAGCGACATTTTTGGCGTGTAGTTTGACGCGTGTGAACATTTTATGTTCAATCAAAGCGAACATTGTGTCGAACATATCTTTGTCAGTGTGTGTGGTGGGGGGGGGGGGGGGGGGGAATAACGTGTGTGACAAATTTCCCCCAGTATCATTACTCGAGAACAGTCCATAATCATTTAGGTCTGCCAGCTCTTTGAACTTTGCTAATCTAAATCTACACATATTTAATCTTTCATGTCACGATCTCAGAAAATATACCTTCTGGCTGTACGACCACTTCCAGGCCGTTAACGGTATAGAAATCGGCAGTAATGGTCTGCCTACGCCTGGACTGTTCCGCTGAATAATGAATGCATCCAACATAATTTGTGACTGTCGCTGGCCACTCTCAGCACTTGGCCCCACGGTAGCAGAGACACTGGCACAAGAACACCAAGCAGCAAACATGGTTGTGGTTGTGACAGTGGTGCCAGACAGCAGAGCTTCACTTGATATCATCATCACCCAGTGCCTTGCCAGCTGGCGTGGGATATCATGCCCCTCCACAAATTGAGATCTCCGACATGGATCAATTCGTGTGCTGACTCCATTCCGTGCCGCGACATAAGACCGTCAAGAATTTTCTCAGGCTGTCTTCCTCTATCTCTTTCCACATATATTTCCGGTTGTCACATGTTCCATTTTTGTCTTTTCATAATGTGGCAAAATAATGCTTCTTTCTGATGTTTGTAATAAGTTGTCTTTGTGACTTAGCTTCCCTCAGAATGTCCAGATTGCTCATTTTGGCTGTTCAATTAATTTTCAGCATTCTATAAAACATCTCCACGGCTTCTGGGGACTGTTTTCGCCTGCTTACTAATTGTCCAGGATTCGCAGCCCTATGTTAAAATCGGTTCCATGTAACATGCAAGAACTCTTTTTCAACGTTTAAGACGGACTTATTGCACAAAATGTTCATTTGATAGAATGCAGTGTTTGCGTGTTCTATTCTGTTCATGATCTCAGTGATGCATCTTCCATCTGACGTTATCCATGCGCCCAGATATCTTGTTTTCACTTGCCACAAAATAACGTCATGTACTTTAATTGCACATTTAGGCACAACCATTGATAGAAGAATGTTGTATCTGGCTAGAGGGTTCTTATGTATTTGAGAAGCCAAGCTAAGGGATGGTTGAGACCAATAAGTAAACTTGAATGGGTCCAACGATCTTGATATTCTCTATAAGTTCTATATCTTTCAGTTCATTATGTATCAGTCAGCACAGCGCACGCTAAACAGTGGTTGCATACAATCACATTTAATTTTCTCGACCCATATGTAACATGTACATTTCTTGACTCCCATTCTGTATCATTCTTGACTCTTTCTATACCATTCGATTGCCATGATTCATTCTTTAGCATTTACGTCCTGCTCCATTCTCTAGCATCCAATTTTATTTATCCATTCCATGGCATGAACATTTGTTTGATGAATTCTGTATGATTTACATTTTTAGGACTTTTTATGTCTTTTACATCTTCACGATTCGTTCTACACCATTTATCATCCTTGATTAATTTTGCACAATTTATTTTTCTGGCAATAAGCTATACAATTTAGGCTTCTTGATTTGTTATGAACCGAATAATTGCACATGAAAAAAAAACGCATCGGCATATTGTTTAGATTATAATTTTGTTGGCCCATTTCATACGCTTTGTGTATTTGTTAGGCTTAAACATATACATATTTTCAACTAGACAACTCCTGACTCCGTTGATTGTTTCATATTTAGCATACTTGTCTGAGAAAACTGCGATGCTTCAGTCATGTGGTTAGTGATTTACATTTCACTTCTTCATCTTGTGCCTCTCACCTCCCAATTGAGCATAGAATCTCAACCAACTCATGCCAAGCCCTTTATAGGCGTTCATGACTGGTTGGATTTCGCAGGTAAACTTTTCTTCGCCAACCCTTGTTAATCTACTCACATGCAAGCATGGTCGGTTATAGGTTACTATTCTGTGCTTCCCATATCTGCTCAGTAGCACACGGGCGTATCATGATTTACCCTGCATATGATAGGCGAATCAATTTTGCTTATAATGATGGACCCTCGTGGGTAACAACCACCCTGTTGTGTTCAACTTATGATATTGACTGGCAATGGACAGACAGATTTCAATTGTATTGGCTTTCTGTGTATTGCTATATTGTTTCTGTGTCTCCAGGTGTTTGATAATGATGTGTTTTAAATTCTATCTCATACGGATTTTCAGTTCTGGTCTCAAATGACATCATAAATTGTATAGTTCAACACTGGGTATGTATTCAGTGACTCGACTAAATACAAGGTAGCTAACTGTTGGGTTGGAAGCATTATAACAACACACGTGTAATTCTAGTTTCGCGTTTATAACCCCATCAAAAGCACATTGTCACCACAACCCGAGGCTACAAAAGAAGGATGCGTAAGTCCCTAATGTGATTCAGCAGGGTTTTGGTTTCCTTGAACAGATGATTTCTTAGATTCTGAAAATGTTTGTTTCTGACTCCCATTGGAAATTGAATTTCACTAGTTGTCATCATGCAAAAACGTTACGGGCGCGGTTCTTGATTCCGCTTACCTGCATTTGAAACACAGCTGCGACCGATTTGGCAGCAGACCGTGTCGCGCCATGTTTTAACATGATGGTATGAGAGCCGGTCGTTCAGAAAGCAATGGCAGACTACTGAACGTAAACTTGCTAAGACATCAACAACAGCGGTGCTGGTGTTGACAGCGATGTCCTGGAAATAGGTTATGAAAATAATTTGTCATCATAGGCGACGAAGATAATTAGCTATCACAGCTATAGGGTGTTCACCAATAGTTGTGACTTGAGCTTTGCCCTTATTTCCCCATCGGGGCCTAGGCCTTCAGTCAATTCACACCAGGCCGTCCTGTCTTTTGCTATTTCACCCAGCTACCCAGTGTCCCCTCTATATAGTTCATCACTGCCTGTAATTATCTTCACCTGTGTACCTCCCACTATTAATCCCCACCCCACCCCCTTATGGGTTCCAGACAGGGAAGCGTCTATAGTCTGTCCAGAAATGAATGCCTTCATTCACGATCAATTACTTTGAAAACTGTCTGTTGCATCGTTATGAAATTTTTCCTGCCGTCTTATATTTACCCCCGCCCAAGGAATATGTCTTTGATAGGCCCAAAAGCAACTTAAATCATGGAAGGCGGCGACATTTCTTTGATGTTTTGCTGAAAAACTAGTGATTTCTCGCTAACAAACTTGTTTTACAGTAATGCCCCTCCAATTCGGATGACGACACAAGGCGTATCCAGATTCGCGTGGGAGTGGGTGCAATGTCTGCTCTGCTGAGACGGAACATGATTACCTGTTTTGCACGACGAATATAGCTGTGAATGTCTCTCTAGTGGGCTTCCTTCTTAACGGCCAAGATGTTGGTCCTCTTTTCATTGTATTTTATAGAATGATTGGTATGTTCGTGTGTTGTCCTCACATTTGACAGCGTGTTTCTTCTCATGCTTCTTGTTATGCCAGTTCCCAACGCAATATTATTCAATGCGTTTAGAGCTTTTTTTTTTTTCAATGCCAGTTGTTTGTCACCTTTGAGGGCTTACGGAATTGAAAATTCACCACTGTGGAATACAAACTGTTGCCATTGACAAGTTGTATTGTTTGTGCCGATGCTGTCATGTTAAGGGCCTGCAGTTCTTTTTCTGAATATTTGGAGCAAAAATATCCCAGTAGGTGTGCATGTGGATTAATGTCTGCGATCTGCCCAGACCTTAATCTGTGTCGCATGATTCCAGTGGGTTGATGACTACTCTCGGTTGCATAAAATTCAATCCATCCGTTCTCCAGTAGTCGTCTTCCTCTTTCAACAAATGGTCCTCACATTTTCCCCACTAACTTTTATCAATATTTAATAGCGTGGAATGGGTTAGTATCTTGACGTCAGACAATTTGAATATAGTAGTATCAGCTGCCACCTGTCCTTTAATTTTAGCCCACACAAGTTCTATAGGCCAGCTCCCTGGCCGAGGGGTTAACAGCTTTCTCCGTTAATCCCGAATACTCTCGTGGTTGACGTGAGCGCACGAGAATTAGAAGTGGTTCGAGTCGCGCCAGTGACTTATGAGAGTATGGAGCCGGTCGCTCAGAAAGTCGTGGTGTGCTGATGAGCGTAATCTAGCCTAGGAATCAACATACAGCTGAAAGATGCTGGTGTTGACCGCAATATCCTGAAACAGGATGGAAACGCGGGGGAGGGGGGGGGGAAGTTCTATGGGTTAAAATGAGAATGATACGACGGAAGTCTCAAGCACCCATGACGATGCTCTTCTATCAACTTGTCAATTTGATATTTCTTGCTTTTTGGCGTCTGTTTTACAACGGACAACAATTCTAGCTTGAAATACATTTCTGGAAATTGTATGTTTTCCACTCGGAGCCATACCTTTATTGCTGCCTTTGTGCTCGATGCTATAGGTATTTTGTCTTCTCGGGCAACATCATTGTGATATCATGCATTGTCCATAATTGGACACGACGGTCTATCTGGGATGGAAGCACTGTATTCTCGAGCCAATCTCTAAATGCATTACCATTCATCTTATTATGATAATCCCTATTGTCTGTATGCTTTGATACGAACACGAGTCCACCATTTTGTTGTAAGCCATTATGCGTACTATAAGCATGGGCTATGACCAAATGCTGTCCTGTACTACTGGGCACATCGCTTTATCTTCCACCCACTGATTGCCATTCCTCTTCACTTGTGTGGTGCGCATTGATCCAGGCTTCATCCAAATACTCTATGTCATAATTTTCTTTGCATATGTTTCTTATTTCACCTAGGTATTTGCTTCTCATGTCTCATAAATGAGGTTGCTTGCAAATGATATTTCTGCATAAATTGTACTTTCTAAACGTGAAGCCTAATGTCCTTATAATTTTCTACAAAGTTGTCTTGGATAGCTCTATGTCGTTGTTCTTTCTCAACCAAACCCTACAGGGAAAAGGTTGACAGGCCAAAGAGGGGCAAATCATGGATGGGTCGGGCGAAAGATGTCGTCAGACAGGTCTGCAGTCTTACCAGTATCAACCCCGGCAAGGAATGGGTGCCGGAGCCTCCAGCTTTTAAGTGCACTTTCTCCTGCATTATCACACTTGACAGACGGTGCAGAGAGCAGAACCCTGCCGCTGTCAATGCAGAGGTCAACGCGCTCATCTATGAACACTCAGCCCGAAATGCTCATCTATACAGATGGATCTGTTGTAAAGCAGCAGAAAAGTGCTTGGGCATTTACAGCCCGTTCAGCGGGCCGAACCGTTCAAGAATCCAGTGGTGCCCACTCTATGACCACGAGCAGCATGACGATGGAGGTGATGGCAGTTACACAGGCTTTCATATGGCTGGAATCACAGCATTATACTAACGTGTGTGTACTAAGTAATTCAATGAGCATGATTCAGAAGGTCGAAGCTGGATCTGTACGTAGACAGTGGACTGAGTCGCTGCGGAAGTCTGTTGTCCGTAAAGTCACCTTCATCTTCGTCCCGGGACATGCGGGAGTCGAGGGAAATGACCGAGCTGACAAACTGGCTGGCTCTGCACCCCCTGTAGATGGCCAGCCCATGGATCGTGCCGATGTTATTAACGTCCTCAAAGATATGGCGAAAACAGAGGACTTTAACGTCAGTGAATCCACATCGCTGTCCAGGATGAAAGACTTGGGAGTAAGAATCGGCACGGCCAGACGCGAGAGGTACATCGGGAAAATAAGGCGCTTCGTCAACCAACACAGAACTGGCACTATTAGCCACCAGACGCTGATGCATATGCTGGGGGGGGGGGAAGGATCTGAGCACCTATGGACATGTCCGGAGTACAATGAAGATACCCCAACTGATAACTGACCCTACGTTTTCTCACAGTCACTGTTTCTTTGATATCAAACATTTTAATAATAGCTCGCCTTATGACACCCTTGTCAAAGCTGTCTACAGTTGCCTTTCTACCTACCGTTTGCTTATTGCGTGGTGGTTTTATTCCAGATTCCAGCACCAATCGACGAAATGACCGTTTACCCAAACCCAGTGCATGCACTGTTCTTTTCTCGGGATTTGTAATAGTATATGAAACAGTTTCCTGCGAGCAGCTTCTTGATTAAAAAAATAAATATGTGTACAACTTAATGGCGATGCTTTGAAGTGTACAAAATTTCACATTCATTCCCGTTTAAAAATATTCACACATTCAGATGTTAGTGATAAATGGTAAAATTAAAAAAATAAAATAAAAATAAAAATCAGGTTTCATGAAAGCACCCACATTATTGACAACACTTCTGAACACTCCCCGTTCCACTACGCGAGGCTCTAGTCATAAGGCCAATCCCGTGTGCTTTGATAAAATTAACTATTCAATGTTTCGAGTAAATTAACTATTACTAATGTTTCCGTGTGAAGGTGTAATACATTTTGTGAAGGTGTAATACATTTAATAATATGCACTTCATCTCTGACCCGTAAATTATATACCGTATATAAACAAACTACAATCTCCAGAACAAAAATTTTTTTGTTGGGTGGACATAATGACAAGGTTATATGCTAAATTTCATCATTTCCCCTCAGTTGGTTACTGAGATATGGAATTTTATATTGCGGCAGACAAAGGTAAATAGACTATAGTTATACTATCTTTGGGTTTTCTTAGTGTGTAATTGCTCAATGACCAGGTCTTTTCCCTCTTTGATTCACTGGAAATTGTTTAGTTTGGTTTTCATGAGCCTTGGTGATTCTGCCACACCAGTTTAGTCCCTTTATTCAGCGTAGAAACAAATTATGAAAGATTGTGGTTTATTAGTAATTATTTTAATGGCTGTCCATGTTTCTTATTCATACAGTAGTACCGATTTAAATGTTAAGCACACTGCCTACTTTATATGGTAAAAGTTACTGCGGTGGGGTTCGGGAAAGCCAAGCAAGAAAGCTAATAGGTACACAGTAACAGGTGTGTTATTGATCCTATGAAACCAACCAGCACATTTACGACTTATACTTGGCTCAATTAGCCTTTATAGAAGTAAAGAAAAGAAAAACGCACACAATTGCCAAGCAATATAATGAGAACATGAATTAGAAAATAATTAACCCGATATATTAAGGTGACAATGGCAGCTTGTTCAATGGGAGTGTGAATGAAAAGGCGATACACAGAAAAGCAGATAGTGTTAATTGACAGCCGAGGTGATTAAATACAATAATGGTAAATAACAATAACAAGAATCGAGACGCGTGGATATGTAATGACCACATGACGGTGAGCCTTTGACTCTTAGATTTTACATACATTTGTTGTAGATTGCTTTTTGTTGTTTACTGGTCTCTCTTCATACTCGCACATTTATTACTACCCACTTCTGTGGTAATTTTTATGTTCTTTGTTTCATTGTAGATTTTACTGATGCGTTTGGTAGTGATAGACTGACGGACTGAAGAACAATCATCACCGATGTGGTGATTATTGTTTTTGTTGGTTTCGTATGACGAATAATGCACAGATATTTGTGTAGTACACCTCGTATCGGCGAGGGTATTAGGCGGCAGGCACCTGTATGGTAGTTTTAGTTATGTAACAGTAATGGTTAATTATTATTTAATTCTAGAATATGAACATTGTGCCTGAAACACACGCACGCGCGCATACACACACGTACGCACCAGGTGTCCTTTCTGCACTCTTCATTCACCCTGTGTATCTCTCTTTGAGTTTCCCCACACACTTTCTAGTGTTAAATATTCTTCTCTCTCTCTCTCTCTCTCTCTCTCTCTCTCTCTCTCTCTCTCTCTCTCTCTCTCTCTCTCTCTCTCTGCGTGTGAGTGTGTGTGTGTTTGTGTCTGTCTGTCAGTCTATATGCCTGTGTCTTTCTCGGCTCTCGCTGTCTCTTTCTTTGGGTGTCTCACTCTCCCTCTCTGCCTGTCTCTACTGTCTGTCTGCCTGCCTACCTACCTACCTACCTACCTACCTACCTCTCACTCACCCTCTTATCTCCTTGCATGGGTGTATGTGCATGGGTTTGTGTTTGTAATTTGTGTTTATAGATGTGTAAACAGCAAACCACTGATAGCAAGCAGTATATGCCACAAGCTCCCCGAATATTCCACTTGGTAATACCAAGGTTCGTACACGAAACCACCGAGATGTACCTCTCAAGATAAAGTTAGAATGACGGCTGGAGTGGGCGGAGAAGGGCCTGTTAAGGACGACTTCTCACTGGAAACACCAACAGTGCTATGATATTGATTTCCGCCCCTGAGATCATTGGGCGATTGATTTACCGGGTTGCAATATCGATGCAAACTTCCTGGTCCTGTGTTCCGCAAGTAGAACATTAAATAAGCAGCTCTCATGGAAAACTAACTTAGACTTTTTGGATTAGTGGTGTGCTTCTCGGTCTCTCTTTCCCCCGTTCCATTGCTCAGTCTATCATTCCGGCTGCTACCCGATATAAAGATGGATCAAGCGAAAGCTATCCGGCCTGGCGTCGACAACGAGTAATTGAATGTCTGGGGTACTGGAGTTTGCTGTAGACATCATGAGTCTCCCAATGTCTTTACCCTGGGTAGGAATGCTTAAGTCAACAGGTTCTTTCCAAGAATAAAAACAGCTTGGGAAGGTGGGGGGGGGGGGGGGGGGGGGGGGGGGGGGGGGCTTCTTTCAGATTTCTGGGGTAACAATTGTGTGTTTATGTGTCTAATTTGCGCAGTCTAGTTTGCAATGGCAAACTAAAAGTTAGCTGTATATCCTTTACAGGACGTTGCAGTCAACACAAATATTATTTTGCTGTTATGATCTCTTGGCAGGTTTACGTTCATTAGTTTGCCATTGTTTTCTGAACGACCGGCACCATATCATTTCATTAAAAACCAACGTAAGACGATCTGCTGCCAAATCATCCAAAGCTGTATTTCGAACGCAGGTATGCGTATGCGGGATTACGAACTGCGTCCGTAATTCCTTCGCCACGGAACACGCAATGGCAAACTACTAAACGTAAAGTTGCCAAGAAATCACAAACAGCATACTATATATATATATAGATATATATATACTATAATATATATATATATATATATATATATATATATATATGCGAGGTTTGACTGCAACGTCCTGTAAAGTATATGACACTAGCTAGTTTGCAGTGACGCAACCAGCCCCACCTATTAAACCATTTATTCCTGCGGATTCTGCAGTGATATACAGAATAAGCTGTGATGATAATGTAGAAACTGTTTCTAGAAAATGGATGTTTACACGAGAAAACGCAGTCAACAAAAGGCATTTGATGCTGGAATTTGTTGTTTTGGTCTAGCAACGATTTGGTCGGATTGTTCGTTAGTGAAGTTGATAGAGAACTGCGCCGATAATGTCACGTTCACTGTCAGGCGCGGGCTCGACGCCTGGGATCGTTGACTGGGCTCGTTGACTGCTAAAGTACGGGAGAGATTGGTTACCTTTTCCTCTGGGCATTCAGGCCTACAAAATGTGATGGCCCTATCGCTTAACTTACCGATGGCAGGAAATTGCTACGGGACAAATTATTGTATTATTGTTGACGTTTTGGTCCGGTGTCTAAGATCAGATGCCGAATACAATAGAAGAGGCATTTAACTTTCAAAATGACACCTATGGCGATCTCGGATCGGCGAATTTCTGCTGTGAAGAACAATAATGTATTTTACTTTATAAATGCATTACTATAGGCTTGAACGCTTATAAGAAGAGGAATTTCTGATAAGTAGAACTATTTCTTGGGTCCCAGGTGAGGTCGCCTTATCAGGTCTGCACTGTGCGTAACTTTGAGTATAAAAAGTTTGTTTTTTCTTTAATCGATTGTGTTTGGTCTATACCCAAAGTCTTAATGTTTGCTTTTGCTCTTGAGTTTGTTTACCGGCATTTCTTTCTTTCCTGCCTTGCTCGTCAAGTACACTTCTCATTTTATACATCCACTATAGTGCTTTAGATGTTCTCTTGCAATTCCACAATAATCTCATGTCTCGGTCTCACAAGCTTAGGTAGGTGGCCTTTGCTGCTTGAATCAGTGAACTCACCTATATGTTGCTTTATTATGTCCATCGATTTTACTCTCTCTGTTGTTATCTGTACTCTGATTAGCCTCTCTCCCTCTGTCGCTATCTGTATTCTCATTTACCTTCCATCATCTACCTCTCTATATTCTACTTGAAGTTACTCACTCTATCGCTGTTTGTATTCTCATGGACCTTATTCCTTTTATCGGTGTCTGTACTCTTAATTTACCTTATTCCCTCTTTCAGTCTTTTTCTTATTGGCCTTAATCCCTTTATTTCGGCCTGTATTCTCATTGGTCTTACAGCCTGTGTCTCTGTTTGATGTATACTTCTCTCTTTCTCTTTCTCTCCTCCTCCCTCTTCCCCCCCCCCCTTTATCTCCCCATCTCTCTCTATCACACAAACACGGTATGTAATCTCGACCTTTTGTTCTCTCTCGCTTCTCTCTCCTTCTCTGCCATCATCATGCTCTCTCTCTCTCTCTCTCTCTCTCTCTCTCTCTCTCTCTCTCTCTCTCTCTCTCTCTCTCTCTCTCTCCCCCCCCCCTCTCAACCTCCACACACTCCTTCTCTAGCATCGCTCACAAACGTTGAATTATCTAAACTCTGTCGTCTTGGATCTTTCTCCGCGTCTCTACGCACCCCCATATGCATATTCCCCCGATAACAGAAGTCGTAATGTAATTGGTTTGTGGCTGCCGATAGAAATTAATAACAAAGGCGAGCGGTCTAAACGTGGCATCTGGTATTCAAAACTGACTTCAAGCCGCAGGATCGATCCGGGAACCCAGCCACATATGTGAGATGTACACGTATCTCTGTGCGTTCGTTACAGCAGGGTTACTGCCCACACGGTACGTGCACATATTCTGACCAGCATAAGTCATGACAATAAATAAGTCAGAGGTCGTAAACTATGCTTGCAGTGTTGCTGGAGTCTAATGTATACAGCACGGAGCTGACGTATTGAAACGCGCCATGTTGCCATGTCGTTCGTTTGAAGTTCTTACCCTGACGCGTCTTGTTGTGAGGCGTAGACCGTCATCTCACTTCATGGATTATGATCGGCCTAAAGAGCATATATTTCATGAGCTCATGTCCGCCTGTCCTGTATTATATTTATGGGCCTATGAAAGAGAGGGAGGGCGGGAGGAGAACGAGATATAGGGGTGCGTGGTTTATCCTGTGGTGGTTAATTTTATTCTTTTCCTAAAGCGGTCTCCCTGGCGAAGGTGTTAAAGACGTTATTCGTAATCCCGTATACTTCACGTACGAAACACAGCTGCGCGAGATTCGGCAGTGGGTCGCGTCGCGTTGGTTACTTAAGGGGTATGTGAGCTGGTCGCCCAGAAAGCAATGGCAAATTACTGAGCGTAATCTTGCCAAGAACATCAACAGCAGCTGAGAAATGCTGGTGTTGACTGCAACATCTGTAAGTGATATGCGACTTGAAAAAGCCTTATTGACTCGGATTAACACACTGCTAGTCAGAATAAGGGATTACTGCGTGGAGTATATCCATCACAGAATGATTGTTTTAATAAAATAGTAGACTTAATTTAAATAGGCATTGGATGATAGCAGGAACAGATTTATGATATCGACAACCTGGCATTAGACAACACAATGCAACTAAGCACTAGAAGTTTAAACCTTTTGCTACAGCGGAGGGGGAAGGAAAATGCTGTGTGGCGAGTGGTCAAGCCACCAGACACGTTCGTTTTTGGTTTGTTTTCAGACTCAGCCATTCGATTTGCGAGTGCAATTGTTTTTTTTTTCTTTTTCGGAAACCCCACGGAGTATTCGCTGGAGCTACGGCGGTCGCGCTATGGGCGACGCTTCCGCCAGGCTGCTTTGTGGTAAGAGACGGAGCCGTATGGGACAGAACCTGGTGCAGTAAAGTAGAAGGCACGAACGAACGAACAATCTTTATTTTCAAAGGGTTAAGAATTGGGCACGCAGGCCCGTCTGACATTCTGCCCCTCTTCTCTATTTCCCCTCATACATTCTTTCATTCAATATTACTTATGAAGCTAATCTTTGACAATAAAAGAACAATAAGTATTAAAACGCATGAAATATAATCAGTAATACATGACTCATTGGGGCAATGTTTAACATGGGCATTATAAATACCTAAGGAGGGTGTAGCGTGCCCACATATGGGACAGTTTATTGGCTCGTTGTCGTTTGAGATAATTTACCATTATTATTGTTTTGTTGTTGTTGTTTTTTTGTTTATGGGGGAATGTAGTCTTTACTGAGGTAGTGTTCAAACAGGTTGCGGACATATGTGTAATGATTGGTGGTGTCCTTGATGTCTTGTGGAAGATTATTCCACAATTGAGCGGCAAAGTATGCTAAGCTTGTTTTATATGACTATCCTAGGTTTAGGGACATGAAGTATATTTAGTCGTTCGCTATGTCTTACGTTATATTTAAACAATGGCCAAAGGTAGCTTGGAGCATTTTGAAATATGATGTTGTGAATTAGTTTAGCCTTATTAAAAAGTAGTCGTTTGTGGAGTGGCAGTATCTGAAGACGTTTATGTAGGTTAGAATTGTCGGTAAACTTTTCACCATTAATTAAACGCACTACCCTTTTCGCAGGCATTGCCTTTAAGCCCCTTTAAACCTGTGTTTCTAGTGCGCTGACGGCGGGGTAGTGATATCGTTTCATACACCGGGCTGTTGGACTTCGTCTTCTCGTTGACATAGCAATGGCAAACTAGTGGATGTAAAATTTTCTAGTACAGGTCAGCGTGGCCGAATAGATAAGAACATGCGCTCTTAAACATCCGGTATGCTGATGCCGAGGTAAGTGGTTCAACCCCTACACCGACAGCTGGGTTAAAATGTTGACCTCTCGTCCTTGACTTGGGGGATTAAATTACAAGTATCTCTGAAGTCGGAGTGGGTTCGCCTGATGGCGAGGGGCACTGGTAATAGGGAAAGCTAATAATCCACACGCAAAATTCAGTCTAAAAAAGTAGTGTGTATGGACTACACTTGAGTTCAAAGCGAGCGAGCACAAACCAAATTGTCCGGTAAATCAATCTGGCCCTGGGGTTGAATGAAACGTCCTGCAAAAGACAAGCACCAAGTGGTGTACCATATTGTGTTTCTACCAATTGTCTCATATTGTGTGGCTAGGTAGACATTCAATGAGCCCACAGTCGTAGTCGTCCCGTACCAATCGCCAGTGTAATGTTCTTGTGACATTAAACGCCGTCTTGTGAGTGGTTTCATGTACACAAGCCTCAGCCACCCGTATTCCTTTCCTTCCCTTTCAGTCAGATTATGGCAGAGGCGTTCGACTGTGAGAAAGTGTGAGCTGATACACGTCCCACGTACGTCACTGAACGGGAAATGCTTTTGAATTCATTTCCTTTATTTAAAGAAAAAGCTTCGTAGCTCCTCTTGTACCGCCGGATAGTACCGGAAACAAAAACACCGGTTCTGGAATATTCGACATACATTGACAGGGGTCTTAATTTGTCGCCGTAAGGTCATGTCGGCTCAATGGCGAAGGTGTTATGGGCGCAGTTCGTAATACTGCAGACCGCCTAAAAATAGATGCGGGAGATTTGGCAGCAGACCGCCTTACGTTGGTTTTTTAAAAAATAAAATGGTATGGGTGCAGGCCGTTCAGAAAGCTGCTACTGAACGTAAACTTGCCAAGAGATCACAAACATCCAAAAATGCTGGGGTTGACTGCAACGTCCTGTAAAGGATATGCAACTAGCTCTTTTTTTAAAGTCATGCCGCGCGTTGGTTTATATATGCTCTAAAACAGTTTTGGAGATATCATCATCCTTGTCGTTATCCAGTTAAACACTGCATGCCTGTATCTGTTTTCACCAATGACAGTTTTAGAGATAATGTTAGTCAGTTCGGAGACTGCATGCTGGTATACATAAGCACAGTGGTTCGCAACCTTTTTTGTAGCCCATGCACCCTTTCACCCATATGTTCAGAATGTTATATCCCCCCCTCCCTTTTTTTTCATATTTCATCCCTATTAACCCCCCCCCCCCCCACACAGTATACGTAAAAACGGAAGTTAAATTTAATAACACATACTAGAACAAGTCTAGACGTCTACATAAAACGTGATTTGTGGGCCTACTTACGTTATGAAACGAATTTCAGAAGGGTGAGAAGTATAGAACAGTAAAGAATGGAAGAAAAAAATAATATCAAGTAATCGGTTCTTGTATTAACGTGATCTTGAAATAATCCTTAACTCTCTCTCTCTCTCCCTCTCTCTCTCTCTCTCTCTCTCTCTCTCTCTCTCTCTCTCTCTCTCTCTCTCTCTCTCCTCTCACTCTCTCTCTCTCTCTTCTCCTCTCCCCCCCCCCCCCCCCCCCCCCCCCCCCCCCCACCCTAAAATTTCCCCGTAGGGGAATTCTGCACCGGTTGAGAACCACTGCATTAGCACAAATGACAATTTTAGGGATATCGTTGTCATCATCATCATCATCATCATCATCATCATCATCACCACCATCATCACCACCATCATCATCAGTTAGTAAGTTCGGAGACTAGTGTTTGATTATAGTCGCCTGATTATATGGCTTCACAGTCTCTTGTTCACAGCAGTTCTCTTCAATGCCAGTGTTTTTGCATGCCGAAGTGATGTTGTTTCTTGGACCGCTTTTTCTTATAATTTCTGGATGTTTCCCTCAACTATTTTTAACAGTTGATCTCCATGTTTTATATTCTGACATGCTTTTTGGGAATATTGAGTGTAGGAATTAACAATATTGCATTTGGGGCTTCCCACACATGCTCCACCCCAAGCTTGAAAAGTCACCGATGAGTATGCTGATTGTTGCAGTAGCGATTTGATTTAAGTCCCTGTGGTTTTTATAGACGATAACTGTCTGCAGTGAGATGCCCATGACGAAATTATATGTAATTTAATGCGAACTAAGTTCACCGCCGTGGTACATTTTTTTTTTTTTTTTTTAAGTACAAAAAACAATTTTGCCAGGGTGGCGACTACTTACGTTCCACCTATTTTCTGTTATTCTTGTCTTCTGTGAGTGACAGTAAACACGAGTAAACAATTTAAGCTTGTTTGCTTTGATGATTTGACTGTTTCCTGAAATACGGATTCACCATAACAGTAAGGCCATCGAAACAAAAAGGCAAAAACGTTTGGCTTGTTGGCGAGATACACCCCCCGGATCGTGCATGCGATCTCCCATTATGTTCATTTCGTGCTTTACCCTTCATCTATGCTTCTTGCATGACGTAAGCTCTTGTTTGTCATAATTTCCAAAACGACACGATAATTTTATTTGCAATGCAATTTTCTGCGCTCCTGGTCCAGTTAGAGCACTTGTCCCACGATGAGATGGCTATCTGGACATTCTGCATATGCAAAAGAGCTGACGTGTTAGCACTGGCAACATAAGGCTGACGTCCTGGTGGCTTTCTCTGGTGTCCTTGCCTAGCGGAAGTGGAAACAGCTCTTTCCCATCACGCACCGTGTTATCTGATGGAATAACTGCAGTTACTGCTCGACTCCTTTATGTAGTTGTTTTTTGCTCCTCACTCAAAACACAAACGTGCATTTTCAAAAAGGAATTTGATATCGTATTTGATATTACGTTTCTGTGTTTTGTTGTGCTGTGTATGTTTGACTGTATATGCATATGAATTAAGTATCCTCACGTTTAGCGCGGGAAATCTTTTACATCCACGGTATATTTTATTACCCATTTGTACTTTATAGGTATATCGCCCCACTGTATTGTTTGCATTGTTGTCACAGGTGTATTCCCCTCGGCTTTTGACAGAATACGTTGCAGATTACATGTGGGTTAGTGGGCGTGGTTTTTTTCTCTGTTTTTCGCTCGCTCGCGTTGAACGCAAGCGTAGTCCATACACACTACTTCTAATAGTGCTGGACTGCATTTTGCGTGTGAATTAGCTTTCCCTATTAACAGGCGAACCCACTCCGATTTCAGGGGTACTTGTAATTAATGTCCCCAAGTCAAGACGATGGGTATACATTTTAGTCCAACTGTCTGGTATTGGGGTTGAACCCCTTACCTCGGCATCAGCACACCGGATGTTTAAGAACACGCATTGTTATGCATTCGACCGTGCAGACTTACATTGGGTGTAGTATGTGTGTTGAGTGGCGCGGTTGTTTGCATAGGTGGGTTGAATCAATCAAATTCACATACAGTCGATGTTCTGGGAGTCCTAGGAAAGGGAGCACGCTAACCTGCCTCAGCGTGTTATCTCCATGGTTTTAAACATAGGTTGTAAAGACAAGAGGGTCGGTTACATTGCACCGCGTTTTATCCCAAATGGCTCGGTCTCTTTCCGAAAATAAAACGTGGTATAGTGATAATGGTCTATTTAGTCAACTTGAAGTAAACGAAATGTTTATACAAGAATTTCTCCTAAGTCTCTCTCTCTCTCTCTCTCTCTCTCTCTCTCTCTCTCTCTCTCTCTCTCTCTCTCTCTCTCTCCTGTCTGTCTGTCTCTCCTCTCTGTCTGTTTCTCTTTCTCCTCTCTCTTTCTCTTTCCCCCCCCTCTCCCCCCCCCCCCCCCCCCCTCTCCCCCCCTCCCCCTCTCTCTCATTTAGTCACGTTGAAGTAAATGACTTGTTTTTAAGAATGTCCTCAATTAGAGTCTCTCCCTCCCTCCCTCCCCCCCCCCTCTCTCTCTCTCTCTCCTCTCTCTCTCTCTCTCTCCTCTCTCTCTCTCTCTCTCTCTCTCTCTCTCTCTCTCAGTTGAAGCAAACGAAATGTTTTTAAGAAATTTCTAAGTCAGAGTTTCTGTCTTGTCTGTCTGTCTGTCTGTCTGTCTGTTATTTCTCTCACTCTCTCTCTCTCTCTCTCTCTCTCTCTCTCTCTCTCTCTCTCTCTCTCTCTCTCTCTCTCTCTCTCTCTCTCTCGCTTCGGGTCGATGTCCCCAAAATAGTTAAATATTTTGAATGCTGTGGTGTCTATGGCTTTTAGCTTTTACCTTGTCTAGTGTGTTATCTGATATCTTATTGCACCCATGACTCACACTGAAAATTCACAACTGTATTGATTCTTTACAAATCTAAGTGGCAAAAATAGACGGTATCACGAGCAGTTACAGAGCTTTCATAAACTACCGAAATCATAATCACTTTCCAGCTCATAACCGATTACAGACTCATAAATAACTACACAGCGAAACGTGTTAAGCAACACGTGCTGGCGATTGTAAGCGGGGCTAGCTTAAGTTGTCAGATGGCCTGGGCTCGATTAGGAGTTCATCCAAACACGCGCCATTTGACAAGGTTGTCATCAGTGTGCAAAGCCATATCTGTGCTGTGATCTCCGCCTGGTCACATAAACTACTATCAGATGAGTGGTGGATGGAAGCCAGTCGTCACACCGCACTAATCCTCTGGTAATAGTCTAGCTGGTTATGGTTGAGCATTTGTGGACTCTGCAGCCGCAGTGACTAGGGGCTCGCCTGCTGGCCCGGTAGTCATGAGTTCGAACCACCATCGAGGCGGATTTTCAACAGTGATATGGGTCGACCTAGCCTAAAATGGGCACAAGAAAATGTCTTGGGAAGTAAAGACAGCCGGCTTGACACCGACCACATCACTCACCTAGTGTTAATAAGCCTAGAAAAATATGGTCCCACTGTGCCTAATGCATGTAAAATTATACTATACTACTATACTATACTATACTATACTATACCATACCATACCATACCATACCATACCATACCATACTATACTATATCTTTGGGGATGTTGCGTGCCGGGGGCATGCTTGAAATATTCTGTTTATTGTAGCTAGGGATGAATTTGTGGGGTAGAATTCATACTCGTGAGACTACGCAAAGATGAAGAGGTTAGCCGAGAACATTTGCAGAAGCGGCTGAGATGCATGCGTGTAAACCGCATCTGTGTAAACAAAAACAAAAACTACTAGATGATCTCTGTAGAACAACCACAGTAACACCGACAGTCATACTTATGACGGTGTGTCGTTTATTTCAACTAAAATGACTCACTACGTTTTACGAATATATGGTTAGTAATTCAGTTTCTGTTCTGTGCACCTGCCGAGAAACAGGGCTATTTGCCAAGTAATATATTGTGTAATATATTGTTTTCATGATTCAAGTTCACAGCGGTAACCAGATTATACGTCGATACTGTTAAACGCTACCGACTCAAGCGTGACCAATCTGAAACTAGAAACTAGAAAGTGCACTAGAAGTATGGTGGTTTAGTGTATTTTGTATGCTACGTTATTTTTGTACGATGTACCATAATGGTCATTTTTAGTATGAGGGTTTAGAACACCCTGAATGCTACGTGAATTTTTTATGACGCACAGGACTGGTCATATTTATCTCTTGTTAAAATTACGCGTGCATAACATCATAGTAACCAGTTCTGTTTACGTTCATTTCCCGTGTCTCAGAACACAGAAGTTATTACGTGTAAGTTGATTTATAAGAAATGAATCGTCTTTGCATTAACGAGGTCAGGTGGTCATAAAACAAGTGAATTAAATGGTTATTTACATGTACTAATTGAATGGTTCGAGAAACCGGCTCAACAACACACCTGCAAATGCCAAAGAGACATTTGCAGGAAGAATAAATATTCATTTATATTGAATCATTCCACCATAGAGACTTCCATTAGAATGAAATTGACAACTTTAACACATAATGCAGGGATTATCTCTCCCATTATTTCTGTTAAGGAGCTCACAGATGACATATAATTTGAAATATTCGATAACTGGCACAGTGACTGGAGATTATGTATGATAATGACAATGATTGCAGTTGGTGGTATAGCTTCTGGGCTGAGAGGAGAGGCAAGAATTGACAGCACACAATAAAAACAGTTCGGTAGTGGAGCTATTATCTCTTATATCTTCGCAGGAACTACATGTGCCTAACTGTTTAAAATGTATATTATGATATCCTGTTGCAGCCGTTACTTCTCTTATGTAAGAATTGAAGGTGGACAACACAGATGAACACCTCCTAAACGGCACAAGGCGTCGCTGTCATGATACTTCTTCTTTGCCCTTTATCAACCATTAGGGCATTGACCCTCAACCATCTCACGCCACGCCTTCCTAGCCTTTGCTATCTCCCGAAGCTCCTCCAGCGCCCTCCCCTTGTTATTAATCTCTGTCTTTACTTCCCTTCTTCATGTGTTTTACGTCTCCCAAACTATATCTCAATCCCTTCAAGTCAAGGGATTATGTAGTTATACTATACCCAGGTTTTCTCGGTGTGTGTCCATTCCAGCGCCAGCGTATTTTCAACGTGGTGATAAGTGTTTATAGATCTCGCCAACTTAACTAAATAAACAACAACAAAAAAAAAAAAAAAAAAACAACTGGATACTTAACTGATTCATTGAGTAACAAAAAATATGTTTGTACCAAACACGGTACGCAATCAAATGAACAAGTATTATAATGTAAATCTCCGTTCATTGAGCACTGAAATTGTGGAAGATACACGATTCAAAACAAGTAACACGATGACCCTAGTATGCCGGTATATCGCCCTTCTGTCCAAATGGGAGGTCACATTTGAAGATATATAATCCATCGTCACTAAATCTGTTAAAATACTGTAATCTCCACGTGTGGTTATATGCTAGTCGTACTGAAACTATTGTGGCTGGAGTCGCTTGTTTTTGTGCAGAACTCAATGTGAATTCGGTTGCGAGCTGTACATGTGCGTGTGTATTGTATGCACGCGCGTGCACATACTTCTCCTTCTTCAGCGTTCCGAGCCATTGAGGTTCTTTGCTGCAGATACAATCCGTCTCCATTCGTCTCTCTGGTTGACCTTCTCTTGCCAGTCGTTGATTCCAAGTGCTTGTAGGTCTGTATATATATTATCTCTCCACCGCCTTCTTGGTCTACCTCGGGGTCTACGGTCATTTATTTCCTGAGTGTAAGCGAGTTTTGTTTCCGTATTATCTTCCATTCTTTCTATATGCCCCAGCCATTGTAGTCTATTAGCCTTCACGATACCAGTGATTAGCGGGGACTTAAACAGATCATAAATGTCTTTGTTACTTCTTCTTTTCCACTGTCCACTTTGTGTATCCCTAATGGGTCCAAAGATGTGTCTTAAAACTTTGTTCTCAAAGGTTTGTAACAAGGCTTCATCTCCTTTCGTTGTACTCCAGGTTTCAGAGCCATACAGCACAACTGATCTGATCAGTGTTTTGTATATTTGATTTTGGTGTTACGAGATAGGCGCGCACATGCAGATGCTGAAAATATTAAATCCAATAATAATTGCTGTCCAATCTGCTCCATTGTCATTTGAACTTCAATTATTAATATTAAATTCTTGACCTGCTAGACATATCCGGGCACATAAGATGTCACTCGGCTATAGCTACGGTCTTGACGCGGGGTCATCGATCAGGTTCTCGTTGTTCTAAACTTATCTCTTTACTCGTGCCCATATATAGAAGGGCACGGCTGTTGGTTTCGTTTCGAATATAAATGGCTATGATCATCAGTTTAGTTTTATTTATAAGTTTAGATTTGAATATAAATGGCAATGTTTATCAGTTTAGTTTTGAATATATATGGCTTTGGTTAACATATTTAGTTCTTCATAAAAACGGTTACATTTATGTTTATTCTTCTTAAAAAGCGCTGTACATTAGTTCTTCCCTTAAGTGACATTCGTTTCCTGTTTAGTTTAGGGGTACAGAGAATAAAAGGGTGCATTGAAAAAAAGAGGGGAGACAGCGGTAGACAAGAAAGCGAAGACAACGAAGACGGGAGACATTGAGAGAAGATGGACTACAAGAAAAGATGAGAGACAAGAGAATGGTAGAAAGAGACAAAGCGTGCTGTCCCAGGTCAACCCAGTCTAAAATGAATGTTTTGAGAATTGAAGACGGCCGGCGTCATTATTGACTAATCACACCTGGAGTGGTCTATACAAATATATGCCCACTACGTTTTAAGATGTGTGAAAGGGCCTCTACTGCTACTTGGTTATTTATAAAACGGCTTCAGTTGAGTTCTTCTTATAAACGGTAACAGTCATCAGTGTAGCTGTTGCTGTAAATTACCACAGTTATCATTTTAGTTCTTCCCGTAAACGATAGTTTAGTTATTCTTATAAACGGTAACAGTCATCAGGTTAGCTTTTGCTGTAAATAACCACAGTTATCATTTTAGTTCTTCCCGTAAACGACAGTTTCGTTCTTCTTATAAACGGTAACAGTCATCAGGTTAGCTGTTGCTGTAAATTAAACGACAGTTTAGTTCTTCTTATAAACGGTAACAGTCATCAGTTTAGCTTTTGCTGTAAATAACCACAGTTATCATTTTAGTTCGTCCTGTAAACGAGTTTAGTTCTTCTTATAAACGGTAACAGTCATCAGTTTAGCTTTTGCTGTAAATAACCACAGTTATCATTTTAGTTCGTCCTGTAAACGACAGTTTAGTTATTCTTATAAACGGTAACAGTCATCAGTTTAGCTTTTGCTGTAAATAACCACAGTTATCATTTTAGTTCTTCCTGTAAACGAGTTTAGTTCTTCTTATAAACGGTAACAGTCATCAGTCTAGCTGTTGCTGTAAATTACCACAGTTATTATTTTAGTTATTCCTGTAAACGAGTTTAGTTATTCTTATAAACGGTAACAGTCATCAGTCTAGCTGTTGCTGTAAATTACCACAGTTATCATTTTAATTTTGGTTCTTCCTGTAAACGACAAATTAGTTCTTCTAATTAATGACCCCGACTATCATTTTAGTTCGCCCTGTAAAGGACAGTTTATTTAGTTCTTCTGGTTAATGACTCCAGTTATCATGTTAGTTCTTCCTGTCAAGGGCAACAGTTACTAATGTAGTTTGTTTTTTAAAGGACATTATATTGTCACCCCTCTTAGTCTCGGGAATAGTGAACGTACGATACCGGGTTTGAAGTCAGCCGCATGCGATTTGGAAGCAGATCGCTTAGCTTTGATTTTTGCAATGGTACGACCGTCGACCGTCCTGAAAGCACTGGATAACTACTACACGTACAATTGCCCAGATAATCACATAGAGCCCGTAAATGCAGGGGTTGATTGCGAAACTCTGTAAAGGACACGCTACTAACTTATTACTACTTCTCTCCTCCTCTTGCCTTATCTCTGCTTGTTCACTTGCTTCACCCTTTGTTTGGCGCCTTCGTCCTTCACCACCCCTTCTCTGCCCTGCTTGAGAAGGAAAACAACCACCATTATTATTGTTATATCACTAAATCATCACTGCTGTGATCTGTTTTCTTTCTCAACTTTAAAGTTGCAACGAAAATGTAATTTGAGTCTTTCATAAAATATAAAGTGTAACTATAAAAAATCAATGTTCACAATAGACAAAATTGAAGAAATAAGGCAGACATTTTTTTGTTTTGTTTAAACAAAATGGAATTCATCACAACAGACACCAGCCGCAACCAATACAGAAAAGTCGCCGCTATTCTCAGCTTATACAGGTTTAGAACTAGGGACTGAATGTTGCCATACTTGTATTTATTTCACATCAGAACACAGCTTTTGATAAGCGAAGCAGATTGAAAATTGAAACCATTTTCATGTGAGCACTGGGAGATATTAATGTTGTCTTGGGAGATGATAATAGCGACATTTCTCTTCATGTAAAATATTTGATAGAAATATCGTGTGAGAGAGAGAGAGAGAGAGAGAGAGAGAGAGAGAGAGAGAGAGAGAGGAGAGAGAGAGAGGGAGAGAGAGAGAGAGAGAGAGAGAGAGAGAGAGAGAGAGAGAGAGAGAGAAAAGATCGATTAATGATTATAATATAAACGTAATGTATATTGCGGAAGTTGAAACGCACAGATTATATGTAATTCGGTATATTTAGTGGATTTTGTCTGTATCCCACCCAGACAGTGATTATTTTTACAGCAATAACACCCGGGGACACAAAGGGTGAAAGCGATACCTGTCTGGTGTTGAATGTAAACAACCAGGACACACGCATTGGCGATAACAACTAGGACACTGGGAGTGTAAGTTACTGTCTGGGAATGAAGATGTTAAATAACAACTAGGACACCGAGAATGTAAGTTATCGTCTGTAACTGGCGATATTAAGTAACATCTTGGACACCGGGAGTTTTAAGTTATTGTCTGTAACTGACGATGTTAAGTAACATCTTGGACACCGGGAGTTTTAAGTTATTGTCTGTAACTGAAGATGTTAAGTAAAAACTAGGACACTGGGAGTGTAAGTTACTGTCTGGGAATGAAGATGTTAAATAACAACTAGGACACCGAGAATGTAAGTTATCGTCTGTAACTGGCGATATTAAGTAACATCTTGGACACCGGGAGTTTTAAGTTATTGTCTGTAACTGACGATGTTAAGTAACATCTTGGACACCGGGAGTTTTAAGTTATTGTCTGGAACTGAAGATGTTAAGTAACAACAGGGACATAATGTGAATTTAAGCTACTGTCTGGGACATATAGGACATAACGTGAATTTAAGTGATAGCTGTCTGTGACTGAAGATGTTAGAGTAACAGCCCGGACAGAAACATTGAAAATGCCAATGTGATTAATAGATAAGAGAAAGATTTAATTAACTCCGGCAGAAAACATCGAAAATAATTAGGAGTGTCCGTGACTGAAGATGTTAGGTAATAAATAGGGCAATTCTAGTTTAAGTAATAATTGTCTTGGACTGATGGCGCCAAGAACATTAACTGATTTGGTATTATAAGGAGTTACCAAGGGCCGTGTGACTTAACCCTTGGTGCACATTCAGTTGAACATCCAGTTGCCTCGTTTCTGCAGGTAAAATATGTATCCATCTCTCAAGCTACGAACATTGCGGGTGTCTTTTGGAACTCATTCATACGGTTTGCGAGTGCAGTTTTTTTTTCTCTCCGGATATTCTTGAGGTCTTCGCTGAAGCTGCGGAGTTCGTGCATAGGCCGCTCTTTGGAAAGAATGCCCGGCCATATGGGATAGAACTCGGCGACTCAGTGAGTCGGCGCTATTGCCATTAACTCCCTAGTTTAAATATTGTTATGACGCAACAACTAAACTCAGTCATTATTTCGTTCCGACATCACAGGAACGCGTCTAATCAACACATCAGTCTGTACCACACAGGCCAGCATAAACGGGCACATAAAAACTAGTTTTCTTCTGCAGCCATACACAGCTCTTAAGCTAACCATAACGGCCAACATATTGTAGCGTCTGCCCTATGGAAATAACCGCGTCTAGCCAAAGGAAAATCTGGGTGAATTAGATCACAGGGACACCGTAGACGAGCACAAGTGGGGAGTATTGGGTTGGGGTTGAAGGAGCCTGGCTTGAAAACCCTGGAATTGTGTGACGGAGGAAGATGGAAACTAAAAGATAGACAGACAGACATGGCTTGCAGCAATTTCTAGGTCTAGGAAAGTTGGGATAGAAGAAATATTGGTTAGTGTTGATTTAAGAGATTGATTCATGGTGGGTCCAAGCAATGGAAGGTTTTTTTTTTTTTTTAAAGTGTATTTACAGTAGCGGAAAGAAGTAGAGACACTCTAGACCAGTGGTTCTCAACCTTTTTTGGCCCTTGCACCCCATTCATCATATCTTAAGAACGCCACCCCCCTTTTTATATTTCCTCCTTATAAATATCCCCCCCCCCCCCTCGCCCCTACACAGTATACGAACGAACTTTATTTTCAAAGGGTTAAGAATTGGGCACGCAGGCCCGTCTGAAATTGTGCCCTTCTTCTCTATTTCCTCTCATGCATTATCTCATTCAACATCACCTATGAAGCTAATCTTAGACAACGAAAGAACAGTAAGCATTAAAACGCATGAAAAATAATAATACATGACTCACTGAGGCAATGTTCAACAAGGGCATTATAAATACTTAAGTAAGATGTAACGTACCATATATATGAGAATGTTTAGTTGCTAGTTGTCGTTTGAGATAATTTTCCGTTATTATTATTATTATTATTATTATTATTATTATTATTATTATTTTTTTTTTTTTTTAGGGCGGGGGCATGTAGTCTGTACTGAAATAGTGTTCAAACAGGCTGTGACTGTATTTATAATGATTGGCGGTGTCCTTGATTTCTTGTGGAAGATTATTCCACAACTGAGCGGCAGAATATGCTAAGCTTGTTTTATTTAAGTCTATCCTAGGTTTAGGGACATGAGGTATATTTAGTCGTTTGCTATGTCTTGCTTTATATTTGAACAATGGCCAAAGGTAGCTTGGAACATTTTGAAACAGGATTTTGTGAATTAGTTTAGCCTTATTAAAAAGTAGGCGTTTGTGGAATGGCAGTAACTGAAGACGTTCATGTAGGTTAGAATTGTCGGTAAGCTTTTCACCGTTAAATAAACGAACTGCCATTTTCTGTAAAAATTTAATTTCTATTTGGGAAAAAATTTACGTAAAAATAATAACTCATACTAGAACAAGTCTAGACGTCTACATACAACGTGATTTGTGGGTCAACTTACGTTATAAAATGAATTTCAGAAGTACAGAACGGTCAAGTACGGAGGGAAAAGTAATATCAAGTAATCAGTTCTTGAATTAACGCGATTTTGAAATAATCTTAATCACCCCGCCTCCCCCAGGATATTCCAATTCTGGAGGTTCCCCACCGGTTGAGAACCACTGCTCTAGGCAGTATAAAATGGAAAGCTATAGTGATCTCAATGGGATTCGAACCTGTCGCCTATAAATAGCAGCTCGCTGTAGAAACACACATTATTTTACGAATACATCTTCTGATCTCTACTCCTTTCCTCTGCAAACGCCAATTAATACCTATGAATTAGTATCCACTACAAATGTCAGTGGCTTAAAGGGTTCCCCAACAATTGTTACTTACTTCAAGCAATATTTGTATATCTCCTCTATGTCGTGGTATCACACATTCTATCACAATTACAATTACTATCAAGTATTTCTTGTTGCAAATATAACGGGAAATCAGGAAACGGGAGAGAAATAGGTATTATACAGCATAGGATAACGGAGAAGAATGAAAACAGGCACAATAAAATGGATGACGTTAGGAAACCTTCCATGTAGGAATTGAATGGAACTAGTTGAAGGCTCGGTTACTGGAAGAAGAGGCAGAAGTTGTCCAGCGCGAAGATGGATACATTGCAGACACGTTGCGCACCATGATGCATGAGGCGGGAGAAATGGCCGGATTATAGTTGTTTCCCGGTTCAACGTGATGAGAGAAACGTTCTGCAAAGGGCCTGCTACTTGAGCTAGCTGAAGGCTAGAAAAGATATCACAGAAGACAAGGCAACAGAGACACTAAAGCGTCGGTGATCACCCTGGACAATGCTCACGCGTGCCATAGAAAAATAAGGTAATGCCGTTGCAGATAGTGCCAGTAGGGCAATCGGCTTTCACATATACTTTGTCGTGAAATTTAGTCGCAAATTTAGATGTCAGGACAATTCGCGAGGTAAGTAATATAACCAGGCTATAAAGAGAAAAATCAGAAACACTGTATTTGATAATAATCATCAACATGTTATAAGATACAAATTAGCAACCAAGGCAAGTAACTGAACTTGGCTTATCCAGGGATTATAATTTCATCAGAAAGGAAAACTGGTGCTGAAATTGAACACAGATGCAGGTATATCTTCAGGTTAGACATTCACATGGTACAGATATCCTCAAGTTACACGCTGCCGCGACACATATATGTCCAAGCTACACGCTGAACAGGCACACATCTCCTCGCTACACGTTGAAGACGCACATATATCTCCTCGCTACACGCTGAACCGGCACACATCTCCTCGCTGCACGCTGAACCGGCACACATCTCCTCGCTACACGCTGAACCGGCACACATCTCCTCGCTACACGCTGAACAGGCACACATCTCCTCGCTACACGCTGAACCGGCACACACCTCCTCGCTACACGCTGAACCGGCACACATCTCCTCGCTACACGCTGAAGACGCACATATATCTCCTCGCTACACGCTGAACAGGCACACATCTCCTCGCTACACGCTGAACAGGCACATATATCTCCAAAGTACACGTTGCACAGGCGCACACATCTCCAAGCTACATGCTTTCATTGTACATACGGTGCACGCTGCCGTTGAACATAAATCTGCAAGTTACACTCTGCCGTGACACATATATCTCCAAGTTACACTCTGCTGTGACATATATGTCTCCAAGTTACACGTTGCCGTGACACATATATATCCAAGCTACACGTTACCGTAACACATATATCGCAAAGTTACACTCTGCCGTGACGCATAGATCTCCAAGTTACACTGTGCTGTGACAAATGTCTCCAAGTTACACGTTGCCGTCACACACATATATATCCAAGCTACACGTTACCGTAACACATATATCGCCAAGTTACACGCTGCCGTCACACATATAATATATCGCCAAGTACACGCTGCTGTCACACATATATCTCCAAGTTACACGTTGCCGTGACACATATATACCAAGCTACACGTTACCGTCACACATATCTTCAAGTTCTTCAAGTTACACGTTCCCGTGACATATATATATATATCTTCAAGTTACACGCTGAAGAGGCACATACATCTCCAAGTTGCATGCTTCCATATTACATATTGTCTCCAAGTTACACACACTCATGGTACAGATATCACCAAGTTTACACACTCCCATGGTACATATATTTCCAATTTACACGATAAGTGTGATGGAAATGTTAATTTTTGCTTACTGTTTATTTAATCTGTCTATCTCGGTACCAATTATATTTCCTTTTCGTAACACTACATTTATCTTAGTGTTAGTTGTTATTTGAAGATCTGAAATATGTGTAAAAATTCTGCAATCCTAGTCTACCTTGCATTTGCATTTGCAGTCTAACTCCGTTCATTTCTGCGTTTTTGTAATCTGAAACTTGTTAATTTCATCCTCAGCCCTCTTGTATGTCCTATTTACCCTACAATGTGCACGTTGTATTGTGTGTGTGTGTGTGTGTGTGTGTGTGTGTGTGTGTGTGTGTGAGAGAGAGAGAGAGAGAGAGAGAGAGAGAGAGAGAGAGAGAGAGAGAGAGAGAGAGAGAGAGAGAGAGAGAGAGAGAGAGAGAGAGATGAGGTGGATGTTTGGAATTTCGAAAGAAAGCAACCAAGAGTGAGAGGAGAAGCGAGAATAGGGAATATTCAAGGTACTGATTCTCCACGGACGTCAGCGACTTTATATACGGTGATCTGTAGACTCAGTTGCCTCTGAATATGAATGCTGGTTGAAAGTACCTACCTTTGGGACAGCCTCGGTTTATGTATGCGCACATAATATAAAGCACTGTCATATACGATTGTATAAGAGCCTTTCATCATATAAATGAGTGTATATATACATCTCCGAGTTCGTATCGGTCCACAGAGGCCTTGTTTGAAATGCATTGTACTGTAGATGGCGGTTTTACTGACTGGTATCTGTGGTATGGTGGTTTCTCGACGCGGGTTCGTAGACTGCTTGTAGAGTGGACACCCTTTGGGTGTATATTGACGCTGTCTCTCACCCCCTTCTCCTCTCTCTCTCTCTCTCTCTCTCTCTCTCTCTCTCTCTCTCTCTCTCTCTCTCTCTCTCTCTCTCTCGCACACACACACACACCTCCCCCTCTACCCCACTCTGCAGATTATAATTTTTTTTTTCGATCGCTCGCTGTGAACTCTAGCGTAGTACATACATGTGCAATCACTACTAATAGTGGTTACTACTACTACTACTACTACTACTACTACTACTACTACTACTACTACTACTACTACTACTACTACTACTACTACTACTACTACTACTACTACTACTACTACCACTACTACTACTACTACCACCACCACCGACCTACCCACCACCACCACTGGTGATTGCATTTAGACTTGCTTGCGTGTGGATTAGATGCACCCTCTCCGACTTCTGGGTTACTTGTAATTTACCCCCCCCCCCCCCCCCGTCAAAGGGCGAGAAGTCCAACCGAATGGCGTAGGGTTTTGGCCCACTACCCCGCCATCAGCGCACTGGAAGTTTATGAGCGATCTCTCTTATCGTTGCTGACCTCCAGTATGATGATTGTACCCCGGACTTCTCCAAACGTACCTCATCCTCCCTCATAATACATCCGCTAGCGTACAGCAGCCATCAGCTGTGCCAGTCGTTTGTTGACTTATGAGGCTCTTCGGGCGATTGGAATGCTGTTCTATACTGGCCGCACAGATCGGTGAATCCGAGCACTTTCATTGTGGGCAGACAAAGGGGCTGGGTATGTCCTGATTTCTGGCAGCCATACTGGAGAGAGGAGGATAGGGAGAGAGCAAACGTGCAAGGTCGTAGAATACGATGCAAAGGGATGATAACAACAATAGACTAAAAAGAGGATATTAGACTGCGCCATCTTCTCTTGGAGGAGGAGGAGGAGGAGGAGGAGGAGGAGAGAGAGAGAGAGAGAGAGAGAGAGAGAGAGAGAGAGAGAGAGAGAGAGAGAGAGAGAGAGAGAGATGAGGTGGATGTTTGGAATTTCGAAAGAAAGCAACCAAGAGTGAGAGGAGAAGCGAGAATAGGGAATATTCAAGGTACTGATTCTCCACGGACGTCAGCGACTTTATATACGGTGATCTGTAGACCCAGTTGCCTCTGAATATGAATGCTGGTTGAAAGTACCTACCTTTGGGACAGCCTCGGTTTATGTATGCGCACATAATATAAAGCACTGTCATATACGATTGTATAAGAGCCTTTCATCATATAAATGAGTGCATATATACATCTCCGAGTTCGTATCGGTCCACAGAGGCCTTGTTTGAAATGCATTGTACTGTAGATGGCGGTTTTACTGACTGGTATCTGTGGTATGGTGGGTTCTCGACGCGGGTTCGTAGACTGCTTGTAGAGTGGACACCCTTTGGGTGTATATTGACGCTGTCTCTCACCCCCTTCTCCTCTCTCTCTCTCGCTCTCTCTCTCTCTCTCTCTCTCTCTCTCTCTCGCACACACACACACACCTCCCCCTCTACCCCACTCTGCAGATTATAATTTTTTTTTCGATCGCTCGCTGTGAACTCTAGCGTAGTACATACATGTGCAATCACTACTAATAGTGGTTACTACTACTACTACTACTACTACTACTACTACTACTACTACTACTACTACTACTACTACTACTACTACTACTACTACTACTACTACTACTACCATCACCACCGACCTACCCACCACCACCACTGGTGATTGCATTTATACTTGCTTGCGTGTGGATTAGATGCACCCTCTCCGACTTCTGGGTTACTTGTAATTTACCCCCCCCCCCCTCCCGTCAAGGGCGAGAAGTCCAACCGAATGGCGTAGGGTTTTGGCCCACTACCCCGCCATCAGCGCACTGGAAGTTTATGAGCGATCTCTCTTATCGTTGCTGACCTCCAGTATGATGATTGTACCCCGGACTTCTCCAAACGTACCTCATCCTCCCTCATAATACATCCGCTAGCGTACAGCAGCCATCAGCTGTGCCAGTCGTTTGTTGACTTATGAGGCTCTTCGGGCGATTGGAATGCTGTTCTATACTGGCCGCACAGATCGGTGAATCCAAGCACTTTCATTGTGGGCAGACAAAGGGGCTGGGTATGTCCTGATTTCTGGCAGCCATACTGGAGAGAGGAGGATAGGGAGAGAGCAAACGTGCAAGGTCGTAGAATACGATGCAAAGGGATGATAACAACAATAGACTAAAAAGAGGATATTAGACTGCGCCATCTTCTCTTGGAGGAGGAGGAGGAGAGAGAGAGAGAGAGAGAGAGAGAGAGAGAGAGAGAGAGAGAGAGAGAGAGAGAGAGAGAGAGAGAGAGAGAGAGAGAGAGAGAGAGAGAGAGTATTGCAGATCCATGCAGCCTACTTCTACTATGCCGATGGCATCTGATCTGATATCGTTGCCCGGCGTTTTAGCTGTTGCATTTGTGATGTATTAGATGTCTTTCTGTTGTAGCGTAGTGATACTGATAGTTGAATTTTTACAACTGTCCGACATTTTTATTAACTGCTGACTTCATGTAACTTTGCGTCACTTTTATTGTGTTAACTGTTGAATTCATGTAACTTCGACGCGTGTTTAACTTTTCACATTATGTAAGCATATGACACTTTTATTAACTGTTGAATTTATGTAACTGTGCGACACTTTATTAATGTAACTATACGACACGTTTATTAACTGTTGACCTCGTGTAAGGGTGCATCTGTTCACTTCACGTAGCTGTGCAGCATACGATTCACTGTTCACTTCACGTAACTGTGCAGCATGCGATTCACTATTCACTGCATATAACTGCATCACGTAGTTAACTGATGATCGTATGTTGTTTTACCATACAATTTTTTTATTAACGGCGATCTTAACATGCCTTTAACTGTTAGTATTAAGTATTGTCGTGCTGTTGTTGCACGGCGATTGCGTTAACCATATGCTGTATGCTGCTGTACAACATTGTATTACACAGTCGTCACTCTACTGCTGTACAGTAAATCCTTGTTATTGTTGGAATAGTCGCGCCTTGTCTTTCTGATTGTGTTTGCCAACCCGCAGTGTGCGGCTTCTATTTTATTGTCCTGTGCAGTAAATTACGGGCGACACCCCGCTGGCTAGATAGATACACGTAATATAAATGCGTGTATGGATGAGGCCGTAGACATTTTGCATCGGCCCCACATCTGTTGTTGTCAGCTTGTCATTATGAAGATTGGTTATGCAGTTATGCTGTATACATAAATAGGCTGCTTGATAAGAGGCGGACCAAGGCTGGGTGGGGTAGGGGGAGAGAACGGAGTGTGGTTGGCTAGCTAGCGTTTGGAACTCTACACAGTTGACGTATATGTACAGTGTAATGAAGATTTCGTTACATAAAGCAGTGCAATTGGGTGAGGGTTGTAGGGAATATAATCAACTTACTAATCCTATTACCAGATTGTGTGTGTATATATCTATAACTATAAAAAAGGATGTATGTATGTATGTGGGTAGGGATGTATTTGATGCGTTCGATAACGGTCCATCCGATTGAGATGAAATTTTCTACACGTCTTCTTTTCATTCCCGTGCAACCAACTGTCATAGTTTACTAAAATGTAATAATTAAATTACATGACTTAAAATAAGAAATAATATATAAAGGGACATAACTTTTAGTGGCATTGCTATATCTTAGGTTAAGTCCCCTGGCTATAGATAGATAGATAGATAGATAGATAGATAGATAGATAGATAGATAGATAGATAGATAGATAGATAGATAGATCCCCGCCAGGGCCTGGGCGAAGCCGGGCTGGGTCAGCTAGTGTGTGTGTGTATATATTCAAATCTCGGTTTTCGTTCGGTTGTCGATTTTTCACGTGACGTGCCCACATGACCTCGCTGCTAATTTTGCTAAAACAAAGGGACCCACGCGTTCTTCCCCTCAGTTTGGCGTTTTTTCGCTGTGAGAGCATCACTTGCTAATAATAAAATACGAGAGCGGTGTTAAGATTGTTGAAATCGGCCACATGTACGGGAAGTCGCCATCCACGATAAGTTCCATTGAGGCGACAAAGGACGCAATAAAAGAGGCTAATGTTGCGAACAACATGAATGTGTTAACGAAACAGAGATCGCAAACAATTGAAGATGTTGAACAGTTATTATTAATTTGGATAAATCAAAAACAGTTATATGGCAATTCTGTTTCGAAGGCAATCATATGTGAAAATGTCAGTCTGTTGTATGCCAATCTCATTAAGAAAACCGAGGTTTGACAAGGTAATACGATTAGTAAATGTATTGGTGTTGGTTGGCTGTCGTAGATAGACTGTACAACCATAGGCGCGTCGTTGAAGGAAACATCTTTACTTCGACAAAGGAGCGTGTGTTTTGCTGGTCAAATGTGGAAATTATTCAAGGCGTTGAACCATACGTACATTTAAGATGTACGGTCTTGGTAATGGCAAACTGAAACATGTTTGGTTTGCACCAAACGAACGACAAATTGTCCGAATTTGGTACTTTTATCCGGTAAGTGGCCCCATGGTAAAGGTGTTACGGACGCAGTTCATACTCCCGCATACTGCGTTTGAAACACATCTGCGGGCGATTTGTCAGCAGAGAATAATGTTTGGTGCTTTATAAAATGGTATGAATGCCGGTCGTTCAGAAAACAGTGGCAAACTATTGAGCGTAAACTTGCTAAGAGATCACAAACAGCCCAAATCTTCTGGGGTTGACTGCGACGTCCTGTTTAAGCCCCTTTGAGGGGGGCGGGAAAGAAGGGGGGAGGGGAGTAGAGAGAACAGAGAAGGAATATAGGAACGCGAATTAAAAAAAATTAGCAAGTATTGGAATGTATTTATCTATTGTTTAATTGTGCGCCACGTAACACGAGAGACGCGTACTGATAGGATGCAGTGCTGTAGATTGAACGTGTGCAGGTTTTAATAGCGCAAGTTATATGTATCTACTGCACTGCTATTCCCTTTTGAAACATTCAGAGATATTGTGTATTGATTGATTGATTGATTGATTGATTTAGGAACCGACATCACAGCATTCTGGACATTCCCATAAGCGCTCCGTCCCCATCCTCAGCAACCAGCGAAGAGTTCCAATACTAATAGTTCCAGTAGCAATCTGATTATATGTCCGTCTCGCCTTTCCTCTGAGCGTCGAGCGTCGGCCAGATCCCCTCGTCACTCCTCGCTGCCTCATTCTAACCAGACTATGGTGATCCATTTGCTCCTCCGAGGTGTACACGAGCTCCCACAAGGCCGCAACCACATCTGCCTTGTCATGCATCAATACTCCACCAAGTTCTGCCGAGCCCGCCAATCTGTCCGCCTGTTCATTCCCCAGCACACCTTTGTGTATGAAATTGATATTGATTAAATGATGATATTGTGTATGAAACCCATCAGTGTAATTGGAGTCAGCAGGTTCTGGTTCAGCGTTCCAATGGCTGTAGTCTGTTTGTCTGTTGTTGTTTAACGCGACTTGGAATACCTACTTCTTGTCTCCTGTCGCTGCTTTTATGTCTGCTTCGTTCTGCTAGTTTCTTCTTGTATATTAATGTTGTTTCCATCGCCTCTTCTTGTATGTCAACTTCATTTCTTGTTTTTCGTGTATCTGCTTCTTGCACTGCCTTTCCTCGTGTATCTGTTTCTTGCTCCGTGCCTCTCCTCACATATCTGTTTCTTGTCCCGTGTTCTCCTCACATATCTAACTCGCTTTTCAAGACCCTCCTCCCCCTCATCGAAAGTGGGGGGGGGGGGGGGTCAGGGAGGGAGGGAGAGAGAGAGAGAGAGAGATGCTTGCGATATTCAGCCATCTTTCAACCGTCCAATTATCAGTAACCTCAGTATATTGGTGAAAAAACTTTATAACCCATAGCAATCTGTTTTTGTTTTTTTAATAATTCAATTTCAATCAAACATTAGATCCTCGCCGGTGCGGCGGAGTTCTTGCACGTAATCTATCAAGATGAGACTATAGCACAGTAGTTCTCAACCTTTTTTGGCCCATGCACCCCTTCACCATATGTTCAGATTGTCGTTCCCCCCTTTCCTATTTCCTCCCTATAAATCCACCCCTTCTCCCACACACAGTATACGTAAAAATTTAAGCTACATTTAATAGCACATACTAGAACAAGTCTAGTCGTCTACATAAAACGTGATTTGCGTGTCTGCTTACGTTATAAAACGAATTTCAGAACGTCGAGAAGTACAGAACTGTAAGAATGAAGGGAAAAACAATATCAAGTAATCGGTTCTTGTATTGATGCCATCTTGAAATAATCTTATTTCCCCCCCCCCCCCCCCCCCCACCCCCACCCCCTGACACCCTAAAATTCCCCGCTTGGGGGGAATTACCCACCGTTTGAGAACCACTGCTATAGCACTTAAGAGATATCCTTAACCACAACCGAATCCTAACCAAATTCCACGTGAAAGATAGTTGGACATCAGGACATCAGCTGCAGTTGTTTCGTTTTCACTACGATGTGTCAAAGCACTTGAAACGCTCCTAGTCAGAGACGGTGTGTTCACATAATGGAGTCGCTAGCTCCATAACGCCAGTTAGTATGATGTGATGTTGGTGCTAACTTCAAAGCGTTTCCACCTCATGGCTTTATGGTTTACGAGAATGTAAATAACACGGGATGATAGTACCCTGCTTTGGATGGCAGTATGATTCTACACGACTGCGTGAAACGGGATGAGATTTCACGCTCATGGAGAATGTTGCGGTTGTGGCATTGCCGATTGATTGTGGTGTCTCGTGTGTTCTACAGGTGTCTCGTGTGTTCTACACATCCATGGGAAGCTGGCTGGTGCTAACATCCCTGTAGAATATAATTATATTACGGTCCTTTGTAGGACATGATTCTTTAGCTACCTTGCTTAAACTACGTATGGCGGAGCAGTCTGCTATTTATTTGTGTAAGATAGCGTGAATGATAGCATACATGATAGTCGTACCATATGTGTCCTGTAAACATATTGATTTTGCTGTTCCATGTGAAACATGCTAGTTGCGCACACCCCTAGACAACAAGATGATAATACACATCATTGGTAAACAAGATGGTTGTGCACGCCATTGGGAAAAATGACTCTTACACATCATTGAAAAACATGACTCTTACACATCATTGAAAAACAAGATGATATTACACACCATTTGGAAACATGGCATTAGCGCAAATCCGAGGGAAATGATTTTATACATCATGGGATAAGTAGATGATGGTACACACCATTTAAAAACAGGTTGATAATGAACATCACTTGAAAACAGGATGGTTATAGACTATGGAGGAAACACGATGATTGTATTTGAATAACCAAGACACAAATAATAGATTGCACGATTTTTGCCTGGCATATTTCGCCACATCTGGTCAGGTGCATACTGCATAAATCACACAACATAAACTAAAGTGATTAGATAAATTCTTTATGCTGAAATATTCAGCACACATATTCAGACATTAATTTCAATTGTGTACCACCGTAATTTTAAACTGACTATTATGTATTTCTGTTTGCACAAGACTGGCTTCTGCCAGGATGGTTGTACTCATCGTTAGGAACGGCATGGATGATAGACCTCTCTGTAGATTACACACCTTTGTATCACGAACAAGTCTGCAGGTTACAGGAATTGACCGATGGCACATGTTTCATAAGGGCATGAATAAAGTAGAAGACAATCCACGATGGATTATGAAACATGTTGCTGTATCTAAATTTTACCTTGCCGTCTTGACAGACAAAAAGTCTTGACAGACGATAGTTTGTAAAATGGAATTATACCTCTCCATAACACAAAGCCTGGGCTCTATTTAGAGACCATGTGTTGCCCACGCAGAATGATCCCTCTCTCGGCCTGCCTAGTTTACTTCAGAGGAGAGATAGCAACAATACGTCTGGAACAAGATAAGCTGCAGAAGCTGGAGGATTATCAAAGCCTGTCGGAGCTTCCATCCTAAACCAGTTGCCGACCAAGGCTTAAGGCCCGGTCACGAAATTTAGTCTTTAGGTTGCAATTCCTCACACTAGGGTAAGGTTTGTACCCTCCCTAATTGCACTCCTCCGCCCGAAGCCGTTGGAACAATGAGGGGGTGTCGGGTTTTGTGATCACCGCCCAACATTCGGCACTAACAGAAGGCAGGTAGTACCGTCTAATGTCATACGGTAGCTCAGTCTGACACTCTTGCTGTATCTACCCATAGATCAATTACTTAGCTCTTTACTTTGTTCTTTGTGGACAGATTCTTAAGGATGGCTAAGCTATCCCGAAAACTACTGATTTTTAGCTCCAGGCGTCGTTGCATAAGTTAATTCGCTATGTGAAAGTAGTATTCATATTACCATGTTGTTTGTCTTATAACATGCATAATAGATAATTGATGTGCGAGAGATGAGTGGTTGAAAGGGCCTAATGTAAGACGGGCCTGCGTGCCCATATGTGACCCTTTGAAAATAAAGTTCCTTCTTGGTTCTTTGTTATCATTCTGTCCTAAAAGTCCAGATGAGGAAAAGTGTCGTGCGAGGCTTCCTTCTTTCAGGATGTTTCGTGCCTTAATAGGCCTTTTATCGGCAAAGCGGGATCATTGCAAGGAATTTGGATTGAATTGTCCGGTGTAGTTGTGAATCTATTTGTTTACTGTCTCCGATATCATTACCTACAGGTCTGTGAAAATGCCCGACTAATATTGCTTTTATCGGAGTCGGTGTATACATACATTTGGTTGTTGTATAACAGCAGTTGTGAACCACTTGAGGTCACCTGCTTCTGGCGGTGAATCAGAGGGCGCTGGTGGGAGAATGTTTCAGTATAGGCAACTCGGGGCGCGATCTCCAGCCTTTGTGGCCGCGGTTAGAAATGATTGGCCTGCAGGTGTTGTCAGAAAGTCCAGAACACGGCCCTATTATGCTACCGTAGGAATAATTAATCACAGTAACTATTACTTCCTGCGCCAACAGGGTGGGTTGTTCTGAGCTTTTGGCAGGACCCATTTCTTTGTTACAAGAGACCCCGTTGTCTCGCTGCTTCCTAGCACCGTTTTGACGGAGAACAGCCGTAACACCTCTTTTCTCCCCATCCCCACGCACGCGCACCCACACACACACGCACGCGCGCGCGAGACTTCTATCGCATAGAGGAGGAAAAGTTAGTTGCATATCCTTTATAGTTAGTTAGTTAGTAGAGGTTCCAACTTCACGGCAACGGGTCGTCCCTATCATGCTCCGTTCCTGTGCCAGTGAACATCACACAAAATGCTCCCCACTATTCAATGTGAAAAGTGGAACAGACAATTCAACAGCCCGCACAGCCGCCACCTGAATGCCAACGCAAAAGTCCTCCATGAAAACCACAGTTCATCGTCGATGGACTCGGCAGTCACCAGAAAGACCTCATTGACCCGGGTTTTCTCAAATGACTCTGTCTCTATCCGCAGGGCGACCCGCTGAAAGCGTCGCATAAAGCACGAACTCCGTAGCTGCAGCGCCGACTCCCAGGTGTCTCCTGAAAAATGCACCCGTGAACCGAAAAGGCAAATCAGTCAATTCAGCAACAGCCGGTAGCCATTGTTCCGAACATGCAGGTCACTGTACAAACAAAAGCGGATATGTAAAAGCATTCCACGTGAATATCACAGCTCACAGAGTCGCGCCACGCACTCACTCAGTAGCAGGGCGACGGAACCATATACTACCAGTCCAACATGAGGAAAATGCGAAATGCAAACCGCAGCCACAAGGATAAATACTCCAGAGGCCGTAGAGGTTCAATGCCTAACCGCCATGCTGGTTACCGGAAGTCGAGCATATCCTTTACAGGTCATAGCAGTCAACGCCAGCGGGGGTTGTTTTTTTTTTTTTGGGGGGGGGGGGGGGGGGGGCTTTTCGTTATTCCTGGGCAAGTTAGGTTACGTTCAGTATATAGTATATGGAAACAGTTTTTGACAAGACCCACAAATTATGATCGCGGCCAACTCGTTAGTTAGGACAATTTGTGATGGAATGCCGCGGCATAATTCACACTGATAGTTGACAGACACGAAACTGAAGAGAGAATGCGCCTGGGCTGGACTGTCTCCGCCAAGTAGGATTCTGTGAGGCGATCGGTTGGGCAGTTGGCGACTGTTGTGCTCCGTGCCAGGGATATGTTGATTGTATCAGTCTCCTCGTGAAATAAGATAATTGTGTTGCATTTTCCTCTCCCTTTTCGTTTGATTATCTCCTCTTGCAGTCTGAGCGAATACACTGTTTTTGTTCCGTTAACGGGGGAAAATCTTTTCGTGTAGCCTGGGGTTGGGAGAACTATCGTGAACAACGAACAATAGGACACATTTACCGTGTATGATGAAGTCATCTCTTTCCTACACCTCGTGTTTGTCTGTCTGTGCAGTTCTTATTCAATATATAGGAATCGGCTATTCTCATTTTCTTAAAATTCAATAGCAATGCAACACTGGTTGGTTGTAGGTTTATCACGATGGAAGCATCAGCACCCAGATTAGTTTAAAACTCGCACTGCAGGGTCAGATGTAATGTGATGTGAATATATACATTTGTGTGTGTGTGTGTGTGTGTGTGTGTGTATGTGTGTGGAGGGGGGTAGAGATAGGTTATATGTTACACACATTAGTCACTGATACTATTCTACGACTGTGATATATATGAGCATGCGCACGCACATATGTGTGTGTAACATAAACCCTCAGTCAACTAACCACACACCCTCCTCTGGCTGTTTACTGGAGTTCTCATGTCCCTCTGTCTGTCTCCTCCTCCCCTCTCTTCCCCCTCCCTCTTTTTCTCTCTTCTCTCCTCTCTCTTTCCCCCATTTTTTTTCTTTTAAATTCCAGGTTCAATGTCTGGACAATTTCTTAGTTAAAAGGACGTGGGTAGACGATCTAGAACTCTAACGGCCTTGTCCACGTCGCTTCAAACTACGAGACAATAAGTAAGTCACAAATGGCTGTAGAAAAATAACTAAATATGATAACAATTTGAAACCAGTTTATTTTTATACATACATTGTCCCTTTATTTCTCAACATAATTTCCACCAACATTGATGCACTTATCCCATCGTTTTATCATTCCTCCCAAACCGGCTGCATAGAACTGCGTGCTCGTTTTCTAAACCACGTTTTCACTTCACATTCAACTTCGGCGTCATTCGCGAAATGTCTCCCGCCAAGGTGGGTTTTCAGTGGATCAAAAAGGTGGAAATCGCTAGAGGCTAAGTCTGGGATGTAAGGTGGATGTTTCAGAGCTTCCCACCTTAGTTGGTTAATTTTCTCCTTAGTTAATCGAGCCATATGTGGTCTGGCATTGTCATGAAGAAGCAACACTCCTCTAGTCAGCAGTCCTGGACGTTTTCTTCAAATTGCACCATGAAGCATCGATAGAACTTCACAGTACGATTCAGAATTCACAGTGTCACCTTTCTTCTTGAAATTGGTTAAAAACACTCCTTGACAATCCCAGAACACTGTCAGCATAACCTTCCCTGCTGATGGCGTAACCTTGAATTTTTGAACACAAGGCGATGAAAGATGTTTCCGTTGCATTGAAGCACGCTTTTATTCGGGCTGGTAGTGATGCACCCGTGATTCGTCCCCAGTAACAATCCTGTTCAGCATGTTTTCGCCTTCATCTTCGTATCGACAAAGATGATGCAAGTACAGGCCAAAAGTTATATTTTGTGTTCCTCCTTCAATTGTATGGCACCCACCTTGAGCACACTTTCTTAAATTTCATCGATCATGCATTATGCTGTATGCTGAACCATATGAGCACCCTATTGCAGATGCTACAGAGTCTATCGTTACTCGCCTGTCACCTCCAATCATCTCCACTCGCTGCACGGATGCTTCTGTTGCGATATCAACAGGACAATCAACAATTTTAGAGCGTCCTTGAGAAATTTTTTCTACCCAACTATGCACCGCTTTGTGAATGCCCTTTGCAGGCAGTCCTTTTGCCCACAAATAACGCACAACAGCACGTTGCTCTTTGGTTGTACACTCCGTAAGTACAGTAGCCATTTTGTTTATGCGCTGCACATGCGCATGAGACACTTAGCGTCAGCTGACGAACGGGAGTATAAAGTTTGATGTTGCTGTTACCTAATGACACCTGTAGAAAACACAACTACATTTACCTGTCATTCCACAGAACTGTGTGACTTACTTATTGACTCGCCCTCGTACGTCTAGGAGAAAAGTTTTTTTTTATATGGGTTGGCCGAATATGGTTTTCTCTAACATTTCTGTAAATTTGAACGATTGATTGGATTTTGCAGATAAAGTTCACGAGGTCGCCAGCTGACGGCAGCCATTCTTAGTCACCGGTTATAACGTGCATGGTTGGGTACAGAGTAACTGTTGCTGGCTTCCCGTACAGGAACTCTGTAACATGCGGGCGGGTTGGTTGGGGGGGGGGGGTGTGGGTGGGTTGGTGGGTAATATGGGCAGCACTTTGTGTGTCCGTACAGACGTGTGTATGTGTGTGCAGATGTGGTTGGTCATGTTGGCAAACTGTGCGCGGACGGACGTGTGCGTATGTGGATGTACGTAGTCATGTAGGCAAGTGTGTGCTGACAGGCGCGCGCACGCTCGTGCGCGTATGTGGATAGAGAATGGTATGCAAGCTCACATAAGGGGATGATGTGTGTGGACATACTTACTGATGACGCTGCACTGGCAACGACATGAGTGTGCTCGGATGAGTGTTTAGTTCCTGCTGTCTACGTTCGCTACTTGAGAGAAAGCTATGCCACCCATTCCTCCGTGCACCCAAGCTTAAAAAATGTGAAGGTCCTAACACTTCACATACTTTCAGGAGGCTCCTGCCACAGAATCTTCTTGTTATTTACGTCTAGATAAACCAACGAATGCGCGCGCGTGTTTGTGTGATAAATGACTTAAATTATATGATTTAATCCTCCAGGATCAGGCGCAGCTATTCCTAGCAGATTGCCATTGATTCTCCGCATCTAATGCGTTTTTTGAGTACTTCCAATGTCAGAGATGCACACGGCCATTTCAGTTTAAAAGGGGCGTCATTGTAGATACCCGAACCAACCCGGCAGAGAAGAATCATTCTGTGGAAATGGGTTCTTTTTGTCACGCCAGGCTCGTCAATTATTGATCAGTGATTTCCCTCTAGGTTCGCTGATGGCTGGCAGGTGGTATTCACTCAAAGGTAACCGGATGACATTAGGGAGAGGCCAGTGGTTACCCCGAGTCTTTGTCTCACTCCTCTCCCCCAACTTCTCACTCCTCCTCCCACCCCTTTCCGCCCCTATTTGTGTTAGTTTCTGGGATTCTATCTCTGTCTGTCTATGTGAGCGTTAATCTCTGTGTGTATGTTCTAATTCGCGTTTCCCTTTTTTTGTCTTGCGCGCCTCTCTCTCTCGCTCTCTCTCTCTCTCTTTTTTTTCTCTTTCCCTCTCTTTTTCTCTTTCCACCTCAATTTTTCCATGTTTGTTTACGACCGTGTGTGTGTGTGTGAGCGCGCACGTGCGTGTGTGTGTGTGGGTGACCTCTTCCTGTATCTTGGTGTCTGTTCGCGTCTCTCTCTCTCTCTCTCTCTCTCTCTCTCTCTCTCTCTCTCTCTCTCTCTCTCTCTCTCTCTCTCTCTCTCTCCCTCTATTTTTGTTTGTTGACGACTGTGTGTGTGGGGGTGTGTGGCCTCTTCCTGTGCCTTGGTGTCTGTTCGCGTCTCTCTCTCTCTCTCTCTTTCTCTTTCTTTCTCTCTCTCTCTCTCTTTCTCTCTCTTTCTCTCTCTCTCTTTCTCTCTCTCTCTCTTTCTCTCTCTCTCTCTCTCTCTCTCTCTCTCTCTCTCTCTCTCTCTCTCTCTCTCTCTCTCTCTCTCTCTCGTTTTCTCGGTAAAACAACCCCGCTCCCTGTTATTTTGTCTAAATGTGTGTCTGTATGTATTTCTCCCCCACAGCCACCCATCATGACACTTCCCATATTTCTTATGAATTGTTTATTGGCGTCTGTTTCCAGGCCACTGGGCCATGCAGATTTCCTACCCACCGTCCCCGCTGGTCGTATGGTTGTCAGTGGAGAATCACATATGATTGTCACTCGAGAATCGCACACACTCATCTGTGGAGGATAGACTTGCCTATGTTGACAGGAAAGACACCGCATATACTGGTAGCAGAAGTAGCACATTCGTGTCGCTTTGTGTTTGTTTAGTTTAGGAGGCGAAAGGCGGGCAGACCGGAGATAATTTCTACCCAAAAAAATACTGGCAGTAATGATTTAAAAGAATTGTGTTCTTCCCCGTGAGCATGCAGAATTTTCCATTAATTTCCCAAGTGACAGAATCTTTACAATTACAGATATAGGGGACATTAATTTCACGTCTTTCCAGCTTTTAATAGAGCGCAGTGGCACACTCCAGTCTGAGGGACGGGGGTTGGCAAGAGGAGGAGAAGGAGGCCGCAGGAGAAGGCTGAGGTTTATATTAAGGATTTGGGAGGGGAGGGCGAGCTTAAGATGCGGCGTATTGTTGGTGACGTATTAGTTTTTAAAAAAAAAATAAGAAGTGATACAATTCCTGAGATAGTGAGTACGGTACATTGCTTTATAAGTTTTATTGGATCTACAAGAGATACAGCATGCAGGGCGATGCGCGTATCTTTTTGATTTTACAACCACTGAAGACAGAATACAAATTTGCAGAGCACGTGCCTACCTCAGAGTTAACGCAAACACACAAAAATCCACTGCATAGTGAAATCATGAAGGGGACGGGCAGCAGGTTAAAAAGAGGAAAGTCGTGGATGGGTCAAGCGGAAGACATCTCCAACAGGTGTGTTCACTTGAGGACTTAGAACCTGGCGAGGAGTAGGTACAAGTGCCAACAGATTTCTGTACGTCTTTTTCTGTTTGCATCCAACAAGACGCGGTCTGCCACGTTGCTGTCTGAACGTCCCATGTTGATATTATTGTGAAAATCAGTGGTTCCCAAATCGTGAAGCTCCGTTCACCACCCCTAGACCGCAGACAGGCACTGACTTATGGCCATAGTATATTCAGTAATTTCAAAGTGCGTGAGTGCATCACCAGCTCTAGTGGGAACAATAGCAGCAGTATTCTTCACATTGAATAATACTGAAGAAAATGCAATTATCAATCATTTTGGCCTTTATCAAATCGTAATCTCATGTGGTTTCTCTTGAAGAGTCTAGCCTGGACATTCATGGGCGTTGTCTGGTAGGGCAGAATGTCTTTCTCGCTAAGTTTGCTCACTTAAAGATTGAGACGTTTGACTTTTTCTTGAGATCCTCCTTGTGTGATGTATGAAAGGAGACTGGAACACTTATGAAGAGATCCATCTGCAATGAAAGTAATTCTTTACCAACACGAACTTGAGAAGCTTGGTTTCAGTAGCTGACACATCGATGAAGTCTCTGGTCAGATGCCACCAATAGACACGCGTCATTAGATAAAAAACTGTGAAGTCTTTTGTCAGATACCACCAATAGATGTCATTAGACACAAAATAACGAAGTCTCTGCTCAGATGTCATCAATAGACACGTCATTAGATACACAACAATGAAGTCTTTGGTCAGATGTTACCAATAGACACGTCATTAGCTACAAAACAGTGAAGCCTCTGGTCAGATGTCACCAATAGACACGTCATTAGAGACAGAATAATGAAGTCTCTGGTCAGAAGTCACCAATAGACAACGTCATTAGATTCAGAATAATTAAGTCTCTGGTCAGATGTCACCAATAGACAGCGTCATTAGATACAGAATAATGAAGTCTCTGGTCAGATGTCACCAATAGACACGTCATTAGATACAGCATAATGAAGTATCTGATCAGATGTCACCAATAGACAACGTCATTAGATACAGAATAATGAAGTCTCTGGTCAGATGTCACCAATAGACAACATCATTAGATACACAACAATGAAGTATCTGATCAGATGTCACCAATAGACAACGTCATTAGATACAGAATAATGAAGTATCTGATCAGATGTCACCAATAGACAACGTCATTAGATACAGAATAATGAAGTCCCTGATCAGATGTCACCAATAGACACGTCACTAGATACAAGCCATTGAAGTATCTGGTCAGATGTCACTAATAGACAAGCGCCATTTCATACAATACATTTTAGTCTCTGGTCAGATGTCACCAATAGACAAACGTTATTAGACACAACAAGAACATGGTTTAACAGATCCTTCCTACCGACATTATGTTAGAACCGAAGAACTAGGTAGCGGGTGACACCACGAGAAGAATTCTAGCGTCGGGATCAAGTTTCTGTTAACCTAACGTGATAAGAAGAGCTAAGATCAGAAATTATGACATCAGAAAGCACGATTGTACAATGCCAAAAATGGATTTTATCGAATCAGTGAGTGAGATGGTTAAATCAATTAGCAAGATTGTCCCAAAACAACATACCACAAATAGCATAGGCTTTTGTTGAGTTGCGGCGGTAACTTCAAGAAACATCCATCGCAAGCGATGGATTATTTACATATTCTAAGGCTAGACTGAACAGTGTGTGGAAAAGTATAATAATAATAACAACAAAAGCTGTCGTATCATCATCAAGCAATACAAGTGGCCTATGGTACCCCATCTTTTATATGAGCTGGAGAGTGGACGCACATTCCAGAATCGGCGAAGGGATCCAGGTTTTTGAAACAAATGCATTATGAAAACAGTGCACATACGGTATATGGAGCATGAAACAAATGCCTATATTAGATACAAAATACGTGTCTGATTGCTGGCCAATAAGAACCACTTGTATTCAGCAGCGAAACGTCGAAGTCTGTATGTCACATGTTATGACGCCCACGATCAACTTCCGGAATTATGGGATGAGATGCTGATCCCAATTGCGACCTTAACTCATACTATGCCATGGCTATTATTTAACTCTAAGAGGTAAGCGTTTAGTACTTTAAAGTAACAGGTTCTCAGGACAGGGCGTGTTAAAGTTGTGAGTTAAGGCAGCAATGGATTTTATCAAATCAGCGAGTCAGATGGTTCGACCATGTAGCAAATATGTCGCAAAACAGCATATCGGAAATAGCACAGACGTTTGAGTTGCAAACTACGTGCTATTGACATGCTATTGCTGTACGCGCCAGTGTTCTTTAGAACATGCCATGTGGGCTGACGTGAACTCCATAAGCCAGCCAGTTATGACGTTAGCTGTTGTTTATCACTTATGTCCCGACAATGTATACTTTTACAGTGTCCCATCGATTTCTGTTAACTTCTTTAGCCTAGACAAAGATTACCCCACGTTTTCTATCTACATTGTAGGTAATCTGGCATATTACGGTGACATCTCCACATAATTGATGTTATTCATTAATTTGTTTCTTTTGAACTTTTTGCTGTTTGTTCTCATTTGTCTAGAATATTAATCACGCTTGGACTAAATTTTGCGTAATGCGTTTTATTCTTCCTTGTATATTTCTCCCCTTTACTCGTTCTTTCTTTCTTTCTTTCTTTCTTTCTTTCTTTCTTTCTTTCTTTCTTTCTTTCTTTCTTTCTTTTTGTACAGTAGACATGTGAAGATAATGACAAGGGAATTGCGAGGTTGTTTTTGACAATCTTCTCCGTGATATTCGGCGAGTGTGATAAATAACGAGAGCTAGCAATTGCTCAGATATATGCCCATTATCCAGGTTGATCCAGTGCATACCTGCTGCCGACATGGATTTATTGATTAACTGTAGCATTCTCTGGCCCTAAGGGGAAATCTTCAAACTAACGATGGGGAAGTCTATCCTTGAAGTGTACGTAGCGTTTGCTTATTTTCTTTATCCGCTTGCTTCCAGACTTCCATCGCTTTGATAATCGATCAGAAGATCATAAACTGGCCCCAGCAATTAAATAGCAGTACGTGAGCCTCTAGTCACCAATGTCTTCTACTTGTAGGCTTTAGATATTTATTGATGAATATGCTGTTGGAGTTAATAATGTGTACATTTATCTGTCCGGCGCCATGCGTTCGTTTGGAAAGCTCTGTCAAAGTTCCAGTCGAGCTCCTAAGTTGAAGTGGGCTTTCTATTCCAGCCCTTGTTTTTGAGCACATCTCCCGAAGAATCGATCATTAGTTCGTGCTTTCTTGCCTAGGATGATAAATGTTTGCTCAAGTTCTGGGATGCAAGCAGTCATTTTTCCCCCCTCCTCGGGAGCTTCAAACGCGGTTCTTATGGCATGCAGCTCACGTGTTTGCTGTTCTTCTTCTCCATTATTTCTAGCACTTCTGAAGGCAGCTGGACTGTGCTCGATTAGAGGCGGCATGATGCTTACCAGACAATCGAAGGGCTCAGTTGGCTAGTAATGATGCCCTGCGTCTACGGGAACTCTGCTCTGCACTGTTGCTGGGTTGGTTTTGTTTTTAAGGGATTAGGTTGCCTTCATTGGAAAGGGGGGGGGGGGGAGAGACAGAGAGAGAGTGAGAGTTTTACACGGTCATTACATGTGCCGCGAGTGTATTTTCCCATGGCTTACAACAGGGTTGTTTTCCCAGTCTAACGATACATATATTCTCCTCTTCCTCCCCCCCCCCCCACCCCGGAGATCTAACGAGATCCACTTCTATATAGATTTTCACGAGTGCTATGTTTTTCTTCTACGCGAGATGCACTGTGGCTGGCTTGCTTATTCGCGGAGCGTCCGAAAGAACTGTTTTCTCTGTCATGTCATTACTTTAAGAAGGCGAAATACTATAGGTCGCCTTCTTTTAGCTATGTACATTGTAATCCATTCAGCGCGAAGATAAGATTGAAAAACATAAAAAAATAAGCCAGTGACTGGCGACAATACATTGCATACTCTCTCTCGCTCTCTCTCTCTCTCTCTCTCTCTCTCTCTCTCTCTCTCTCTCTCTCTCCTCTCTATCTCCTCCCTCTTTTCTCAAGCCTCTCCAGGTCTCTGTTTCTCTCTCTTCCCTCTCCGTCCCTTTCCTCTCTCAACTACCACTCTTTCTTCCCCTTCTATCAACTATCTTTAATTCTGCCTAATCTCCACCCCCTTAAGTAACCATCTCTCTCTCTCTCTCTCTCTCTCTCTCTCTCTCTCTCTCTCTCTCTCTCTCTCTCTCTCTCTCTGAAACTGCCTCCTTCTCGCCCTTCTCTCAACTCTTTCAACTTCCTCCCTCTCTCTAACACGCATGCTATCTCTCTCGCTCACTTTCTCTAAAAACACACTCACTGTCTCTCTCTCTCTCTCTCTCTCTCTCTCTCTCTCTCTCTCTCTCTCTCCTCTCTCTCTCTCTCTCTCTCTCTCTCTCCCCCGTTACATTTCATAACCCTCCTGCTGTCTGTACATTTGCGTAATGTACACGGCTTTATTTGTTCGGCCTCTTATGATCACACCACTGACCTGGCCCGACTTTTTTGTGAGAGAATGAAGTGCGAAGGAAGAGCGTCCAGCTGTATACAGTCAGTTAGAAATGGATTTTTGTCACTCGTCTTCTGACACATTTATTAGATTTGGCATCCAAACAAAAGCTATAACCCCTCCGCACCATTCGTCTGACACACTCAGCCAGTTTGTATCGATGGAAACTCCCCATTCCCCAGAATCAATAATGACTAGAAGCTAGGAGCCGACAACCCAAGCGACACATTTATTCAGATAAGCATGTAAGTGCGTGATTTAAAACTGGACGTGCCAGCTTTAATGTAATACCTCTACCCGGAAATTGTAGATTACCTTAAGATGGTCATGAGATGCCTCGAGGCAAATCTGGAGTCTTGGGCAGATTACGTTTGTTGCCCGCAGTACTCTTCCACTGAATCGTTTTCCCGAATTCATATCTTTATATGGTTAGCATTCATTCAGACATGAATGGGTTGTTACTGTATGTTTGTGTCGAAGCAAAACGTAATCGCGGTTCCCTTCTCATAGAAATCCCCCAAAGCTTTGGAGTCGCCGAAACGTGAAACTGCTCAGACTTGGTTGTTAATTGTGAAGTGTCATGTACGGCTTCATATATTCACTGCTGTTTGAAGCTTTAACACAAAAGAAAATAAAGAATTGTAAGTTTTAAAGTTGGGTGTAGAAATGTAGTAGTTCACTGTCCCCAATAATGGTGGATCATATTTGGCAACCAAGTTGAGCTGCATTTTTAGCGTCTCGATCCATGTTGAAGAGAGATATAGAATGTCAAGAATTAAATAATTGTTGGTCATGTTATGGGATTGATCAACGTTTCATCGCCTTGAAATGAATACAATACAATAATGACTAATACAAATGATAATAAATCCTTAAAATCGTTAAACTTTTCGTTATAACAACTTTTGTCAAGAATAACACAAACATGACTTTAACTTGTAAGATTATAAATTATAACACATAATATATGAACAAATGAACACAAAATAGTGTTGGGCGTTTGCCGTGACAGCCGCGTTTAGTAATAATCCGCAGTGTAATGATGCTGAATCGGGAAAGGTACAAATAAATATGGGCACTGTAGGAATCCTCCGTGGCGAAGTGGTCAAGCCGTCTCACTCGGGCTCTGAAGGTTGTGGGTTCGATTCCGGGTCGCGTCATTCGGTTCATGAGTGCATTTTTTCTGAGACTCCTGAGGGTCGTCGCTGGAGCTAAGGAGTTCGTGAATCGTGCGACGCTTTCGACATTTCATTGCGGAAAGACACTGAGCCATATGGGATTTAAAAACCCGGTGCAATGACGTCGATCATGTCGACTTTAAAGTAGGATCTACGTTTTAGTTTTGCCCTATTTTACCAGAGAGCTTGGGACGCAGAGGTGTTTCCAAGGCACCAGGGCCGGGTTATATACTGGCCAAGACCTATTGACGCGTCCTCGTCGAGCGTCCTGGGCAACAGGTCCCTTCGGGGTCCTGGCTAAAGTCAGCAGGATCGCCGATTCCTCCGAAGTCGGAGAGTGTCTGCCTGTACGGCGAGGAACCACCAGTCTGCACACCAATAAGCCAGACATGGGACAACGGATACTCACGCAAAACTCAGGTCCTGTATGACATCACACTGATGTTGGACAACAGGATGTCTTCATCCGACATACAGGACGTCGCGTTGGAGCTCAAGCCAACGAACACAAGCAAGCAAGCAAGCAACCAGAGAGCTTCTTTGCATTAATTTTCGGTTTCTTGTTTTTGTGCCTCCGATTTAAGGATATATAGAGTCCTCGTGAGCTGGTCTCTCTGGCCGAGGGGTTACACGACTTTCTTCGTAATCCCGTTTATCCACGCAGGATAACGCAGCGCGCGAGAATTGGAAGCGGTTCTCCCTGCGTTGGTGACGTGCGGGATAACTGAGCCGGCCGCTCAGAAAGCAATGGAAAACTACTGAGCGTAATCTTGCCAGGAAATCAACAATCAGCTGAAAGATGCTGATGTTGACAGCGATGTCCTGTAAAGGATATGCGAATTAAAAAAAAAAAAAGAGGAGTACTCGTGACGTTAAATTCCCCGATTATTTCAAGATCGCATTAAAACAGAAACCGATTACCGAGTATTGTACCATTGTCTACAAATGTATACATCTTTGCTTTCTGTTTTTTTCTTCTTACGGAGATAAAGAGACTGTCTTTTTAAGACGTAAGTTGACTTGTAAATTTCGTTTTATATAGATGTTATGAATTGCTCTAGTTTGAATAATTAAATTTAGCGTCCATTTTTACGCGTACAATTTTCGACTATTTAAGTCGGCGGTTACACCCCAAACCGAAATCATTAAGATCGTATGCTATGAAACCGTAATTTCCAGTGGCGGGAAAATAGCGATTTTCCATGTCATAATCCAGTGATGATCATTTAATATTCAACACCCATTTTAGAATATATATGTGTAAATGTTATCACTCTACAAGTTCGGTTACATTTTTTGTGTAGTGAGGAGGGGGGGGGGGGGGGTAAACTTTGTACGGCGAATTTTTCTGGTCGCAATGATCGCCGCCTCGCGTTGACAACCGCGCGTGCTGTCACACGGTATGACAGCATGTCGTTGAGATGTATATGTGTGTGTGTTCTATATATATTATATATATATATATATATATATATATATATATATATATATATATATATATATATATATATATATATACTATAACTGGCAGTAGTTATCTGTTATTGAGTTAGACCGCGGCTGTGTTAATCTACCTTGGCACGAGTGTAACCAACAGTTATGTGAGTGTGTATGTGGGGTCACAAAAAGTGAAAAGGTCAAAATCGTTTTGTGTTTTATATGTCTATATTAAATGATAAACGGACACACAACCATTTATATCTCCCCTTAGAATTGGTCTACAGACTTGAATAAGGTACCGTTGGATTTGTGTTTTTTAAGAGTTATCCAACTATGTAGGTTATCTAATTTAAAAAAAAAAACAATTTAGAAAAAGTTACTAAAGTGGCTACTTTCAAGCAACTTGTTTTTTAAATGGGCACTATACGGCTAAGACTGATATAAACTAAATATAGACTTTTCTGTGGAAATAATATGATTAGAAAAAAAAAGGGGGGGGGGGAGATAAAATCACAGCAGACACGATAAAAATAGTTAAATCGTGGCATCCACAACAGTATTGATTTCTGTTGGATGAACACATCCCACAGCAGTAATTAAGTGACCCTCCATTCTCAGTCTGACCGAACTGTTCGATGACCTAATATATGTACACACCCTTTCGACAGTATCTGCCTTGGAACTACCTTGGCCTTTACACTGTCCTTTTAATTGTCGCTTTTCTACTCTTCAATGTCTAGTCTTCATTATTAAGTGACTATATTTAGCACAGCTTTCTAACCTGCTGTACATAAATAATCAATTTCAGAGAGTTTTTATAAATCGCCGTGTAATTTAGCCGGGGATGAGAGGCAAAAAAGATGTTTAATCAATCCTAATATCCTTGATTGTAACTCGTCCGCGAGTGAAGGCCGAGCTTCATCCATTAGCTCCGCAACAACAAAAAATGTAATAGTGTTTGATAATTTCCACTACTTGGAACGCGAGTATGTGCAGATTAATGAAATTTCTAGATCTTTCTGAGATAAAATCGAAGGCCTGGAGTGGTCACTGTACACCGTCGCACCCTCCCCCGTGTTTGTATCTTTTGTCTCTCTGTGTGTTGTGTGGGTGGTGCGTGCATGTGCGCGTGCATACACATACGCGCAAGCTCGCTTAAGATATATTTACAACCGTAAAAGGTAATTATAAAATACATCGTTAACGAGTTTAGAGAAGAAAAAATATATAACCAGGGAAGAATGAACGTTAGGGATGCCGGGCGTAATTATGCCACAATTAATTTCTTTGAGTGAGGGAAAACAGTTGATAGTATGGGAGAAGAAAAGGCATCTGTAATAGCATTAGATATATTATCATGCAGCGGATCAGCAACGGCATCGTGGTTAGTGGTCCGCCTTAAAGACGGTGGTTTGGAGGGCAGTTCACAATAGACGACTGGACTGGACTCTTTTTCTCCCCCCCCCCCGCTTCTCTCTCTCTCTTTTCTCTTCTCTCTCTCTTCTCTCT
>JACEFZ010017504.1:0-18868 GCA_014155875.1 Cepaea nemoralis | reverse complement strand
AAAAAATTTTTTAAGCTTCCAATCAAATTAAAACCCGTTTTTTTTCCCCAAAAATTTTTTTTAACCTTTCCCTTCCTTACCCCATTAATTTTTCCCCCCTTTGGAGTTTTTTACTTTTTTTGGCTACCCCCCTTACCCCTTTTATCGCCCTACCACTTCTCCTCTTCCTCCTCTTTTTCTCTCCTCGACCATCTCTGCTCCTACTTCTCCCCCTACGCTTTCTGCTAATATTAATCCTTTTTCCTTTCTGTCTCCTCCTTCTCCTCCTCCTCCTCCTCCTCCTCCTCCTCCTCCTTCTTCTTCTTCTTCTTCTTCTTCTTCTTCTTCTTCTTCTTCTTCTTCTTCTTCTTCTTCTTCTTCTTCTTCTTCTTCTTCTTCTTCGTCTACACCTGCCTTTTCTCTTCGTCTATATTACTGTGCCAAATCTTTCTATCACTACGTTCTAATTTTAGCTGACCCCGCGCCTCGCTGTATTCTGTCACAAACCTGTCATCTGGTGTTCCCAAAAACCCGTCTTGATTTGCCTGTATCATTTGGAAACCGTTTTCCTTATTCACCCATCACTCCATCTGTCCAATTATGCAGTAAAACTTGCGGCGTCCCATAGGTCATACGGGCATTGGGGTGGAAGTTTCCGTGCACTTATATAAGGCTAAATGTAAACTAGGGGAGACCTTCTTGTACCATAAGACGTCATGGTATATGGCGCTAGGCTTATATAGCCTGCTCTGTGGCAAAGGGGTTACGTACGCAATTCGTAATCCCGCATACCGCGTTCGAAACACAGCTGCGGGACATTTGGCAGCAGACCGCATTGCGTTGGTTTTCATGCATGGGTATGAGTGCCGATCCTTCAGAAAGCAATGGCAAACTACTGAACGTGAACTTGCCAAGAAATCATAAACAGCTAAATATTGCTGGGGTTAACTGCGACGTCCTGTAAAGGATGTGTAACAAACTTTTAACAATATTTCTGGAACAGTCGAAACTCAGTGACTGATGTGGTCAGTGTAACAGCGACGGTCTTTTTTTTCCAGGTCATTTTCTGGTAAGCATGTTAAGCTGGGCCACCTGGTCAGTCAAACAAACAAAAAAACATTCTACTGCGAGAGGATTCAAACATTTGACCATCGGGCCGTCAGGCAAGCGTTCGAGTCCACTCGAGTAGAATTAGTTGCTTGCTTGCTTGCTTGTGTTCGTTGGCTTGAGCTCCAACGCGAAGTCCTGTATGTCGATGAAGACATCCTGTTGTCCAACATCAGTGTGATGTCATACAGGACCTGAGTTTTGCGTGAGTATCCGTTGTCCCATGTCTGGCTTATTGGTGTGCAGACTGGTGGTTCCTCGCCGTACAGGCAGACACTCTCCGACTTCGGAGGAATCGGCGATCCTACTGACTTTAGCCAGGACCCCGAAGGGACCTGTTGCCCAGGACGCTCGACGAGGACGCGTCAATAGGTCTTGGCCAGTATATAACCCGGCCCTGGTGCCTTGGAAACACCTCTGCGTCCCAGTAGAATTAGTGATTGGTTTACAGACCAGGCAGTCCGGTTTAACATGCTTACCATATATATATATATATATATATATATATATATATATATATATATATATATATATATATATATATATATATATATATATATATATATATATATATATCCCCCGATGTGTCTCCACCTTGACGTGGTGGGGGAGCTTGCGTGTCCCATCGACCCCATTTGCTTGCCGATGGATGAAAAACTACATATCGGACAGCTTATGGGATAGGGATCAGACTAAGAGAGACACAACCTGCTGTCCTGCAGGTAGACTGTGAGGATAGCAGTCAAAAATTTAAATCAGGTGCACGAAGGCAGAAGTTCTTGGTCCGGACAAAACTCTTAAGGCTCCCTGTCGAGGGCTGTGGCTGAACGCCTCTAAGCCACAAACCCTCGGATCTGAGAGCCAGGCTGATACCCACCTACCGAAAAATAGAGGCGTGATTCTGAGCAAGCTACATGCTCAGGTCTGATACATGTTCGAAGGCTCTCAGCTGGGGGATATGAGAGATTCCCGGATGAGAGGGCCAGGCCGTTTCTCGTTCACTGCTGCACGAAGGTAAGGTGCTGAGCCGGCAGCACATGTAGCCTACCTCGTGAGCGAGCACAAAAAGTCAGAAGTCCCCCAGTCGAAGGAAATGGTTATGCAAACTGTCTGTATCTAACTCATAGAGAGTGTAGACAAAAGTGGAAGAACGTCTCAATGACGCGAAATGGAACGCACGGCGAGCGAACCTATTGCGTGGTCCGAAGTCAAAAGCAAAGCTTACCGAGTGGATGTCGCCCACAGTCTGACCGTTCCTGGTGTGTGCTTGAGCGGCCAGTGGCAAGCGAGATGCCCAACATATGGAAGTGAGGAACTAAAGCAGCCATGAGCAGGACGTGGCAACTCCTCGGGTGAGCCCAGTCTCAGAGCAATATGTGCCGGCTCTGCAATTATGGAAGCCTCCTTGGATAGCGAGAGAATGCCCATGATCTGTCCCTGCCTTCCCTTGAGGGTTGACCATTTTGTCGTTGACCGTTCTATCCTGACCAGCTGAGATGTGGGCGGCATCACAACAATAAGTCTAACGTGCCTCAAAACCCGAGGAAGGCTAACCTCATTAAAAAATGCCCGCCGAAGCCGGCAGTGCTGGCCTACGGGTGGCAAAATAAAAACTGGCACTACGCATTTTACGTCCGAGTGAAACGTCTCGTCCATTTGTCTCTCGTGCTAGGAACAGCTCTGACTACCTAGTTTCCGAATGCCGCTCTTGCTCGGAACAGCTCTGACTAGGTAGTTTTCCGAATGTCCGCCGTGCCTGGAACAGCTCTGAAGGGCGCAAGGACAAGCACATGTCCGAAAACTCGCTGAGTGGATACCATCTGCAGACTTGTCTGGTTTGTGCAGGAACGGCCCGTGGTGAAGGAAAGCCCAATATATTGAAGTGAGGATTTAAAGCAGCCATAAGCAGGACGTGACGATTCCCTCGGCTAGCCCAGAACCAGGGCGCTATGTGTCGGCCCTGCAACTATGGAAGCAACCTTGGATGGCGGAAAATGCTATGGACTGTCCCTGCCTTCCTTTGAGGGATGACCGTTGTCTTCGACCGTTCCATCCTGGCCAGCTGGGTTGCAGACGGCACCGCAAAAGTGAGAGTCTCCCAGGAATGCTACCTGGTCAAAAAAGCACGCTAAAGTCGGATGTGTTGGCCTACGGGTTTCGGCCCAAGGGCGCATAACAGACACACCGCAATCACATCTGAAAAAAAAAACACTCCGGATGATCGCAAAGAAGATATATATATATATATATATATATATATATATATATATATATATATATATATATATATATATATATATATATATATATATATATATATATATATATATATATATATATATGGGGGGGGGAGGGGAGTGTCGCCTGGCCGAGTGGTTAGAAAACCCAACTATTATTTGGGAGTTCCGCCCCTTTTTCCACAGGGAAGGAATGGTCCTAATGCTGAATAGGCTAAGATATATATATATATATATATATATATATATATATATATATATATATATATATATATATATATATATATATATATATATATATATTATATATAAAAGGCGATCTCCGTCTGTCTGTCTGTCTGTATGTCCCTATGTCCTTTATGCGCTCGCGAACGGCCCATCCGATTGAGATGAAATTTTCTACACGTCTTCCTTTCATTCCAGCGCAGCCCACTGTCATATTTTTTTAGTGTGAAATCGGCTGCTTACCCAATATTATTTCATTTTTCATTTTTCATTATAATTTCATATATCTCAGGGGACTTAACTCTGTAAAAGTTATTTCAAGGGGCATAACTTTTCTGTATAACTTATAGTCATATTGTGGCATCGTTTTCAAAGATTTATAAACTCTTTGTCCATAGTTATGTACCGGCATATGAGTTATAATAAATAATGATACAATCTGTAAGGCATTTTCAAAGTTTTCATAAAAATAATGCATAATGCATAACATTGTAACTCATCTTTTTTTGCTTAAAGAATGAATAAATAATAGTTACCTTATCTCTATCAAGTTTGAAGATTTTATATTTCTTTACACTGTCGCCAACTCTAAGAAGACATGGAACAACTTCAGCCATTATTAAATCTACAGGCATATGCGTTATATTCCTCCTCCTCCTCCTCTCCCCTCCTCCACCTCCTACCCTCTTCCTCTTCTCCTCCCCCTCCTCCCTCTCCCTCCTCCATCCTCCTCTTCTCTCTTTCTCCTCCTCCTCCCTCTTCCTCCTCCCAGCTCCTACTCCTCCTTTTTCTTCTTCTTCTGCTGCTGCTGCCGCTGCTCCATTTACCCAAGTTAATTGTTGGGGAAGATGTAAAGATCTTTCAAGTGCTCTTTCTAATGCTTTTTGTAAGTTGGTCTTCGTTTATCTAAGGTTGTTCTAACTGCAACCAATAAATGATTAGACAGACAGACAGACAGACAGACAGACAGACAGACAGACAGACAGACAGACAGACAGACAGACAGACAGACAGACAGACAGACAGACAGACAGACAGTCGGGAACGGGAACTTATATGACTACTCATATGAATTAAATGAGATGCTTCCCATCAGGGGCTGGGCGAAGCCGGGCCGGATCAGACAGATAGACAGACAGAGAGACAGACAGACAGACAGATAGATAGTCGGGAACGGGAACGTGAGCTTATATGACTACTTATATGAATTAAATGAGATGCTCCACACCAGGAGCTGGGCGATACCGGGCCGGGTCAGACAGACAGACAGACAGACAGACAGACAGACAGATAGTCGGTAACGGGAACGGGAACTTATATGACTACTTATATCAGTGTTTCCCAACGTGGGGCCCACGCCCCACAGGGGGGCAATTCGATTGTTAAGGGGGGCGGCAATTCGAAAACGGAAGAAATCGGCTGAATATAACAAAACGGGGAGACTTGAGACTGAAGTTAACTAAATTGGAACCTGACATAAGATCTCTTTGCAGCAAGCATCAAGCGCAAGGATCTCACTAAATTTAAATAATAAAAAATTACTAATAATTAAAATAATATTGAAAAATCTTTCATTAAAATTATTTTGTACTTGAATTTCAGTTCTCCATTATATGTTTTGAAAATTTACTTACTGTGTTTGCTCAATAATTTCCTAGTGATTTCTTCCTAAAACCTATCATTCAAGTTTCTTTAGTGAACATTTCAATTTTTGAATATTAAAAATAATGTATATGTTGAAGGGGGGGGGGGGGCGTGGAGCGGGGGAGGGGGGCAATATGAATTTTAGAAAGGCTTAAGTGGGGCATGGCACCAAAAAGGTTGGGAAACACTGACTTATATGAATTAAATGAGATGCTCCCCAGTTCCACCAAGGACTGGGCGATGCCGGGTCGGGTCAGACAGACAGACAGACAGACAGACAGACAGACAGACAGACAGACAGTCGGTAACGGGAACGGGAACTTATATGACTACTTATATGAATTAAATGAGATGCTCCCCACCAAGGACTGGGCGAAGCCGGGCCGGGTCAGCTAGTATATATATATATATATATATATATATATATATATATATCTATATATATATATATTATATATATATATATATATATATATATATATATATATATATATATATATATATATATATAGATATATTATATGATAAAATTTCAGAGTGTTATAGGTAATCAGAAGAATAGACTTTTCATCATTTTGTCTGGTGACTTGATTGCCAAGAAAGGATCGGATAACACGGGCTTTGAAGCGATAATATAAACTCGACATAAGGTAATGAATGAAAATGGAGAGATAGGCAACCTGCGCGGTGAATCTATATGTCATAGGCTGGAGTGATTTTCCACATAAAATAATACATACAACACGTGGGTTTCACCAGAGTTCAAAATAGAAAATTAAATTGACCATGTCTGTATTAGCCAGAAATGTAGATAATCTCTATATGACGTAATGGATGTTTTAGAGCCGCTGTTGTAGATTCAGATCATTGTCTGCCGGAGTGCTGAAATGAAGCTGAAATTCAAGAGATGAATACTGTCTTAGACTTTATTTTTATTGCCACTCTTCTATGGTTTCTGCATTAGATTGATTTTATTTGAGTGAAATACGACCTATTTTTCTGTATATTCACATCTCCAGGGCCTGAATTTGACTTTCTAATTGCTTGTCCATTGACGGGACATCCGCGCCATATTTATAAATGCTGACGTTTAACAAGTTTCGTGTTTAATATGCTGTCGCAGCTCTACAAATCTGCAAAACTTTATGATGTCGGATCTGGCAGCCTACGTTCGTAACTTCATCATGGGGCTTGGCTAGGACAGACAATGACGATCATGGAAAGTAATGTATGCAAATTATGACCACGACTGACGATAAAAGAAACAAGACGCACAAGGAATCAGTCGACAGTTTCGACGAACAGAAAAAATATATATATACTTAGCTGAAAACCAGAAATAGCTGAGTCTACAATTAAGTTGGGGAGCCGTGGTAGCGTAGTGGCTAGACAATAAAGTTGTGGAGTCGTGGTAGCGTAGTGACTAGACAATTAGATTGGGGAGCCATGGTAGCGTAGTGGCTAGACAATTAGGTTGGGGAGCCATGGTAGCGTAGTGGCTAGACAATTAAGTTGGGGAGTCGTGGTAGCGTAGTGGCTAGACAATTAAGTTTGGGAGCCGTGGTAGCGTAGTGGCTAGTCAATTAAGTTGGGGAGCCGTGGTAGCGTAGTGGCTAGACAATTAAGTTGGGGAGCCGTGGTAGCGTAGTGGCTAGACAATGAAGTTGGAGAGCAATGGTAGCGTAGTGGCTAGACAATTATGTTGGAGAGCCGTGATAGCGTAGTGGCTAGACAATTAAATTGGGGAGTCATGGTAGCGTAGTTACTAGACAATTAAGTTGGGGAGTCATGGTAGTGTAGTTACTAGACAATTAAGTTGGGGAGCCATGGTAGCGTAGTGGCTAGACAATTAAGTTTGGGAGCCGTGGTAGCGTAGTGGCTAGTCAATTAAGTTGGGGAGCCGTGGTAGCGTAGTGGCTAGACAATTAAGTTGAGGAGCCGTGGTAGCGTAGTGGCTAGACAATGAAGTTGGAGAGCAATGGTAGCGTAGTGGCTAGACAATTATGTTGGAGAGCCGTGATAGCGTAGTGGCTAGACAATTAAATTGGGGAGTCATGGTAGCATAGTTACTAGACAATTAAGTTGGGGAGTCATGGTAGTGTAGTTACTAGATAATTAAGTTGGGGAGCCGTGGTAGCGCAGTGGCTAGACAATTAAGTTGGAGACCCGTGGTAGCGTAGTGGCTAGACAGTTAGATGGGGAGCCGTGGTAGCGTAGTAGCTAGACAATTAAGTTGGAGAGTCATGGTAGCATAGTTACTAGACAATTAAGTTGGGGAGTCATGGTAGTGTAGTTACTAGACAATTAAGTTGGGGAGCCGTGGTAGCGTAGTGGCTAGACAATTAAGTTGGGGAGCCGTGGTAGCGTAGTGGCTAGACAATGAAGTTGGAGAGCCGTTGTAGCGTAGTGGCTAGACAATGAAGTTGGAGAGCCGTGGTAGCGTAGTGGCTAGACAATTATGTTTTAGAGCCGTGGTAGCGTAGTGGCTAGACAATTAAGTTGGGGAGCCGTGGTAGCGTAGTGGCTAGACAGTTAGATGGGTAGCCGTGGTAGCGTAGTGGCTAGACAATTAAGTTGGGGAGCCGTGGTAGCGTAGTGGCTAGACAATGAAGTTGGAGAGCCGTGGTAGCGTAGTGGCTAGACAATTAAGTTGGGGAGTCATGGTAGTGTAGTGGCTAGACAATTAAATTGGGGAGTCATGGTAGCGTAGTTACTAGACAATTAAGTTGGGGAGACGTGGTAGTGTAGTTACTAGACAATTAAATTGGGGAGTCATGGTAGCGTAGTTACTAGACAATTAAGTTGGAGAGTAATGGTAGTGTAGTGGCTATACAATTAAATTGGGGAGTCATGGTAGCATAGTTACTAGACAATTAAGTTGGGGAGCCGTGGTAGTGTAGTGGCTAGACAATTAAGTTGGGGAGCCATGGTAGTGTAGTGGCTAGACAATTAAGTTGGGGAGCCGTGGTAGCGTAGTGGCTAGACAATTAAGTTAGGGAGCCGTGGTAGCGTAGTGGCTAGACAATGAAGTTGGAGAGCCGTGGTAGCGTAGTGGCTAGACAATTAAGTTGGGGAGCCGTGGTAGCGTAGTGGCTAGACAATTAAGTTGGGGAGCCGTGGTAATGTAGTGGCTAGACAATGATGTTGTGGAGCAGTGATCGCGTAGTGGCTTGACAATGAAGTTGGAGAGCCGTGGTAGCGTAATGGCTAGACAATTAAGTTGGAGAGCCGTGGTAGCGTAGTGGCTAGACAATTAAGTTTGGGAGCCATGGTAGCATAGTGGCTAGACAATTATGTTTGGGAGCCATGGTAGCGTAGTGGCTAGACAATTAAGTTTGGGAGCCATGGTAGCGTAGTGGCTTGACAATTAAGTTTGGGAGCCATGGTAGCGTAGTGACTAGACAATGAAGTTAGGGAGTCGTGGTAGCGTAGTGGTTAGACAATTATGTTGGAGAGCCGTGGTAGCATAGTGGCTAGACAATTAAGTTGGAGACCCGTGGTAGCGTAGTGGATAGACAATTAAGTTGGAGAGCCGTGGTAGTGTGGTGGCTAGACAATTAAACTGGGAGCCGCGGTAACGTAGTGGCTAGACAATGAAGTTGGAGAGCCGTGGTAGCGTAGTGGCTAGACAATTAAGTTGGGGAGTCATGGTAGTGTAGTGGCTAGACAATTAAATTGGGGAGTCATGGTAGCGTAGTTACTAGACAATTAAGTTGGGGAGACGTGGTAGTGTAGTTACTAGACAATTAAATTGGGGAGTCATGGTAGCGTAGTTACTAGACAATTAAGTTGGAGAGTAATGGTAGTGTAGTGGCTATACAATTAAATTGGGGAGTCATGGTAGCATAGTTACTAGACAATTAAGTTGGGGAGCCGTGGTAGTGTAGTGGCTAGACAATTAAGTTGGGGAGCCATGGTAGTGTAGTGGCTAGACAATTAAGTTGGGGAGCCGTGGTAGCGTAGTGGCTAGACAATTAAGTTAGGGAGCCGTGTAGCGTAGTGGCTAGACAATGAAGTTGGAGAGCCGTGGTAGCGTAGTGGCTAGACAATTAAGTTGGGGAGCCGTGGTAGCGTAGTGGCTAGACAATTAAGTTGGGGAGCCGGGGTAATGTAGTGGCTAGACAATGATGTTGTGGAGCAGTGATCGCGTAGTGGCTTGACAATGAAGCTGGAGAGCCGTGGTAGCGTAATGGCTAGACAATTAAGTTGGAGAGCCGTGGTAGCGTAGTGGCTAGACAATTAAGTTTGGGAGCCATGGTAGCATAGTGGCTAGACAATTATGTTTGGGAGCCATGGTAGCGTAGTGGCTAGACAATTAAGTTTGGGAGCCATGGTAGCGTAGTGGCTTGACAATTAAGTTTGGGAGCCATGGTAGCGTAGTGACTAGACAATGAAGTTAGGGAGTCGTGGTAGCGTAGTGGTTAGACAATTATGTTGGAGAGCCGTGGTAGCATAGTGGCTAGACAATTAAGTTGGAGACCCGTGGTAGCGTAGTGGATAGACAATTAAGTTGGAGAGCCGTGGTAGTGTGGTGGCTAGACAATTAAACTGGGGAGCCGCGGTAACGTAGTGGCTAGACAATTCAGTTGGAGAGTCGTGGTAGCGTAGTGGCTAGACAATTAAGTTGGAGAGCCGTGGTAGCGTAGTGGCTAGACAATTAAGTTGGAGAGCCGTGGTAGCGTAGTGGCACGACAATTAAGTTGGGGAGCCATGGTAGCGTAGTGGCTAGACAATTAAGTTGGAGAGCCGTGGTAGCGTAGTTACTAGACATTAAGTTGGGGAGTCATGGTAGTGTAGTTACTAGACAATTAAGTTGGGGAGCCGTGGTAATGTAGTGGCTAGACAATTAAGTTGGAGAGCCGTGGTAGCGTAGTGGCTAGACAATTAAGTTTGGGAGCCATGGTAGCATAGTGGCTAGACAATTAGGTTTGCGAGCCATGGTAGCGTAGTGGCTAGACAATTAAGTTTGGGAGCCATGGTAGCGTAGTGGCTAGACAATTAAGTTTGGGAGCCATGGTAGCGTAGTGACTAGACAATGAAGTTGGGGAGTCGTGGTAGCGTAGTGGTTAGACAATTATGTTGGAGAGCCGTGGTAGCATAGTGGCTAGACAATTAAGTTGGAGACCCGTGGTAGCGTAGTGGCTAGACAATTAAGTTGGAGAGCCGTGGTAGTGTAGTGGCTTGACAATTAAACTGGGGAGCCGCGGTAACGTAGTGGCTAGACAATTCAGTTGGAGAGTCGTGGTAGCGTAGTGGCTAGACAATTAAGTTGGAGAGCCGTGGTAGCGTAGTGGCTAGACAATTAAGTTGGAGAGCCGTGGTAGCGTAGTGGCTAGACAATTAAGTTGGAGAGCCGTGGTAGCGTAGTGGCTAGACAATTAAGTTGGAGAGCCGTGGTAGCGTAGTGGCAAGACAATTAAGTTGGGGAGCCATGGTAGCGTAGTGGCTAGACAATTAAGTTGGAGAGCCGTGGTAGCGTAGTTACTAGACATTAAGTTGGGGAGTCATGGTAGTGTAGTTACTAGACAATTAAGTTGGGGAGCCGTGGTAATGTAGTGGCTAGACAATTAAGTTGGGGAGCCATGGTAGTGTAGTGGCTAGACAATTAAGTTGGGGAGTCATGGTAGTGTAGTGGCTAGACAATTAAGTTGGGGAGCCGTGGTAGCGTAGTGGCTAGACAATGAAGTTGGAGAGCCGTTGTAGCGTAGTGGCTAGACGATTTAGTTGAGGAGCCGTGGTAGCGTAGTGGCTAGACAATGAAGTTGGAGAGCCGTGGTAGCGTAGTGCCTAGACAATTATGTTGGAGAGCCGTGGTAGCGTAGTGGCTAGACAATTAAGTTGGGGAGCCGTGGTAGCGTAGTGGCTAGACAGTTAGATGGGGACCCGTGGTAGCGTAGTAGCTAGACAATTAAGTTGGAGAGTCATGGTAGCATAGTTACTAGACAATTAAGTTGGGGAGTCATGGTAGTGTAGTTACTAGACAATTAAGTTGGGGAGCCGTGGTAGCGTAGTGGCTAGACAATTAAGTTGGGGAGCCGTGGTAGCGTAGTGGCTAGTCAATGAAGTTGATGAGCCGTGGTAGCGTAGTGGCTAGACAATGAAGTTGGAGAGCCGTTGTAGCGTAGTGGCTAGACGATTAAGTTGAGGAGCCGTGGTAGCGTAGTGGCTAGACAATGAAGTTGGAGAGCCGTGGTAGCGTAGTGGCTAGACAATTATGTTGGAGAGCCGTGGTAGCGTAGTGGCTAGACAATTAAGTTGGGGAGTCGTGGTAGCGTAGTGGCTAGACAGTTAGATGGGGAGCCGTGGTAGCGTAGTAGCTAGACAATTAAGTTGGAGAGTCATGGTAGCATAGTTACTAGACAATTAAGTTGGGGAGTCATGGTAGTGTAGTTACTAGACAATTAAGTTGGGGAGCCGTGGTAGCGTAGTGGCTAGACAATTATGTTGGAGAGCCGTGGTAGCGTAGTGGCTAGACAATTAAGTTGGGGAGCCGTGGTAGCGTAGTGGCTAGACAGTTAGATGGGTAGCCGTGGTAGCGTAGTGGCTAGACAATTAAGTTGGGGAGCCGTGGTAGCGTAGTGGCTAACAATGAAGTTGGAGAGCCGTGGTAGCGTAGTGGCTAGACAATTAAGTGGGGAGTCATGGTAGTGTAGTGGCTAGACAATTAAATTGGGGAGTCATGGTAGCGTAGCTGTCTCTTACTAGACAATTAAGTTGGGGAGACGTGGTAGTGTAGTTACTAGATAATTAAATTGGGGAGTCATGGTAGCGTAGTTACTAGACAATTAAGTTGGAGAGTAATGGTAGTGTAGTGGCTATACAATTAAATTGGGGAGTCATGGTAGCATAGTTACTAGACAATTAAGTTGGGGAGCCATGGTAGTGTAGTGGCTAGACAATTAAGTTGGGGAGCCATGGTAGTGTAGTGGCTAGACAATTAAGTTGGGGAGCCGTGGTAGCGTAGTGGCTAGACAATTAAGTTAGGGAGCCGTGGTAGCGTAGTGGCTAGACAATGAAGTTGGAGAGCCGTGGTAGCGTAGTGGCTAGACAATTAAGTTGGGGAGCCGTGGTAGCGTTGTGGCTAGACAATTAAGTTGGGGAGCCGGGGTAATGTAGTGGCTAGACAATGATGTTGTGGAGCAGTGATCGCGTAGTGGCTTGACAATGAAGTTGGAGAGCCGTGGTAGCGTAATGTGCTAGACAATTAAGTTGGAGAGCCGTGGTAGCGTAGTGGCTAGACAATTAAGTTGGGAGCCATGGTAGCATAGTGGCTAGACAATTAGGTTGGGAGCCATGGTAGCGTAGTGGCTAGACAATTAAGTTGGGAGCCATGGTAGCGTAGTGGCTAGACAATTAAGTTTGGGAGCAATGTGTAGCGTAGTGACTAGACAATGAAGTTGGGGAGTCGTGGTAGCGTAGTGGTTAGGACAATTATGTTGGAGAGCCGTGGTAGCATAGTGGCTAGACAATTAAGTTGGAGACCCGTGGTAGCGTAGTGGCTAGACAATTAAGTTGGAGAGCCGTGGTAGTGTAGTGGCTAGACAATTAACTGGGGAGCCGCGGTAACGTAGTGGCTAGACAATTAAGTTGGAGAGTCGTGGTAGCGTAGTTGGCTAGACAATTAAGTTGGAGAGCGTGGTAGCATAGTGGCTAGACAATTAAGTTGGAGAGCCGTGGTAGCGTAGTGGCTAGACAATTAAGTTGGAGAGCCGTGGTAGCGTAGTGGCTAGACAATTAAGTTGGAGAGCCGTGGTAGCGTAGTGCAAGATAATTAAGTTGGGGAGCCATGGTAGCGTAGTGGCTAGACAATTAAGTTGGAGAGCCGTGGTAGCGTAGTTACTAGACATTAAGTTGGGGAGTCATGGTAGTGTAGTTACTAGACAATTAAGTTGGGGAGCCGTGGTAATGTAGTGGCTAGACAATTAATTTGGGGAGCCATGGTAGTGTAGTGGCTAGACAATTAAGTTGGGGAGTCATGGTAGTGTAGTGGCTAGACAATTAAATTGGGGAGTCATGGTAGCGTAGTTACTAGACAATTAAGTTGGGGAGTCATGGTAGTGTAGTTACTAGACAATTAAGTTGGGGAGACGTGCTAGTGTAGTGGCTAGACAATTAAGTTGGGAGTCATGGTAGCGTAGTTACTAGACAATTAAGTTAATGAGTCATGGTAGTGTAGTTACTAGACAATTAAGTTGGGGAGCCATGGTAGTGTAGTGGCTAGACAATTAAGTTGGGGAGTCATGGTAGCGTAGTTACTAGACAATTAAGTTGGGGAGTCATGGCAGCGTAGTGGCTAGACAATTAAGTTGGGGAGACGTGGTAGCGTAGTGGCTAGACAATTAAGTGGGGGAGCCATGGTAGCGTAGTGGCTAGACAATTAAGTTGGAGAGCCATGGTAGCGTAGTTGCTAGACAATTAAGTAGGGGAGACGTGGTAGTGTAGTGGCTAGACAATTAAGTTTGGGAGTCATGGTAGTGTAGTGGCTAGACAATTAAGTTGGGAAGACGTGGTAGTGTAGTGGCTATCAATTAAGTTGGGGACACGTGGTAGTGTAATGGCTAGACAATTAAGTTGGGGAGTCGTGGTAGTGTAGTGGCTAGGCAATTAAGTTGGGGAGCCGTGGTAGTGTAGTGGATAGACAATTAAGTTGGGGAGTCATGGTATTGTAGTGGCTAGACAATTAAGTTGGGGAGTCATGGTAGCGTAGTGGCTAGACAATTAAGTTGGAGAGCCATGGTAGCGTTGTGGCTAGACAATTAAGTTGGGGAGACGTGGTAGCGTAGTGGCTAGACAATTAAGTTGGGGAGACGTGGTAGCGTAGTGGCTAGACAATTAAATTGGGGAGACGTGGTAGCGTAGTGGCTAGACAATTAAGTAGGGGTGACGTGGTCAGTGTAGTGGCTAGACAATTAAGTTGGGGAGTCATGGTAGTGTAGTGGCTAGACAATTAAATTGGGGAGACGTGGTAGCGTAGTGGCTAGACAATTAAGTAGGGGAGACGTGGTAGTGTAGTGGCTAGACAATTAAGTTTGGGAGTCATGGTAGTGTAGTGGCTAGACAATTAAGTTGGGGAGACGTGGTAGTGTAGTGGCTAGACAATTAAGTTGGGGAGACGTTGTAGTGTAGTTACTAGACAATTAAGTTGGGGAGTCATGGTAAGTGTAGTGGCTAGACAATTAAGTTGGGGAGCCATGGTAGTGTAGTGGCTAGACAATTAAGTTGGGGAGTCATGGTAGTGTAGTGGCTAGACAATTAAGTTGGAGAGCCGTGGTAGTGTAGTGGCTAGACAATTAAGTTCGGGAGTCATGGTGGCGTAGTTACTATACAATTAATTTGGGGAGTCATGGTAGTGTAGTGGCTAGACAATTAAGTTGGGGAGCCGTGGTAGCGTAGTGGCTAGACAATTAAGTTGGGGAGACGTGCTAGTGTAGTGGCTAGACAATTAAGTTGGGGAGCCATGGTAGCGTAGTTACTAGACAATTAAGTTGGGGAGCCATGGTAGCGTTGTTCCTAGACAATTAAGTTGGGGAGACGTGGTAGTGTAGTGGCTAGACAATTAAGTTGGGGAGATGTGGTAGTGTTGTGGCTAGACACTGACCTCGTAGTCATGGGCTCGATTAGATTCTGGGCGGATGTGCATGTTTAAAAATTGACCTGGGCTCCCCGGGCCACCCAACCTCAAATAGGTACCAGGAAAGGTCATGGGATGTCAAGCCGGTCAGCGTGAGACTGACCACATCACCCACCCAGTGCCGAGTAAGCTACATAAACATGTGTCTAGCAGCAAATGCACAATGCACTTGTAAAATGGTTCTTTTACTCTTTTTAGTTTTACTCTTTTTAATTTTACTCTTTTCAGTTGTATTCTTTTCTTTTTTACTCTTTACGCTCCGCTGAGCTCCTTGGCGAAGGGTTACGAACGTGATTCGTGATCTCGTATACCCACGTTCGAAACACAGCTGTGCGCGATTTGGCAACAGACCGCGTAGCGCTGGTTTTTTACGTAAATGGTTTGGGTGCCTGCCGTTCAGAAAGCAATGACAAACTACTGGACGTAAACTTGCCAGCAAAAGATGCTGGTGTTGACTGCACACGCCCTGTGAAAGGATGTGCAACTAACCTTTTTAACTATACGCCCCACTCTCCATTCTACTCACTCATTTATATTTTCTAACGGATTGTCATCTTTATTTTCTACTGCGCCATAAAGCGTTTGGGTATATGGTGCCAGCGCCATATTTGTAAAGACCAGTCGGCAGATTTATTTCCTGTAGTATTACAAATGTTGTACGTTCTTTGTAGGGCATTACAATCAGCGCGAACTTGAGATTGATTTTCTAGGCAATGTTTACGTCCAGTAGCTTGCCATTGTTTTATGATCAAGTAGTCAATGTTGAAGTGCAACTGACCGGTGGATTCCGCTACCCCGCCCTCAGCACACCAGAAGTTTAAAAGCTAGAGCGGACTTGTCATTTCGCCCTCGTCTATCCTACTGTAGATCTACTCGATCTATTTCCTGGAGAATAACTCTTTACTTGTTTACTTCATAGACTATTTCTATTTACTCGTTTACTTCGTAGACTATTGATATTTACTTGTTTACTTAGTAGACTATTGCTATTTACTTATTTATTTCGTAGACTATTGCTCTTTACTTGTTAACATCGTAGATTTTTGCTCTTTACTTGTTTCATATACTATTGATCTTTACTTATTTACTTTGTAGACTATTGCTCTTTACTAATTTACTTCCTAGACTATTGCAATTTACTTCGTAGATTATGGCTATTTACTTTGTAGACTAATGCTCTTTACTTATTTACTTCGTAGACTATTGCTCTCTACTTGTTTGGCTTCTGGACAGAATATTGTTCTTTACTTATGAATTCCCCCAGTGCGCTTCCTGGCTGGTTCATTACCCGGAGTATCATCCAGCTTAAAACGGTTGTCCTTCGTAATATTCAGCTTACACCGACGTGATACATGTAGCGGCACACTTTATCCTGTCTAATGTCATCTCTCATGGAGAAGAGGGAACTTATTTGAAGAAGCGCAGCAAGATTACGAAAGATGAAGACGATGGCAATGAAGGAGTCTGGGAGATATTCCCTGGAGCCTCGTTTCCAGAAGAATTTCCCAGCGTTCTTGAGACAAAATGGTGTCGTCCTTGCGATATCCGATACCGTTATCTGAACAAGAAGCTAATAGAACAAAGATTTGTTCATCGTGGCCGTTATTAAAGGGTCAATTTGTAATGAAACTATCCCGTTACGGACACTCAGGGGTTAATGTCTGTCGATTGCAGGGGGATAACTCTGGATTTGTTGTGGATTTCAGTGCCCCTTGGGTGCCATTTTGGATCAGAGAGCGTGATGGCTGCCTATTGCGCGGTCTTCTGTGGGATTGTCGGACCAACCCAAAATGCACAAATCTTTTGCAGGGAATAGAATGCCAAACAGTGCAATTAAGCAGTGCAATTGTAAACGACGGTAAAAATTATCAAAGATTACGCCAAGCACGAGAATTGCATTCATATATTATCTTTTCTCTCTTTTTTTTTTCATTCTCATTTCCTGTTTGTTTCTTGTTTACAAATTTCTCCTCTCCCTCCTCATCTTTCTTCTTCTTCTTTTCTTCTTCTTCTTCTTCTTCTTCTTCTTCTTCTTCTTCTTCTTATTCTTCTTCTTCTTCTTCTTCTTTTTCTTCTTCTTCTTCTTCTTCTTCTTCTTCTTCTTCTTCTTCTTCTTCTTCTTCTTCTTCTTCTTCTTCTTCTTCTTCTTCTTCTTCTTCTTCTTCTTCTTCTTCTTCTTCTTCTTCACTTTCTCCTCTATCATCATCATCGCCATCACAAGTTCGTCATCATCTTCAATTTAACCATCATTACCATCACCATAAAAAACATAACTACTACTACTACTACTACTACTACTACTACTACTACTACTACTACTACTACTACTACTACTACTACTACTACTACTACTACTACCGCTACTGCTGCTACTACTACTACTACTACTACTACTACTGCTACTACTAAACTACTACTACTACAGCTACTACTACTACTACTAAACTACTACTACTACTACTACTACTACTACTACTGCTACTACTACTGCTACTACTACTACTACTACTACTACTACTACTACTACTACTACTAAACTACTACTACTACTACTACAACTACTACTAAACTACTACTAGCTACTACTACTGCTACTACTACTGCTACTACTACTACTGTTGCTGCTGCTCCTACTACTACTACTACTACTACTACTATTACTACTACTACTACTATCACTACTAAACTACTACTACTACAGCTACTACTACTACTACTACTACTACTACTACTACTACTACTAAACTACTACTACTACTACTACTACTATTACTACTAAACTACTACTACTACTACTACTACTACTACTACTACTAAACTACTACTACTATTACTACAACAACAACAACAACAACTACTACAACTACTACTACTACTACTACTACTACTGCTACTACTACTGCTGCTGCTGCTACTACTACTACTACTACTACTACTACTACTACTACTACTTCCACTGCTATCACTACCACTGCTTGTCTTATTGTTGATGATATCGTCAGATACTTCAGCCATGAGACAATGAAGTGTTCTGGACATATAGTAGACACCTTGCAGTCTTGACAGACCAAAGTATGTGAGTGGAATATTCCATCACAATGTCTGGGCAGAGCTTCAGAGAATCATGTGATGCCCAAACGACATGATCTCTCTCTCGGCCTAGTCTTGTGTATTCCAGAGGAATGGGTAACCAATACGTCTGGCACAAGGTAGGCTGCAGACGCTGGCGGCTCAGCGTCAATCCACCGAGACCTCACCACCACGAGCCGGTGGCGAGTTATGGCCAGACCCTGACACCCAAGGGACCCGGCATAGGGCAGACATTTGAAGGGTTTAAAGTGTACTCATTCCAATTACGGGGCCTCGATAGAGTCCCGTATTGTTATTTTTCGTCACTACCTCCCCGTGCCGGGAGTGGGTAAGTTGCGCGCCTGCTGCCTTCCTTGAATGTGGTAGCCGTTTCTCATGCTCCCTCTCCTGGAATCGAACCCTGATTCCCCGTTACCCGTTACAAACATGGTAGGCATGTCACGTACCATCGACATTTGATAGGGCAGACATTTGAAAGATGCGTCGCCGGCACGTAAGGCCATGCGATCAGCACAAAGTTATCCAGAGTCACCAGTGGGAACGCCGCGCCCCGCGAAGGGCAACGACGATTGGTTTTGAACTAATAAAAGCGCTCTTTCCGCGAGGGTCGGAGCTTGGTAAGCATGTATTAGCTCTAGAATTGCCACAGTTATCCAAGTAGGATCGTGTCATCTAAGGAACCTCGACTGATTGAATGAGCCATTCGCGGTTTCACCATGAGACAGTGTGAACTTAGACATGCATGGCTTAATCTTTGAGACAAGCATATGACTACTGGCAGGATCAACCAGATGTCTATCGGACAGACGGACTATTCACGCACACGCACGCCAAGAGTAGCATCGCTAAAGCGCGCCCTCCCGGTACAAGGTGATACATGCAAAACCACTGGACGCCTACCGATGAGCTTTCAAGCTACGCCGGCAGGACTAACCGAAAAAAAAAAAGAAAAAAA
>JACEFZ010017503.1:0-18506 GCA_014155875.1 Cepaea nemoralis | reverse complement strand
AGCCTGAGAGGCGCTACCCGGTGAGGACCGGGATTTATTTAAAAAATCCACGTGGACTTCCAGCAATAAAATTTTCCCTGGTCTCTGGGTAATGAGATCGGACGCCCGTGTGTATCGTTGCGCACGTAAAAGAAAAACCTAGGCAGTTGGAAATCGAAAAAGAGTAGCCTAACGGCGCTACCCGGGCAAAATTTCGAGTTAAAAATCTACCCAAAGTATTTCAGGATCCTCGCCGATGCAACGGAGTTCGTGCATTGAGCTGAGTTTCTCCAGACTCAGGTTTGAGCTAGGAGGAAAACGGAGCACTTATGGGCTTTAACCGTGTGCGGTGATGTTGATCCAACGACTAAACTAAACTAAAACTTGACATGGTACAGTAAGAGAATGCCAACAACTGATATTTGCCAGACAGAAATGTTGGTTAGTCTAATTACAGTTGACAGGAAACATCTGCAGTCAGTTATCTGTTTTATTGTTAGCTTGCTTGATTCACATGTGGCACCATACTTGCAATTTACGGATACCCGTTTGTGCCAGGTTAAGAATGTCTGCAGAATGGAATTAATTTGTGGAATTAATTTCTCTCGCATTCCCTGGTGCTTTTCATATGGCAGTGATTCTCTAAATGAGGGGTAAGGTATCACAATGGCTTGCAGGATTGCCTGCCTGTCCTGTGGTCATGTATTCGAAACCTATTTAAGATGGGTTTCCCACAGATATGGACTCTTTAGTGGATCGAGCCTAAGATAAGTACCAGACACTATAATAATAATAATAATAATAATAATAAGTCTTTATTTTCAAAGGGTTAAGAATTGGGCACGCAGGCCCGTCTGACATTCTGCCCTTCTTCTCTATTTCCTCTCATACATTCTTTCATTCAACATCACTTATGAAGCAACTTTTGACAACAAAAGAACATTAAAACGCATGAAAAATAATCAATAACAAATGACTCACAGAGGCAGTGTTTAACATGGGCATTATAAATACCTAAGGAGGGTGTAACGTGCCATACATAAGGGAATGTTTTTTGGCTAGTTGTCGTTTGAGATAAGTTACCATTATTGTCTTTTTTTGTGTTGTTTGTTATGGGGGCATGTAGTCTGTACTAAGGTAGTGTTCAAACAGGTTGCGAATGTATGTATCATGATTGGTGGTGTCTTTGATTTCTTGTGGAAGATTGTTCCACAACTGAGCGGCAGAGTATGCTAAGCTTGTTTTATATAAGTCTATCCTAGGTTTAGGGACATGAAGTATATTTAGTCGTTCGCTATGTCTAGCGTTATATTTAAACAATGGCCAAAGGTAGCTTGGAGCATTTTGAAATAGGATTTTGTGAATTAGTTTGGTCTTATTAAAAGCAGGCGCTTGTGGAGTGGCAGTAACCGGAGACGTTTATATAGGTTAGAATTGTCGGTAAGCTTTTCACCATTAATTAAACGCACTGCCCTTTTCTGGAGTGAATATAGGCGTTTTGTTATTGATTTGGAGCATCCATCCCAGACTGTGGAGCAGTAATCAATATGTGTTGTATATGAGAAGTATAGAATATCTTTCTTGTGTTTTCGTCAAGGAAATTTTTAATTTTGGCAAGTTGGTATACTTTTTTGGCTATTTGTTTAACTAGAGCATGAACATGTGAGTTAAAAGTTAGATTTTGATCTATGATAACACACAGTGTCTTGTGCTCGGTGACACTTTCTACAGGCGTGCTGCCAATGTGCAGCTGAAGAGTTCCTCTGCGAGTTTAGAGTGTGAAGTCTTTGCCTGGTTCCTATTAACATAGACTTTGTTTTAGTAATGTTAATTTGCATGCGGTTTGCATGACTCCAGTTAACTACACTATTTATTTCCTGTTGCAAGGATAATTCTAGCACATTACGATCAACAGCGTTTGTATATACTGTGCAGTCATCAGCAAATAGATCGCAGGACGACGACAGATTTAATGGAAGATCATTTACATAAATGGCAAATAATAGAGGGCCAAGAATAGACCCCTGAGGTACTCCAATATTAATGGTAATGGCTTGAGATAAAATGGAAAAGCAAGCTGGTCACACATCGTGTGTTCTAAGATATGGGGTTTGCACCATATAATTACTTTAAATACAGAAGCCATGCACAATATGTTGCTTGGTTTAATTCCAGGTATATTTCGCTGCATCTCGACCAGGAGCGCAGACACTTAATTCTCTTGTGTCCGTGTGTCTCGATCAACTCTACTGATTTCGTCGTGTTCATTAGCTCGCTTTGAATTAAATCTGAATCCATACCCGTGTACAACTTTAAGTACACTGGACTGAATTTTGCGTGTGGATTAGCTGTCCTTTTTACCAGTGACCCTCGCCATCAGGCGAATTCACCCCTAATTCAGATGAACTTGCAATTTACCTCTCCAAGTCAAGGACGAGAAGTCATCATGTTAATCTAACTGACATATATAGGGGTTGAACTCGCTACCTCGACATCAACACACCGGATGTTTAAGAACGAGCGACCTTATCCATTCTCCCGGTCTGCCTCTTTTGCTTCTCTCACTGATTTGTTCAGTGGTCATAATGTTTCCGAGAGTCTGGATCAACTTTGCTGATAATATTACTCTGTGCTACCATTTCAGTCCATCCAGCACCATCACACTAAGCCTGTCTCTTTGATCTTTCCAATCGTCACGATGTTTTCAAATGTTTCTATTCTCATTATACCGGGTGTTTATAAAGTCTCACTACACTTTGTATGTAGAACAAATTTGAAAAATGAAGTACATGATGGCATCAAAAAATGTGCTCCACAGTCCATCGTGAAGCAATATGCAGCGAATGGCCGTCGTCTGCAGGAGTCATTCTTTGCACTCCAAAAAGAATGGTCTTATAAAGGGAAGAAAATATTTTTTTTTTTCAAATTTGTGCTACATATAAAGTGTAGTGAGACTTTACAAATACACTGCATAATCAAAGAACGCTGATTTTCTCTCAGGCAATCGTTATTAGTTATTCTGGTAAAGGTATGAGTAAAATTAGTGGAACTGGGGTAAAGCTGTTGAAATGTCGTCTATAAAATAACACAAAGAAATGCAGCTTTACAGAACACAATGACGTAAAATACCGGACGTTACGACGAGTAGTCTTCATAATCAAACACATAAATACACAAAATAACAATATATGATATCACGGGAAGCGCCATTCATTGACTACATAAGTCGAAGGGATGAGAAGAATGAAAAGATTTTTAAAATTACAACAATGAAGAGACAATGACAATCTGAAAGAAATTGTGCTGCTTATCTCACAATCCCAGTCTGTAGTCTAACATAATATATTCACATTTCCGTTGCTTCGAAGCTCTTCCGAGTTTGCTCACTCACCAGATACAGTGGATTATGCCAGGCACTAAATAGTGCAAGGTGTTGTTTGTAGCTTCTGCGCTTAAATTCGGTCAAGGAATATATTGTTTTAATTATAATTACTTACCTACCGAAATGGTGGACAAGTGTTCGAATCCTGAATCAGAATGGGGTGGTTCTTTTATAATTGACCTGGTCGACCTGGTATAACTTAGGTACCTGGAAATATTATGGGAAATAAAGGCGGCTGATGTGATACTGACATCATCTAGCCTTGTTTGGCCTATATAAATATGAGGCTACCATCAGTAGTTCGGATGTTTAATCTGAACTGTTGCATTATAACTGTCTATGTTGATGTCTATAGCTATGGAAAACGCCGCCTTTTGCTAGACGGAAAAAGACTTTGACCAATAAAAAGATGTCAATTGCATTGAGAAAAGGACTGTCAAAGTGTTATATAGAACCTGCCCTTTTGTAAGGACGTGAAACGTGGTTAATGAGTAGACAAGTTGGGGTGGGGAGGGGATGTGGGGGAGAGTCATCTAATGGCAGTGATGTCTGCGGAAAATCAAAAAATACTATGGAGAGACAGAAAATAAATGCGCAAGTCCTACAAGAGACAAATTAAAACCGTAAACTGATTAGATAAGTTAGACGTAGACACAATTATTTGGGCAGGTTAAGAGAAGAAATAAATTAAAGAACTTGGTGGTAACTGGCAAGGTTGAGGGGAAACGGACAAGATGAAGGCAGAGAAGTAAATATCAGGATGGCTTAGACACTTGGCATGGTCAGGACAAGAACACTGAGCTGATCCACGGCTCTGGTTATCGTGTGAGATGGCAAAACATGGCCGCCTACGCTTATTGGCATGACACATGATGATGATGAGAATGCCAGTGCTGTTCGTTTTGAAGACAACAGGTATTTTAAGTATGTATCTGTAACACTGAAGTCCAAAGGCCTCTGAACGCAATAGACACCAGCAACACTCCGATGCTTCATGAAGACAAATACGGAGCAGTGCGGCTTGCCTTCATGCTTGCCAGTCCTTTGTTCCATCTCTGTCGAATTAGGGATTGTCTTCTGACTAATGTGACCCAGTGTTAATCCAGCCACATAAAATATGGTAAATATCTGCATGACTTGGTCACATGGCATAATCAAGACAAAAACACAGAACTGATCCACGACTCTGGTGATCGTGTGAGATGGTGAGGCATGACCGCCCACGCGTAATCATCATGGCACATGATGATCATGATGATGTTGATGTTTAATCATCCTTTTCTACCGCTGAGTGTTGACATACGAGGATAACCACATTGATGCAAATTATGAAAATATGTCAATGAGGAATGTCTCGAACTCAATCTAACGCAATTCGTGGTTTCTCTTCATAAGCTGGTAGTTTCAGCTGCGTCCAAGCTGACCTAATTCTAGAACGAGATGTAGGATTCTTCATCATCCAAGGTCTACGTCCCTAGTGTCCTGATAGTGATCCTCTCATGGGTGTCCTTCTGGCTGGATGTGGGGGCTATACCCGCCAGAATCTCTCTTGGTGTCCTTACAGGTAATATGAATACATTTGTCAATTGCTGTGTGTGGTAACCATTCGTGCTTTCTTTATTACTGAGCTGTTTTGTTTGTTTTTCTGTTGGCCGCGACCGTTGATCAATCATTCATTCTTTAATACATTTGTGAGCTGGCTTGTTTGTTGATTAGCCGTGTCGTGTTAACCATTCGTTCATTACTTAATATACGTGTGGGTTATTGTGTTTGTTTACTAGCTATGATTCATGATTATTCGTTTTCTACTTTTATACATTTATGAGTTGTTGTATTTATTTACTGGCTAAACTTGATGATTCATACATTACTTAATACATTTGTGAGTTATTTTGTTTGTTAACCATTCGTTCATTCTTTAATACATTCGTTAGTTGTTTTGTTTGTTCATCTCTTGTCCGTTGATTATTCGTTTATTCTTTAATACATTTGTTGGTTGTTTTATGTGTTCGTTTACTGTCCTTGCCCCTGAATCATCCATTCATTCTGTAATAGATTTGTAATATTCGTGTGTATGTACGTGTAAAATTACGTTATTTGTTCAATTCTTCTTCTTTTTTGGTTTGCTTAAAATTTGCCTATAACTGCAATGTTGTCTCTTGTATGAATTTAACTGTCTATTTTAGATCATTTAGTGCAGTGGTTCTCAACCGGTGTGGAAGTCCCCCACCCCCAGGATGGAATTTTAGGGTTTCCGGGGGTTTGGGGGGGGGGGTGGGAGGGGAATTAAGATTATTTCAATATCGCATTAATACCAGTTACTTGATATTGTTTTTCCCTCTAAATTTTACGGTTCTGTACTTCTCTCCCTAATGAAATTCGTTTTATAAGGTAAGTAGACCCGCAAATCACTTATTATGTAGATGTCTAGACTTGTTCTAGTATGTGTTATTAAATTTAACTTCCATTTTTATGTATACTGTGTAAGGCTGGGAGAGGGGCGATTTATAGGGAGGAAATTCGAAAGGGGGGGGGGGGTGACGTTCTGAACATATGGTAAAGGGGGGGGGGCATGGACCAAAAAAGGTTGAGAACCACTGATTTAGTGGATCATAGAGTTTATCCTCCACTGTTGTGTTTTTACTAGACCAGAAGGTTCAACTAACTCTTTCTGTTTACAAAGAACCGGCTGTAACAGCCATATTGCTGACGCCTCATTATATTTGAGCAATAATTTATTGTTCGTTGAATACAGCACTAGTGACTCTTCTTCTTTGATCACCCTATGACGGTATTTTATTAGGTGTTGAGAAATCGACTATTTCTTAATTAATTTACCTTATTCAGTGCCACATATGACCTCTTGTTTAGACAGAAGGATGATATATCGCCATACAAGGGCCATCGCGTTGTTTCTTTCTTTTCGCGGTATCTTCCGCAATTTCAATACTCAGTGAACGGAAATTTATATTATAATACATGTTTATGTGTACCATTTTTGATCAAAATCTACTTTTGTTTTGGCAGTGCTTAATCAGTTAATTTATTTGTAATGAATGTTTCTGGTACTTTCCTGTGTCCAGTGCTCACGATGACCACTCAAAGTTCTGGGGCTCGAGCGTCGTTGCCAAGGGTCAGCTACATCAAGGCTATTGACGTCTGGATGGCCGCTTGTCAGTTTTTTGTCTTCGCCTCCCTCTTGGAGTTTGCCTACATCAATGTCCTAGCCAGGCGCCGCTTTCCCTATCAGTGTTTTGGAGGCAAGGATTCCTTGGAAAATACACAAGCGGTAGGTCACTTTATTAAACACATGTATGTATTTTCACCTTAGAGGTCAACTTGGCTGAATGGATAATTGCGCTCGAGTTCAAGATTCCGGTAAGCAGAGGACAGGATAGTGGGATTGTTCTCTATATCGGTCAGTTGGATTTGATTATTGACTTATCGTTCAGAAAGCAATGACAAACTATTGCAAGTAAAATTGGGGCAATATCAACCTGGTGTTAGGGTTGAGTGTAATGTCCTGCAAGAGGACATGCAGCATTTAAGACAATGTAACATCCGGGTAATTAGGACAACTCTTAAGTAACTGAATCCGTACAGCCATATCGGGGCAGTCATAACATCTGATGGAAGGTGCTTTGCCGAGATTATGACCAGAATCCTTATGGCATTGTGGTGACAAGAACTCAAGCTGATCCATAACTCTAGTGATTGTGTAAGATGGCGACACATGATCGCCCATGCTTATCGGCATGTTACATGATGATGGTGATGATGATGATGATGATTGCTTGCTTGTGTTCGTTGGCTTGAGCTCCAACGCGAAGTCCTGTATGTCGGATGAAGGCATCCTGATGTCCAACATCAGTGTGATGTCATACAGGACCTGAGGTTTGCGCGAGTATCCGTTGTCCCATGTCTGGCTTATTGGTGTGCAGACTGGTGGTTCCTCGCCCTACAGGCAGACACTCTCCGACTTCGGAGGAATTGGCGATCGTACTGACTTTAGCCAGGACCCCGAAGGGACCTGTTGCCCAGGACGTTCGACGAGGACGCGTCATTAGGTCTTGGCCAGTATATAACCCGGCCCTGGTGCCTTGGAAACACCTCTGCGTCCCATGATGATGATGATGATGATGACGATGACGATGATGATGATGATGATGATGATGATGATGATGATGATGATGATGATGATGATGATGATGATGATGATGATGATGATGATGATGATGATGATTGCAAAATCAGAAGCAGAAATACAAGTCCACATAAATGGTCTAAAAGAAGTGTGCAAGGAAAATTTAGAATTAGTTAAATAGAGGTAATGACTATAGCCAAAGAAGAAAAAGCAACAAAGATTCATGTAAAAGAACACTCCCTGAAACAAGTAAAGAACTTTAAGTACTTAGGAAGTATAATATCATCAAATGGCGAATCAGGAGACGAGATCCAAAATAGATGCAATAAGGCAAACCAACTCATTGGACAAATGACACCAATGCTAAAGAACAAACGCGTATCAATAGATACTAAGAAAACACTCTACAAAACTATCATTCTACCATCTCTATGCTACCAATGCCAAACCTGGACAATGACAGAAAACAGGAAAGAAAAATTATAACAGAAATTACTTGCTTGCTTGCTTGTGTTCGTTGGCTTGAGCTCCAACGCGAAGTCCTGTATGTCGGATGAAGGCATCCTGTTGTCCAACATCAGTGTGATGTCATACAGTACCTGAGGTGAGTATCCGTTGTCCCATGTCTGGCTTATTGGTGTGCAGACTGGTGGTTCCTCGCCGTACAGGCAGACACTCTCCGACTTCGGAGGAATAACAGAAATTAGATTCCTGAGAAGAATTATCAACGTATCAAGAAGAGAGAAATGAAGAAATGAAGAAATCGGGACTAAAGTGGGGGTTATAGCAGCGCTTTATTTCACCAGAAAACAACAAGCTAAATGGTTGGCCGTGAGCCAGGTCTTAGTCAGATATGACTGAGCTACCGTATGACAGTAGACGGTACTACATGCTTTCTGTCAGCGTCGAACGTTGGGCGGCGCTTACCAAACCCGACACCCCACATTGTGCCAACGGCTTCGGGCGGAAGAGCACAATTGGGAGGGTACAAGCCCTATCCTGGTGCGAGGAAATGCAACCCAAAGACAAAATAGTCATGGCAGCCAGGCCTTAAGCCTTGGTTGGCAGCTGGTCTAGGATCGAAGCTCCGACAGGTGGACAGTTAGAGCATTGCTTTGCTGATCCGGCAGCTTCTGCAGCTTGTCTTGTTCCAGATGTATAGGTGTCACCTTTCCTCTGGAGTGAACTAGGCAGGCTGAAAGAGGGATCATGCTGCATGGGCAACACATGGTTTCTTTATTTTAGCCCAAGCTTTGTGCTATTGAGAGGCAATAACTCCATCCCTGGTCTTAACCGGTCTCGGAATCAAAGCGAGAGGCAACTGTTACGGGTTATAAGTCCTTGTCAGTTGGCGTAGACATGGGGCGCCACGTGTTGCCTCTGACGGTGGGAGACACCTACAGGTGTCACTGATCAGCTACAGCCCGCCTCAAGCTGGGCAGCCCCCGGCCAATTGGGTGCTGATCCACCACAGCCTGCCTGCTTCAATGGGTGCTTGGGGCTAGGACAAAATCAGAATCGCAGGCTGTAAAACCAATGCACCAGGTACTAATAAAAAGAATAATAGAAACCTCAAGCTACGGCTTGCAACCTGGAACGTGAGAACCATGTGTCCAGGATTTTCCACTGACTTGACAAATATTGACGATGTGAGAACGTTGAACTAAATCTGATATTGATATTGAGATGCTGAACTCAATCGTCTTAACATTGATATTGCTGGCCTGCAGGAGACTCGCCTCGCCGAGGAAGGGTCACTCAGGGAAAACAATTACACCCTTTTTTTGGAAGGGTAGAGGGCAGGCAGAAAAAGGCAACATGGTGTGGGCTTTGCAGTGAAGAATTCGCTACTGGGAATGATTGATATCCCAGCTGGAGGTAATGAAAGATTATTATCCCTGCGCTTGGCAACCTCTTGTGGATTTGCCACCATTATCACTGCATATGCACCGACACTCGCTTCCTCTGATGATGTGAAGGATACGTTCTATGAGCAGCTAGACTCTGTGATCAAAGCAGTTCTAAAATCCGACTACATTTATATGCTCGGTGATTTCAATGCTCGTGTGGGCAAGGACTCGAGTTCATGGTCAGTGTGCCTTGGAAAATACAACATCGGTCGCTTGAATGATAATGGGCAAAGGCTGCTGGAGCATTGCACTAGAAATGACCTATGTATTACAAACGCCTTTTTTTAAACCAAAAGAGTTGCATAAGGTCACATGGAAACATCCAAGATCCGGCCATTGGCATCAGCTGGACTTCATTATCACACATAGACAACATCTGAACCATACATCATTAACTCGAAGTTACCACAGTGCTGACTGTGATACAGATCATCCTTTGGTTGTTGCAAGGGTTAGACTGAGACCAAAGAGAATCTACACAGGGGGTACGGGGTGTCAGGCATTGGTAGCACCTTTGGTAAGGATGACTCTCATGTCCTTTCAGGACCCATCCCCCACTGGTCCAAGCCTGACACCCAGCTCGTGCCTGTGGCTCCTAGTAGCTGTCAGCATGCGACAGCGGCCACCCCCTGGGCAACAGCTGTGAGAGGCTGGCTAAACCAGGCATGGGTATCCGATTTGGTGTCAAACCAAGAGGTAAACTAGGGTATGCCTACCCAGCATGTGAAGACAGGATTCGGCAGACTGCGCGGAAGAAATCATTCCTGATTCAACGGGCAAGACGGCGTTTACCTGCAAAGCGTTGTGGAACGTAATGAGCACGGCAAGTCACGTAGAGCGCCCTGGTCATCCACTGCACCTGTATTCGTCTCCAGTCGTCTCGACTTGTCATGCCACTGGACTCAGATGGACTCAGGCGAGAGAGTGAGGTCGACGAATTGCGCAACTCTTCCTCACTTTAATCTAAGTCATAGCGCAAGTCATTCTTCATCCAACGTCATATATCACCTTCAAGCCCTGTGGCGATGGGCGAGCGGCGAAGCGGATGGCGTGGGTACGCTGGCAGCCGTAGTCGCAGACCTGCACACAGGCGGCTCAGGCTATATGGTCGTCTTCTACTGGCCGGAGCAACAGTGGGATTCGGCAGCCCCCTGAGCGACTGAGCAGCCCTCTATAGGAACACACTGCTCACCTCCATAACATGAGGGAGGGGCTAGAAAAGGTGCCCTAAACATTGTCTGCTCCATCACTCCCTAACCAGCTAGCCGCGGTTGGAGGGTACCCTTAACTGCGGTCGACATACAAACAAAGATAAAACAAGCAAAGCTAAAAGAGTAAACCATGTTCCCTTGACAATTGGAACTTGGAATGTACGCACCCTACTTGACAGAGACGGCGCGTCGGGTCCAGAGAGACGAACAACACTGATTGGGAGAGAGCTGGGCAGGTACAACATCGACATTGCAGCCTTGAGCGAGACACGACTTGCAGAAGAAGGCCAAATCTGTGAAATAGATGCCGGCTACACATTTTTCTGGTGTGGAAGGAAAAGCGAGGAAAGACGCCAATCCGGTGTGGGATTTGCCATTAAGTCGGCCCTGGTCGGCAAATTAGCTGGATTTCCAAAGGCTATAAACGACAAGCTCATGACCATGAAGTTGCCCCTGCTGAATGGAAGGAAGCATGCAACCATTGTGAGTGTCTACGCACCAACTATGACCAACGAAGATGATGTCAAGAACAAGTTCTATGAGGACCTGCACAATGTATTAATATATGTTCCCAAAGGAGACAAACTTATACTCCTTGGGGATTTCAATGCCAGAGTAGGCACGGACACCACCTCTTGGAGTGGCATTATTGGAAAGCATGGAGTCGGAAATTGTAACAGCAATGGACTCCGCCTCCTTCAGACATGTGCCGAACATGATCTCCTGATTACGAACACAATTTTCCGTCTCCCCTTGAGAAATAGGACATCCGAGTGACAAAATCCATGTGTGGTGCCGAATGTTGGACAGACCATCGTCTCATTGTCTCAAAAATAAACATTCACATCAGGCTACCACGGCGTCCTCAAGGGGTGAAAATGCATAAAAAGCTAAATGTCACCCACCTAAACAGCAAGAAAATGCAGCAGTCATTTGAAAATATGCTGGAAGACCGCCTCAAGGCAAATGCTGCAGCCAATTAGGATACAGAAACAGAATGGAGAGCCCGAAAGGACATAATTTACAACACTGCTATGGAAATCCTGGGTCCAACCCCCCGAAAGCATAAAGACTGGTTTGATGAAAATTCCGAAGACATCAACCAATTGCTGGCCGAGAAACATCTTCTCCTCAAGGCACATTTGAATGACCCAAAGTCAACATTAAAAAAAGATGCCTTCAAGAACATTCAGAGAGTAGTGCAGCAGAAACTTCGGCACATGCGGGACTCCTGGCTGAGCAGCAAAGCTGATGAAATTCAGGGCTTTGCTGACAGACATGATATGAAAAACTTCTACGACTCACTGAAAGCGGTCTATGGTCCTACATCACCAGGCGTAGTTCCCCTCCTCAGTGCAGATGGGGGAACATTGATCACCGATAAGAAAGAAATCCTTCAACGCTGGGCAGAGCATTTCAGCAACATCTTAAATGCAACTTCCTTCTTCGATGATGAAACCATCAACTGCCTTCCTCAAGTTCCTACCAATGAGACACTTGATGACCTGCCAACCATAGTGGAAGTAAACAAAGCCATCCAGCAACTCTCCAGCGGCAAGGCACCTGGTCCGGACTCCATCCCAGCAGAGATATACAAGGCAGGTGGGCCGGTCCTAACAGAGCAGCTTCACCAAGTCTTTACAAACATATGGGTGAACGAGACCATGCCACAAGATTTCAAGGACGCGTCAATAGTCCACCTTTACAAACGTAAAGGAAACCGCCAATCCTGTGACAACCACCGAGGCATCTCCTTGCTTTCAATTGCAGGGAAGATACTCGCCAGAATTCTTCTCAATCGCCTCACAGCCCATCTCGATCAAGGTCTTCTTCCTGAGAGTCAGTGTGGCTTCAGAAAAGAACGTGGAACTGTTGACATGATTTTCGCTGCAAGGCAGCTGCAAGAGAAATGTCAGGAACAGAACTGCGAAATGTTCTCCACTTTCATTGACCTTACCAAGGCTTTTGATACAGTCAGCAGAGAAGGACTGTGGAAGATTATGGCAAAATATGGCTGTCCACGAAAGTTTGTCCAAATAGTGCGGCTATTTCATGATGGCATGCAGGCAAGAGTACAGGAAAATGGCGAACTGTCTGAACCCTTTCCTGTCACCAATGGAGTGAAGCAAGGATGTGTCCTGGCACCAACACTGTTCAGCCTCATGTTTTCAGCCATGCTGATGAATGCCTTCGAGAACGACGACATTGGAATAGACATCAACTACCGTATGGATGGAAAGTTATTCAATCTCAGAAGGCTGAAAGCTAAAACCAAAATTAACAGCGACACCGTCAGAGAGCTCCTGTTTGCTGATGATTGCGCTCTGTACGCCAACTCAGAGGCGGACATGCAACATAATGTTTCAGCTTTCTCACATGCCTGTGCCAACTTTGGGCTCAATATCAACTTGGAGAAGACTGTAGTTATGTACCAGCCAGCTCCAGGGAATAATCACACTGTGCCGAATATCAAAGTGAATGATCATAGACTAAGTGTTGTGGACAAATTCACCTATCTTGGCAGCACTGTGTCACAAGCTGCCACAATTGATGACGAAGTGAATGCAAGAATCTCCAAGGCCAGTGCGGCCTTTGGCAGACTGTACAAGAATGTATGGGACAGAACTGGAATAAGCCTGCAAACAAAGCTAAAAGTCTACAAAGCAGTTGTATTATCCACACTGCTATATGCTTGTGAAACCTGGACTGTTTATCAGCGACACGCTAGGAAATTAAACCACTTCCACACAGTCTGCCTAAGGAAGCTACTGAAGATTAAATGGCAAGACAAGATTCCAGACACTGAAGTCCTAGAAAGAGCATCCATGCCCAGTATCCACACTCTACTGATGAAGAATCAGATTCGCTGGGCTGGTCACTTGACTCGCATGCCAGATCACAGGCTCCCTAAACGAATTTTTTACAGCGAACTGCGTTGTGGTAAACGCTCCCAAGGTGGCCAGAGGAAACGCTTTAAAGACACTCTGAAAATTTCACTGAAGGCTTTTGGAATTCATCATGACACCTGGGAGGCTGCAGCCAGAGACCGAAATTCGTGGCGTGCATCATTACGCAAGGATGCAGTCATATGTGAGGCAACCAGGACTGCAAGAGCTGTGAAGAAAAGGCAGGACAGAAAAACCACTGCAGGAAATCCTCCTCCAGAAACGTCAAGCATTCCTTGCCCACATTGTCAAAGAACATTTCGAGCCAAAATAGGCCTTATCATCCATCTTAGACCCCACGGCTCCATACCTTCAACCCCACTGGATGAAATGAATGGTCATCATCATTCTTGATGGACAAACAACAACAACACACAGCTAAACACAAATCTAACCCCAGGATTAATATTATTAACACTCACGATCCTGGAAAGTGCTTTGTATTTCAACAGCAACTTGAAGACGCTTTCACTTCACTGATACATCAGAAAATTGTATAATAAATGATAAATGGAGTAAACTTAAGGAAGCTATTTATAAAACAGCGGTAGGGGTTTACGGCACTTTGGATTATAAGAGATAGGACTGGTTTGCGGCAAACAGCCAGATACTGCAGCCCTTGATTGATAAAAAGAAGATAGCTCTCTTAAGAAACAAGGAAAGACCAACGCGTAACACTCTGAGTGAGCTGGAGCAAGCAAGGAAGGATGTGCAAAAGGCTGCCAGGCAGTGTGCGAATGACTATTGGATCAAGTTATGTGAGTCCATTCAAATCGCAAGTGATAAGGGAAACATCAGAAGCATGTATGAAGGGATAAAGAAAGCCTGTGGTCCAATGATCAAAAGAAGTGCACCGCTGAAAACCTTGACTGGAGAAATCATCACTGATAAGAAACAGCAGATGGATAGATGGGTAGAGCACTATTTAGAGCTTTACTCAAGTGAGACCAAGCTAGCGGATGATGCCCTCAACGCCATAGAGGCTCTACCAACTCTTGACCACCTGGACACACTTCCCACCATAACAGAAGTTAAGTGTGCTATAAATGAACTTGCATCTGGCAAGGCTCCAGGTAAGGATGGGATTCCAATAGAGGTTATCAGGAGTGGGCAAGACACACTCACTCTACAGATCCACCAGCTAATAGAGCTATGCTGGCGAGAAGGACAAGTCCCACAGGATTTCAAAGATTCAAACATCATAACGCTGTACAAGAACAAGGGCGATCGGAGCGACTGTAACAACTATAGGGGTATCTCACTTCTGTGTATTGTTGGGAAAGTATTTGCCAGAATTGTTCTGCGCAGACTTCAAGTCCTGGGAGATCAAGTCTACCCCGAATCACAGTGCGGCTTCCGTCAGAACCGGTCTACCATTGATATGATATTCTCATTGCGACAGATGCAAGAAAAATGCCGGGAACAAAATCAGCCACTGTTTATTGCCTTCATCGACCTCACAAAGGCATTCGATTTGGTCAGTCGTGAGGGTCTGTTCAAAGCACTAAAGAAGATTGGCTGCCCACCAACTCTTCTGTCCATTGTGGAATCGTTCCACACAGGCATGAAGGGTATAATCAAGTTTGATGGCTCAACTTCAGAAGAGTTTGAAATCAAGAGTGGAGTTAAGCAAGGTTGTGTACTATCCCCCACCCTCTTTGGGATATACTTTTCACTTCTACTGAAATATGCCTTTCGTGATCAGGATGACGGTATATACATTCACTCACGCTCAGATGGTGGCCTCTATAATGCTCAGAGATTGAAGGCCAAGACCAAAATTAGGAGGGTACTAATCAGAGATTTGCTTTTTGCGGATGATGCTGCGATTACGACCCACTCTGAGGAAGAATTACAACATCTACTATCTGCATTCTCCAATGCTTGTTCTGAATTTGGTTTAACAATTAACAAAAAGAAGACACAGATTATGTCACAAGGTGCACATGGTGTACCATCAATCTTTATTGACGACGCCGAACTGGAGATAGTAGACCATTTTACATATCTAGGATCAGAGGTAAATAGCAAATTATCCCTCGATCAGGAAATCAACATCAGGATTGGCAAGGCAGCAACAACAATGAACATGTTAGCAAAAAGAGTCTGGGAGAACAGGAAGCTTACTGCCAAAACAAAAGTCCTCGTCTACCAAGCCTGTGTCCTTAGTACTCTTCTTTATGGCAGTGAAACCTGGACAACTTACTCACGCCAAGAGAAACGTTTAAACAGCTTTCATATGCGGTGTCTGCGAAGAATACTTGGTATTAAGTGGCAAGACAAAATCACAAATACTGAAGTATTGGAAAGATCAGGTTGTGTGACGGTGTATTCCATGCTCAGTCTTCGTAGACTTAGATGGATAGGACATGTTAGGAGGATGGATGATGGTAGAATACCAAAGGACATCTTTTTTGGTGAATTACAGACGGGTAGGAGATCTCAGGGTCGGCCTCTACTACGATACAAAGATGTGTGTAAGCGGGACATGATTGATACAGGCATTGATAATGCACATTGGGAGCAAGTCGCCGCTGAACGTGTTGCATGGAGGGCAACTATCAGAAATGGAATAAAGACAAAGGAGAAAATGATTGCAGATAAAGCACACACAGAGCGTGAGAGACGTAAGATGGTGCAAAATGGTGGAAATGACCATGTTTTCACATGCATCTACAGTGGGCAAAAATTTGCAGCAAGAATTGGCCTTACCAGCCATACTCGCCACAGCCATGGGTCGTAGTTATTAAGCCTTTTTGAAGTACCAAACTATCGTCTATCAAGACGGAAAGGTGCCAATCTCTCAAAATGGTTGGCCATATAACTAGGTTACCAACTACCAGCATACTACAACAAGCAATGATGTACAGACCAAATGGAAGCAGAAGATTAGGCCAGAGGGAATAGTAGAGTCCATAGGAATCCCGATACATGAAGCCCATAAATGGGCACTCTCCCGCTGTTTATGCTTCACCTCGACACTCCAAGTTACAAGAGGAACGAAATGAGATGAGATGAAATTATCACAATCCAGACACGAATTATAATGATAGATTATGTTATGACACCGTTACGTCAATTTAGAAACACGAATTTTAGAGACAGAGATATTAGGACACCATTTCATCAATCTAGAGACACGATGTATGACAGAGATATTAAGGCACAATTATCTCAATCTGGAGACACGAATTATAATGGTAGAGATATTAGAACACCATTATATCAATCTAGAGACCCGAATATTATTATGGTAGAGATATTACCACATCTCCAAAGCCTTCGCGGGTTTTTGTTGTTGTTAATCATTTAATAATTGTCCACGATTCGCAGCCATATGTTAGAACTGGTTCTATGGACATTGCAGGTTATTAAACAATGATTGTGTTTTCACTTCTCCTCCGCAAATTGCAGTCCAACCGTTCGTCAGCGGATCCCGAGAAGGGAAGCAACTCAGTGCAGCTTCGACCTAGTTCAAGAAATATTCAGTTCTATGGCAAGCAGGGTGCTCGTTATATTGATAAGTAAGTTACTAATGCTACTGTTGTTGCTACTGCTGCTGCTACTACTATTGCTGCTGTTGCTACTGCTAATGATGTCACTGCTACTGCTGCTATTACTGTTAATACTGCTAATGCTACTTCTACTGCTGTTGTTGCTACTGCTACTGTTGCCACTACTGCTGTAATTGTTGCTATTACTGCTACTACAACTGCTATTACTGCTTCTGCTACTATTACTGTTGCTACTAGTACTACTACTGTTGCTACTACTTACTACTTACTACTTACTACTACTGTTGCTACTATTACTGTTGCTACTTGTACTACTACTGTTGCTACTACTATTACTACTACTACTACTACTACTACTAATACTACTACCACCAATACCACCACTACTACTACTACTACTACTACTACTACTACTACTACTACTACCACCACCACCACCACCACCACTACTACCACTACTACTACTACTACTACTACTACTACTACTACCACCACTATTACAACTACTACTATTACTATTACTACTACTACTACTACTGTTACTACTACTACTACTACTACTACTACTACTACTACTGTTACTACTACTACTACTACTACTACTACTACTACTACTACTACTACTACTACTACTACTGTTACTACTACTACTACTACTACTGTTACTACTACTACTACTACTACTGTTACTACTACTACTACTACTACTGTTACTACTACTACTACTACTACTACTACTACTACTACTACTACTACTACTACTACTACTACTACTACTACTACTACTACTACTACTACTACTACTACTACTACTACTACTACTACTACTACTACTACTACTACTACTACTACTACTACTACTACTACTACTACTACTACTACTACTACTACTACTACTACTGCTACTACTACTACTACTACTATACTACTACTGCTACTACTACTACTGTTACTACTACTACTACTACTACTACTACTACTACTACTACTACTACTACTACTACTACTACTACTACTACTACTGCTACTACTACTACTACTACTACTACTACTACTGCTACTACTACTACTACTACTACTACTACTACTACTACTACTACTACTACTACTATACTACTACTACTACTACTACTACTACTACTACTACTATACTACTACTACTACTACTACTACTACTACTACTACTACTACTACTACTACTACTACTACTACTATACTACTACTACTACTACTACTACTATACTACTACTACTACTACTACTACTACTACTACTACTACTACTATACTACTACTACTACTACTACTACTACTACTACTACTACTACTACTACTACTACTACTACTACTACTGCGGTACTATACTCTCTACTACTACCCATTTTTCTACTGTTTTCCCCGGCCCCTTTCTTTTTGCTGCCC
>JACEFZ010017502.1:15000-16644 GCA_014155875.1 Cepaea nemoralis | reverse complement strand
CATACTCTCTCTTTCTCCATTTCTCTCTCTCTCTCTCTCTCTCTCTCTCTCTCTCTCTGTCTCTCTCTCTGTCTCTCTCTGTCTCTCTCTCTCTCTCTCAGCAGACAGTGTCGCGCTGGTTTTAACGTGTTGGTATAGGACACGTCGTTCATAAATCAATGTCAAACTGCTGAACGTAAAACTGTCCAAGACATCAACGGCGGCAGTAAAATGCTAGTGTTGACTGCAACGTCCTGTAAAGGATATGCAACGTCTATATACATATGTTCATGTAGTGGTATCGGTGTGTGTTTATTATTTGTGTGGTGATGAAGACTTTGGCCGCAACGTCGATTTTGTCTCTCGTCATTGTGTTCTAGTAAAACTAACATCTACTTTTCGTGTGTGTTTGTGTGTGTGGTGTGTTTGTGTGTGTGTGTGTGTGTGTGTGAGAGAGAGAGAGAGAGAGAGAGAGAGAGAGAGAGAGAGAGAGAGAGAGAGAGAGAGAGAGAGAGAGAGTAATGCATTAAGTCTTTCCCTTGAGCAGTGAACGCCGAGTGCAGTCATTAAACCCTCGACCGACTGTGTTCACTGTCACGAACCCACTGTCGTTAACGATAAGATGATAAACTAACATAGAACCAGTCTGTATTCACAGCTGCAATTGTTTGTTACTAGTGGAGAAAAACTCAAGCCGGATCAAAATAAACTACAAGTCTTTGAGAGTTCCCTAGGAACGAGGAATTTGTCGGCATTTGTTTGATGTATCGTCGTTGAGAGAAAAAGCCTGTTGTGTTCGGGGTAGAAGGGGGAATAACTATTCTTGTGAAGTTGGGGACGGATTGTCTGCCTCTGGGGACACCTGTTGTTGACAGGAGAAATGAATTCTCTAGATCACAGGCGGAAGGGACTTTTGATGTACGGGAAACTAGTCCCGACAGGGAGGCAACCTGGTGTTTACATCGAATGACGTCACAAGGACAAATCCCCGATTGTATGCAAAACAGAATTTGTTACCGTTAGTTTGCACAAGAGAGTTGGCCTAGGAGGAAGTGTTTCGACTCGCTCTGTTTTAGTTTAGAAAAGAATCTAGCGTGTTCGGTATCAAGTAATGTTGAGGAACATGTGTCTTTTATGGCAAGCATAGATTCGATGTAGGATAGAGCTGAGTGTTTATAAGGTATTTACAACAAATTGTTTAGATGTAAATAATGTAGAATAATCTAGTGTGTTAAGTTGTGGTTAGGTATTCAAGGAGTGTCGGCGATAGTGGGCAGTCGCATTGTTGAAATTAACTAGTGTGAGACGTCAATTAGCTCAGCTGGTTGGAAATAGTGAAGTCGGATGATATTTAGAAGGATTGAGGATGTTGGGGGATAGGGGAAATGTCCAATGGTGGGATCTTCCAGTGGGGGTCTACTGGGGTTCTGCACTTTACATTTTGGTCTTTCCCTAATTCGGACCGATGTGATGAGCTCCTCTGCACCATTACAGAGTATGGTTCATTGTCATTTATCTGAGTGAGGCCGTCGGCCTACACTCATCTAATGGGAGTCAGTGTCCGGTTGCTCTCACCGGTGTGGTCTCTCTCTCTTTCACAGGTTCCCTCAGGTTACTCAAAGTACTCAAGTTACTCAGGTTACTTAAAGTACTCAAGTTACTCAG
>JACEFZ010017502.1:0-10000 GCA_014155875.1 Cepaea nemoralis | reverse complement strand
TTCAAAGTGACAGTAACAATAGTTGTGAGATTCTCTGAACACAGAACATTAATGAACAGAGTAGTTACACTGTGTGTGTTAGAATTAAGATCAATATTGGACTGTTTCCACTATTGAACACCAGGCATCTGGAGTGTTCACGAGCTATCTGAATAAGTCGACACTTGGCCTGAGAGACACATCACTTGGGTGAGGTTTTCTGTCCCTGATATGGTGTTGTGGTATGGCCAGTACGATGATGAAGCAGACTGTGCTCCTTGGCTGTTCGGTCTGATTCTGCATACACACTAGATTACACGACAGACATTCTACTCATACACTTTGCACATACACGACACTTCTCTCTATTAAACTAAATTGTTGTTTTGTTAGAGCCAGTGTTGTTTAGTGTGTTTTGGGAAAAGAACGAGAGGGGGCTTGATACAGTAGAAAGAGGGAGAGAGGGAGGGATCCAGAGATCGACGGGGTTTTGTGGACAGAAATCAAGAAGATCCTCAAGATAGTGAAATGGGGTTAAAAGGATGTCGATGTTGATTCCCCTCACCCCAGGGACGACATTAAAGTAATACACGACACAACCTTAAACCTTTTGAAAGCAACACGGCTGCCAACATCTAACAGGCGGCAGCAGATAACCACTGGGGGGTCATGTAAGCAAACTGTGACATTGTTACACCGCACATATTTAGTTCGTCGTGTTAAAAATATCTGGCTTCGGGTACGAGCAATGAACTTAAGCAATGAAAGGCTGGGCAGATATATTCAATTCACCTGTGAAAAGCCATGAACTAAGAGTACTAGTGGAACTGTTTTCAACTTTATTTTTCTATGTTTATTGATCCAAGTCACGTTACTTTTTGAGGTTATCTCTGTCATATCCCTAGCTCTGTGGTGAAGGGATTTACTGGCGCAATTCGTAATCCAACATTCAGCGTTCGATACACAGCTGCGGGATATTTAACAGCAGACTGCTTTGCTTTGGTTTTTAATACAATGGTATGAGTGCCCGCCATTCAGAAAGCATAGGCAAACTACTGAACGTAAACTTGCCAAGAAAACACCAACAGCCTTCTTCTTCTTCTTCTTCTTCTTCTTCTTCTTCTTCTTCTTCTTCTTCTTTCTCCCCATTCGTCTACATCTCATCTTGTTCTTTTTCTTATTCTCTTCGTCCCTTATCGGATTCTTTCTTTTACTATTTCTTGCAACTCCCTCCATGTTCTCACAGTATTATTCACCTCTGTAATTCTCTTCTCTGCGTGTTTTAGGTCTACTGATATTTCGCTTGCTGTGCGGGTTCCAGACAAGAGAGCGTGTAGTTAAAGTGTGCACGAGTTGTCTCAGTTTGTGCGGGTTCCAGACAAGAGAGCGTGTAGTTAAAGTGTGCACGAGTTGTCTCAGTTTGTGCGGGTTCCAGACAAGAGAGCGTGTAGTTAAAGTGTGCACGAGTTGTCTCAGTTTGTGCGGGTTCCAGACAAGAGAGCGTGTAGTTAAAGTGTGCACGAGTTGTCTCAGTTTGTGCGGGTTCCAGACAAGAGAGCGTGTAGTTAAAGTGTGCACGAGTTGTCTCAGTTTGTGCGGGTTCCAGACAAGAGAGCGTGTAGTTAAAGTGTGCACGAGTTGTGTCAGTTTGTGCGGGTTCCAGACAAGAGAGCGTCTAGTTAAAGTGTGCACGAGTTGTCTCAGTTTGTGCGGGTTCCAGACAAGAGAGCGTGTAGTTAAAGTGTGCACGAGTTGTCTCAGTTTGTGCGGGTTCCAGACAAGACAGCGTCTAGTTAAAGAGTGCACGAGTTGTCTCAGTTTGTGCGGGTTCCAGACAAGAGAGCGTGTAGTTAAAGTGTGCACGAGTTGTGTCAGTTTGTGCGGGTTCCAGACAAGAGAGCGTCTAGTTAAAGTGTGCACGAGTTGTGTCAGTTTGTGCGGGTTCCAGACAAGAGAGCGTCTAGTTAAAGTGTGCACGAGTTGTGTCAGTTTGTGCGGGTTCCAGACAAGAGAGCGTCTAGTTAAAGTGTGCACGAGTTGTCTCAGTTTGTGTCTTGCCCTCACATCTTGGTTCACCGGAATGTCTTCAAGTCATTCCATGAGCTCTACAATGGCAACACACTATACATGTAGCTAAACATAATGACTGATTATAACCCTGATTTAGGAAATTATAGCATATGTTTCTGTGCAAGATATGAAATTAGTTATTGTAGCATCATTTCATCATCATCATCATATGCCATACGGATAATCCTGGGCAGTCATGGTTCGTCATCTAACATGACTGTCAATTTCTTTGATCAACTATGTGCTGTTGCTCGATTACACCATGTGGCCAAGCCATGCAGATTTTTAGCTGCCTTTTGACATGATCTTACTCATGTTCCATCATTCTTGCCAGTTGTCACACAATTTTCTTGTGTATGTTTCCTTCAATGTTTTAATAAATCTGGACTTTCTACGTTTCATTTATCAAATCAATTTATGGTTTTTATGTCATTTTTTTTATGACTTGCTCATTGCTTTTCCTGTCCGCCTGTGATATTCTTTGCATATTTCTCATAAACCACATGTGCGCATATTTATCAGCTTCTCTGCTTATTGTCAGCTATATTGTCAGCACATACATCACCGGTGTGTCACACCACTGTCAGTCCGGTCGGGAAATCGACCATGGAGTAGGGGGGAGGGGGGGGGAGATCGATCATGGAGTAGGGGAAGTGACCATGGAATAAGGGAATTGACATGGAGGAGGGGCGTCGACCATGGAGTAGTGGAATTGACCATGGAGTAGAGGGATCAATGATGGAGTAAAGGAAGTGATCATGGAATAAGGGGAATGATCATGGAGTAGGGGCATCGACCATGGAGTTGGGGAAGTGATCACGGAGTATGGGGATACACCATAGAATAAGGTAATTGACCATGGAATAGGGGGATATACAATGAAGGATCCAGCTTATTAGAAAATTGTGCTTCAGTGCGACATGATCTTACCAAATGCTGCATTATCAATGTGCGTTTATAATCATTCATCATCATCATCATCGTCATCATTATGTGAAATTTAGGTCAGCGTAGACGATTATGATTCGCCATGTGACAACCCCACCAATGCCTCCTAACAAGTCTTTATGTTGTTGTTCTAATCATGCCTTGAGCCCGAGCCAGATCAGCATTGATCTTCCTCATCCATTGTCCTGTCCGTGCATGGTTATGTTTGCACGTTCGCCGGCTTTCATTGAAACCGTTTCGCATATATGTATTTGTGTAAGTAAATATGCTTAGCTTTCATAAATTGTACACTTGAAAATGACAACTGTCGAAGTGGGCTGTAGTTTTCGTTTATAGGTTAATTAGATCGACCTATTTTATTTTATAATGAATCATCTGCTGACAGAAGTGACAAGCAACTGACAAATATGTCAAATATCTTTCTCATGTCATCAAATAACAAAGAGATAGTACCATTTCTCTACGTCGTTCTGTCTCTGTCTGTCTGTCTAAAAGGCAGTCTGTCTCATAGATCTGACCACTGTTCCGGTACAGTTGTTAGATATCAGTCATACAATTCTCGCAACCCAAACATGTCACAGTTTATAGAGATTCAACCCGACACGTCACAGTAGATAAGAATGACAAAATAGGTTTCAGTAGATTGAGGAGTGAAAGAAATGTCATTGGCTGTCATTGTGACAGGTGTGAGCAATACTACTGAACACATATGTAACTTATCTTACGTTTCTGTGATTGGGTAATCATCTCTCTTCTTTGCAGTTCCTTTGTCTGTCAGACCACATCCTTAGCACCCCACTCACACACACACACACAAAGACCCACACACAGAGACATACACACACACACACACACACACACATATATATATATATATATATATATATATATATATATATATATATATATATATATATATACACACACACATATACAAGTTAGGTGCATATCCTTTACAGGACGTCGCAGTCAACCCCAGCATTGTTTGGCTGTTTGTGATTCCTTTACAAGTGTTCAGTAGCTTTCCCTTGCTTACCAATGTATGAAAACCAGCGCTAGGCGGTCTCCTTTCAAATCACCCGCAGCAGTGTTTAGAACGCGGTATGCGGGATTACGAACTGCATTCGTAGCCCCTTCACCACACAGCCGGCCTCCCACATATACATGCATACACAAGGCACAGAGAACGAACGTACGCACGAACTTTATTTTCAAAGGGTCACAAATTGGGAAGCACAGGCTTGTTATACAATCCGCCCTTATAGTCACACATCTTTCTCATACAAATCATATATAAACAACTTATTTTTAATAATAAATGTTACATCTATATTGAAAACAAAAAGACACAAACATTGTAATATGGATGCTGTAAAGACACACCAGTCATTGTAATATGATGGTGTAAACATACACCAAACATTGTAACATGAATGCTGTAAACATACACCAATGATTGTGATATGAATGCTGTAATCATACATTAAACATTGTAATATGGATGCTGTAAAGACACACCAAACATTTCACTAGGAATGGTGTAAACATACACCAAACATTGTAAAATGAATGCTGAAAACATGCATTAAACATTGTGATATGAATGCTGTAAACACACACCAAACATTGTAATATAAACGCTGGAAACATACGCCAAGCATTGAAACATGAATACTGTAAACATACAGCAAACATTGTGATATGAATGATGTAAATATACACCAGACATCGTGATAAGAATGCTGTAAACACACACCAAATATGGTAATATGAATGCTGTAAACACACATTAAACATTGTGATATTAATGCTGTGAGCACGCACCAAATATTGTAATATGAATGCTATAAACATATACCAAACATTGTGATATGAATTCAGTGAACATACACCAAACGATGTAACATGAATGCTGTAAACATATACCAAATATTAGTTTTAGTTTAGTTTAGTTTAGTCGATGGATCAACATCACGGCACACGGGTGTAACCCATAACTGCTCCGTTCTCCTCCTAACTCAAAGCTGAGTCTGGAGAACTAACCTCAGTGCACGAACTCCGTAGTATCGGCGAGGATCCTGAAATACTTTGGGTAGATTTTTAACTCGAAATGTTGCCCGGGCAGCGCCGTTAGGCTACTCTTTTCGATTTCCAACTGCCAAAGGATTTTTTACGTGCTCAACGATGCACACGGGAGTCCGATCTCACTACCCAGAGACCAGGGGGAATTTATTACTAGAAGTCGACGTGAAAAAAGTCCCGGTCCACACCGGGGCTTTAACCCGGGACCTCCAGCACTCGAGGCGGACACCATACCTCGAGACCACGCAGCTCCCCCCCCCCCCACCTATATATATACCAAATATTGTAATATGAAAGCTGTAAGCATACACCAAACATTATAATATGAATGCTGTAAACACACACGAAACATTGACGGACAGACACGCTGGAACCAACAAGTGACGCGACATAATGGGAGACTATAAAACATTGACGGACAGACACGCTGGAACCAACAAGTGAAGCGACATAATGGGAGACTATAAAACATTGACGGACAGACACGCTGGAACAACAAGTGAAGCGACATAATGGGAGACTATAAAACATTGACGGACAGACACGCTGGAACCAACAAGTGAAGCGACATAATGGGAGACTATAAAACATTGACGGACAGACACGCTGGAACCAACAAGTGAAGCGACATAATGGGAGACTATAAAACATTGACGGACAGACACGCTGGAACCAACAAGTGAAGCGAAATAATGGGAGACTATAAAACCATTGACGGACAGACACGCTGGAACCTACAAGTGAAGCGAAATAATGGGAGACTATAAAACATTGACGGACAGACACGCTGGAACCAACAAGTGAAGCGAAATAATGGGAGACTATAAAACATTGACGGACAGACACGCTGGAACCAACAAGTGAAGCGACATAATGGAGACTATAAAACATTGACGGACAGACACGCTGGAACCAACAAGTGAAGCGAAATAATGGAGACTATAAACCATTGACGGACAGACACGCTGGAACCAACAAGTGAAGCGAAATAATGGGAGACTATAAAACATTGACGGACAGACACGCTGGAACCAACAAGTGAAGCGAAATAATGGGAGACTATAAAACATTGACGGACAGACACGCTGGAACCAACAAGTGAAGCGACATAATGGGAGACTATAAAACATTGACGGACAGACACGCTGAAACCAACAAGTGAAGCGACATAATGGGAGACTATAAAACAGTGACGGACAGACCGCGGAACCAACAAGTGAAGCGACATAATGGGAGACTATAAAACATTGACGGACAGACACGCTGGAACCAACAAGTGAAGCACATAATGGGAGACTATAAAACATTGACGGACAGACACGCTGGAACCAACAAGTGAAGCGACATAATGGGAGACTATAAAACATTGACGGACAGACACGCTGGAACCAAAAGTGAAGCGACATAATGGGAGACTATAAAACATTGACGGACAGACACGCTGGAACCAACAAGTGAAGCGACATAATGGGAGACTATAAAACATTGACGGACAGACACGCTGGAAACCAACAAGTGAAGCGACATAATGGGAGACTATAAAACATTGACGGACAGGACACGCTGGAACCAACAAGTGAAGCGAAATAATGGTAGACTATAAAACATTGACGGACAGACACGCTGGAACCAACAAGTGAAGCGAAATAATGGGAGACTATAAAACAGTGACGGACAGACACGGCTGGAACCAACAAGTGAAGGCGACATAAGTGGGAGACAGATAAAACATTGACAGGATAGACACGCTGGAACACAAAAGTGAAGCGACATAATGGGGGAGGACTATAAAAAGCATTGGACGGACAGACAGCGCTGGAAACCGAACGAAGTTGAAGCGACATAATGGGAGACCTATAAAAGCATTGACGGACAGACACGCTGGAACCAACACAGTGAAGCGACAGTAATGGGAGACTATAAAACATTGACGGACAGAACCGCTGGAACCAACAAGTGGAAGCGACATAATGGGAGACTATAAAACATTGACGGACAGACACGCTGGAACCAACAGTGAAGCGACATAATGGGAGACTATAAAACATTGACGGACAGACACGCTGGAAACCAACAAGTGAAGCGACATAATGGGAGACTATAAAACATTGAACGGACAGACACGCTGGGAACCAACAAGTGAAGCGACATAATGGGAGAGACTATAAAACATTGACGGACAGACACGCTGGAACCAACAAGTGAAGCGACATAATGGGAGACTATAAAACATTGACGGACAGACACGCTGGAACCAACAAGTGAAGCGACATAATGGGAGACTATAAAACATTGACGGACAGACACGCTGGAACCAACAAGTGAAGCGACATAATGGGAGACTATAAAACATTGACGGACAGACACGCTGGAACCAACAAGTGAAGCGACATAATGGGAGACTATAAAACATTGACGGACAGACACGCTGGAACAACAAGTGAAGCGACATAATGGGAGGACTATAAACATTGACGGACAGACACGCTGGAACCAACAAGTGAAGCGACATAATGGGAGACTATAAAACATTGACGGACAGACACGCTGGAACCAACAAGTGAAGCGACATAATGGGAGACTATAAAACATTGACGGACAGACACGCTGGAACCAACAAGTGAAGCGACATAATGGGAGAATTAAAAATATACAAGAAGATAATTAAAGACAGAGATGAATAATACGGGAAGTCCATGAACTGAGCTCTAGAACAGTGGTTATCAACATTTTATTTATTTATTTATTTTTTTTTTTTTTTGGGGGGGGGGGGGGGGAGAGAGAGTTGCCCATGCACCTCTTCACCGAATGTTCAGCAGTCATTCCCCCCTCCCCTTTTCGTATTTTCTCCCTATAAATACCCCCTCCCCATACGTAAAAATAGAAGCTAAATTTAATAACACATACTATAACAAGTCATGACGTCTACATAAAACGTGATATGCGTGTCTACGTACGTTATAAAACGAATTTCAGAAAGGCGAGAACTACAGAACCGTAAAGTATGGAGGAAAAAACAATATCAAGTAATCGGTTCTTGTATTAACACGATTTTGACATAATCTTAATTCAATTCCTCCCCCCCCCCCCCCCCCCCACACCCTGGAATCATAAAATCTCACCCCCTAGTGAGAAATACTTACCGGTTCAGAACCACTGCTCTAGAAGAGAGCAAACGATAGGTAACCTTGGTGTGAGCTGGTTGGTGTTCTAAACCCAAATGGAAGATAAAAGGCAACGTAAAATAAATTCCACGCCATAATTGGTTTATCGTGGTTCGAAGCGCCTTGTTTCAGACTGGCTAATGATTAAACGTGCACAGCGTGCCAACAAAAAGATTACCACAAGTCAGGTGTAGAAATGCTAGAGTATAACATGAGTCACATATGTTACTGAATCTGGGTTTGTATAGGTTCAACTGTTCCTTATCCTCATCATGTACCGTGCCGATAAGCGTCGGCTGTCATCAAAAACACCAACACCCAAAATAGAAGCCAACAAAAGGACCATATTTCTTGACTTTAGCCGTATTTGATATATGGTACAATACTTATATTGTTTTATAAACAGTCGGCATCGTGGGGGTGATGTGGTTAATATCATGCCGGCCACCTTCACTTCCCAATACATTTTTTGGTACAATACTAGCTCGAACTGGAAGATCTGGTCAAGTTTACAAGTCCGCCTGAATGCGAATTCAAACCCGCGATCATTAGAAAGACAGGCAATTGTCTAGCCACTACATCATCGAAGCTTGCAAAATCCAACTGGACGAATAAACTTACATAAAGTATGGGAGAATTATTGTTATACTGTATTGTCTAAATCTTTACTTTACATCTAACCCAAACTGGTCTAGGATGGAAGCTCCGACAAGCGGACAGACAGAGCAATCTAGTCTAGGATGGAAGCTCCGACAAGCGGACAGACAGAGCAATCTAGTCTAGGATGGAAGCTCCGACAAGCGGACAGACAGAGCAATCTAGTCTAGAATGGAAGCTCCGACAGGCGGACAGACAGAGCAATCTAGTCTAGGATGGAAGCTCCGACAGGCGGACAGACAGAGCAATCTAGTCTAGGATGGAAGCTCCGACAGGCGGACAGACAGAGCAATCTAGTCTAGGATGGAAGCTCCGACAGGCGGACAGACAGAGCAATCTAGTCTAGGATGGAAGCTCCGACAAGCGGACCCGACAGAGCAATCTAGTCTAGGATGGAAGCTCCGACAGGCGGACAGACAGAGCAATCTAGTCTAGGGTGGAAGCTCCGACAGGCGGACAGACAGAGCAATCTAGTCTAGGATGGAAGCTCCGACAAGCGGACAGACAGAGCAATCTAGTCTAGGATGGAAGCTCCGACAGGCGGACAGACAGAGCAATCTAGTCTAGGATGGAAGCTCCGACAAGCGGACAGACAGAGCAATCTAGTCTAGGATGGAAGCTCCGACAAGCGGACAGACAGAGCAATCTAGTCTAGGATGGAAGCTCCGACAAGCGGACAGACAGAGCAATCTAGTCTAGGATGAAGCTCCGACAAGCGGACAGACAGAGCAATCTAGTCTAGGATGGAAGCTCCGACAAGGCGGACAGACAGAGCAATCTAGTCTAGGATGAAGCTCCGACAAGCGGACAGACAGAGCAATCTAGTCTAAGGATGGAAGCTCCGACAAGCGGACAGACAGAGCAATCTAGTCTAGGATGGAAGCTGCAAGCGGACAGACAGAGCAATTAAGTCTGGATGGACTCCGACAGGCAGACAGAGATCAGTCTGATGGAAGCTCCGACAGGCGGAACAGACAGAGCAAATTTGTTAGGATGGGAAACCCGACAACGGACAGACAGAGCAAATTTGTCTAGGGTGGAAACCCGACAACGGACGACAGAGCAATCTAGCTAGGATGGAAGCTCCCCCAACGGGGGGG
>JACEFZ010017501.1:0-38410 GCA_014155875.1 Cepaea nemoralis | reverse complement strand
AAAAATGAAAATTGGGACGATATCAAAAAAATTGTACAATCACATTAAATTATACTATCCAGTATCACCCGGGGGCGCTGTAGCGCCAATTATTCCTCCCGGACGCTTCACAACAAACGTGGAAGAGGGGATGATGTTGATGATAATGCACCCACTCTTGGGGCAGTGATGCCGTGTAATGCGCTTTTTAAAAAAGTGCCAACCCCCCCCACCCCCATCGTTTCTATCTTTATATCGGAGTGCTTGACTTCGTCAGGTCCTGGAGCAGTGTCCTTGCCTGTTTTCAACACACGCCATGATCGAGACAAGAATACAAAGCCGATTCACGACTCTGGAGACCGTTGTCAGATGTGCGAAATTTGACCACACCCACGCTTTGTCGGCATGGCACATGATGATGCATGTCTTCTACCTACTACTACATCCCCCATAGGCGACGTACTTGATGAAATCTCACGTAATGTCCCGAGTACTATGATGTTCTTGACTCAGCTCAACTTAACTCAACTAACTTAACTCAGCTTAATTCAATCCAACTTTGTTGACAGAAGACCGAGCCTTACGGGATAGAACTAGGTACAAATAAGTAGATCTTTCTTTCTTTTGTCCACTTTCAATTCAGCTTGGATATGGATTTAGGTTGTACACATGATGTCATAGCATCGTGCATTCCTGTCCTCACCCACGAAATCACTGACAAGCACACTAAATACACTGGATGGAAGGTCACAACATTTATGGCAACAATTCATAGAGGGAAAACGAATGTAATGAGATTACATAAAATACAGTTAAGCACATATCTTTACACTGCACCGCAATCAACCCCAGCATGTTTGGACTATTTGTGATGCTTGGCAAGTTTACGCTCACTAATTTGCCATTGCTTTCCGAACGATCGGCATTCATACCATTGTATGAAAACCCGCGCAAGATGCTCTGCTCCCAAATCGCCCGCAGCTGTATTTCAAAAGCGGTATGTGAGATTACGAATTGCGTGCGTAATTCCTTCGCAACAGGGTCGATAATGAGATTAAATGAAGCACATAACAATCCAATCTCGCTGGGTGAATGCTCACCTAACGAAGCGCAATCATACACATATTAAGTTAGCAACGTAGACATAGATAATGGAGTCGACATAGATATTAAAATAAGAAAACAAAAGGCGAGAGACGCAGTTAAAGCTCCAGGGAATTTGTGAAGGTCAAAAGAAATTAAATTGTGTTGAGTTATGTTGAGTTGAGTCAAGAACCAATATCATAGCCCTAGGGGTGTTCCCATAAGTGCTCCGTCGTCATCTTTAACAGCTAGCGAAAAGTTCAAATTCTAATGGTAGCGAAGTGCGTGCTGTGTGTTTGAACAAGAAATTCAACTTAGCACCGAACTTAAGATATTGAAGTCCAATATTAAATCTGGACTAAGAGATCAGCATGGCCGAATGGTTAAGTGCGCTCTTGCGTAAACATCCAGATGTACTGATCCCGAGTTGGGGGGTTTAACCCCCGCATCGGCCAGTTGGACTAACATGTTGATATCTCGGTCTTGACTTAGGGACATACATTATAAGTACCTCTGAAGTCGGAGTGAGTTTAAATGGTGGCGAGGGACACAGGTAATAGGGAAAGCTAATTCCGCAAGCAGTATACTAGAAGTAGTATGGAATACCTTTCGGTTCAAAGCCAGCAAACACAAACAAACAAATACAAACGAACAAAGAATCTGGACTACACAAGGACAAGAACTACAAGACTAACCAGTAAACTACCATATACAAACATTTATTATTTTTTTGATAAATAAACACACACGTATTGTTTCTCGCTAATAGATATAGGGGTAAGAATATGAGACTATATGACTTGAAAGCTAGAGTTACCGACCGGGATTCGAACCTTTCACTTCCAAATGACGACAGCGCCTAAATTTATGTGTTGTCCAGTGCGTCCTCTCGTCTCTAATTCTTACACCTACTTCTATGAGGGCCAACAAATACGTGTTTATTTATTTATTAATTGTCTTGATGGCCTCAATAGGTTTCCCCAATTAATATTCATTGGTGTCTGCACAGAATTGAAGGCCTAAAATGGTATGAAAGAATCGTCAATGTGGAGAGAACTAACCTGGAGCTCATGGAGAGAACTAACCTGGAGCTCGTGAAGAGAACTAACCTGGAGCTGGTGGGCAGAACTAACATGGAGCTGATGGAGAGAACTAACCTGGAGCTCGTGGACAGAACTAACATAAGCTCGTAGGCACAACTAACATGGAGCTGATGGAGAGAACTAACCTGGAGCTCGTGGAGAGAACTAACCTGGAGCTCGTGAAGAGAACTAACATAGAGCTCGTAGGCAGAACTAACATGGAGCTGATGGAGAGAACTAACCTGGAGCTGATGGAGAGAACTAACATGGAGCTGATCGAGAGAACTAACATGGAGCTTATGGAGAGAACTAACATGGAGCTTATCGAGAGAACTAACCTGGAGCTGATGGAGAGAACTAACCTGGAGCTGATGGAGAGAACTAACCTGGAGCTGATGGAGAGAACTAACCTGGAGCTGATGGAGAGAACTAAACTGGCGCTGATGGAGAGAACTAACCTGGCGCTGATGGAGAGAACTAATCTGGAGCTGATGGAGAGAACTAACCTGAAGCTGATGGAGAGACTTAACCTGGAGCAGATGGAGAGAACTAACCTGGAGCAGATGGAGAGAACTAAACTGGCGCTGATGGAGAGAACTAATCTGGAGCTGATGGAGAGAACTAACCTGAAGCTGATGGAGAGACTTAACCTGGAGCAGATGGAGAGAACTAACCTGGAGCAGATGGAGAGAACTAAACTGGCGCTGATGGAGAGAACTAACCTGGCGCTGATGGAGAGAACTAATCTGGAGCTGATGGAGAGAACTAACCTGAAGCTGATGGAGAGACTTAACCTGGAGCAGATGGAGAGAACTAACCTGGAGCAGATGGAGAGAACTAACCTGGAGCTCATGAAGAGAACTAACCTGGAGCTCGTGTGCAGAACTAACATGGAGCTTGTGGCGAGAACTAACCTGGAGCTGATGAAGAGAACTAACCTGGAGCTCGTGGAGATAACTAACCTGGAGCTCGTGGGCAGAACTAACATGGAGCTCGTGGAGAGAACTAACCTGGAGCTCGTGGAGAGAACTAACCTAGAGCTCGTGGAGAGAACTAACCTGGAGCTCGTGGAGAGAACTAACATGAAACTCGTGGAGAGAACTAACCTGGAGCTCGTGTGCAGAACTAACCTGAAGCTCGTGGAGAGAACTAACCTGGAGCTCATGGAGAGAACTAACCTGGAGCTTGTGGAAAGAATTAACCTGGAGCTCGTGGAGAGAACTAAGCTGGAGCGTGTGAAGAGAACTAAGCTGGAGCTCAGGGAGAGAACTAACCTGGAGCTCGTGGAGAGCACTAACGTGGAGCTCGTAGGCAGAACTAACCTGGAGCTCGTGGAGAGCACTAACGTGGAGCTCGTAGGCAGAACTAACCTGGAGCTCGTGGAGAGCACTAACGTGGAGCTCGTAGGCAGAACTAACCTGGAGCTCGTGGGCAGAACTAACCTGGAGCTCGTGGAGAGAAGTAGCCTGGAGCTCATGGAGAGAACTAACCTGGAGCTCGTGGGCAGAACTAACCTGGAGCTCGTGGAGAGAAGTAGCCTGGAGCTCATGGAGAGAACTAACCTGGAGCTCGTGGACATAACTGCCACCTCCAGTGAATCAAGAGGCGTGAAGGAGATTCTGGATGCTGGATAGAACGTGCATACGTACATGGGGGGGGGGGGGGGGGGGGGGGGTCACTTGGGGAGGAGGGGTCGCCAAGTGGTTACGTCGACTGCCTAGGGCTCAAAAAATTGTGCGTTCGTTTCCGGACCTCGTCGTTCGGTTGACGCGTGCAGTTTTATCGGAGATTTCTAGAGAGTCGTCGCTGAAGCAACGGAGTTCGCGCTTTGTACAACGATTTTGGCAGGTCACCCAATATGATAAAATCTGGTGCTATTAAGTCGATTATCTTGCCTTTTACCCCCCCCCCCCCCCCCCCCCCCCAATGCCCCCCACCCCCTACTCGCCTTTGAGTTCTTTTTTTTTTTTTTAGGAAACCCTAAATTAGTACAATTAGGCATTCTCTTGTCTGGAACCAACAGTTGAAAGGAAATAGCAGGAGAGCTAAACGACCTGGACATGAGAAGTAAAGACATAGATGAATAATATAGGGAGAAAGTGTGCTGCAGGTGATAGCAAGAGACAGGAAGACGGCCAGGTGTGAGCTGGTTGGGGGAATTCTGTCCCTGTGGGAGATATAGGGAACGGAAGAAGAACAGTGAGCTAACGTAGGGGGGGGGGGGGTGTATGTGTTTGAACCCACTTCCAGACGGGCACTTGCTTTACACCAAGTCGGAATCACTAGTCGAACCATCTTAAAATTACATATTTTTTGTTACAAATTTTTGTTTGTCCCTAACCATCCTAAAATTACGCCTTTTTTATTTTTTACAAATTTGTGTTTGTCCCGAACCATCCTAAAATTACCTTTGTTTTACACATTTTTGTTTGTCCGGAACCATCCTAAGATTACCTTTTTTTTTTCTCTTTTTCTTTACAAATGTTAGTTTGTCTGGAACCAGTTTCATGCGATGGTTCTGTGATGTGATAGCGCCATCACCGCTGTATAGGCTTGGCTGCATGGTGGTCAACCTTTCCCTCACAATCGCAGGCCACGAGCCGAGGCGACGAACACGCGTCCGTCGTGCTCATGACTCTCTCAGTGCAGCTCACTATCAACTACGCCAACGCGCCTGATATCCTAACATGTGTACCAGAAACTTCTTCTGTTGATGTTTCCCTTGATCCTTCATTGCAGCCAAGGCCCACGACCTACTCCCGTTCTATCTTTCTCAGATCTCCTACCCCATGGTCTCCTCGTATTATTCATTATAATAGATTACATTGAGTCAGGTCTTAGTCAGGTATAACTGACTACCGCATTACGGTAGACCGTACTACCCGTTTTCTGTTAGCGCTGAATGGTGGACTAGACTCACCAAACCCGATATCGCATGTTGTGCCAACGGCTTCGGGCGGAGGAGCGCAATCGGGAGAGTACAGGGCTTATTCTATTGCGAGGAAATGCAACCTAAAGACTACACGTCATGTCAGGAGAGACCTGTCCATAATCCTTGGTCTGAAATTTGTCTAGAGTCAAAGCTCCGACATGCGGACAGTTAGAATATTCCTTAGCTGAACCTGAAGCTTCTGCGGCTTGTCTTGTTTCAGACGTATTGGTGGTACATATCCTCTGGAGTAAACTAGACAGGCCGAGAGAGGGATCATGCTGCATGGGCAACACATGGTCCCTAAATTCAGCCCAGGCTTTACGTTATGGAGAGGTATAACTCCATTTTTAAAACTATCGTCTGTCAAGACGGCCAGGTGCCAGTCAATCAGTTTTGGTTTCACAATTCTTTCGCGTTATCTGCTAGGTCAGTTTCACATTATCGACTTTAACTTCACACAGTCGTCCTTAGTTTTCACATTATCGTCTTTAAATTCACAATACTGTCTTTAATTTCACATTATCGTCTTTAATTTCACATTGTCTTCATTAGTTTCAAATTATCTTCTTTAGTTTCACATTATCCTCTTTAGTTTCACATTATCCTCTCAAGCCAGTCTTACACTATCCTAAGTAGTCAGTTTCACATTATCCAAAGTAGTCAATTTCACATTATATTAAGTAGTCGTTTTCACATTATCCTAAGTAGTCAGTTTCCATTACCCCAAGTAGTCATTTTCACATTATACTAAGTAGTCGTTTTCACATTATCCTAAATAGTCAATTTCACATTTCGTCTTAATTTCAAACTATTCTGTTTAGTTTCACGTTTTCTTCTTTAGTTTCACATTATCCTCTGAAGCCAGTTTTACATTATCTTAAGTAATCAGTTTCACATTATTCTAAGTAGTCAGATTCACGTCATCTTAAGTAGTTATTTTCACATTATTCTTAATAGTCAATTTCACATTATCCAAAGTAGTCATTTTCACATTATCCTAAGAGTCAGTTTCACATTTTCCTAAGTAGTCATTTTCGCATTATCCTATGTAGTCAGTTTCACATGATCCTATGTAGTCATTTTCACATTATCCTAAGTAGTCATTTCACAGTATCCTAAATAGTCAGTTTCACGTTATCCTCAGTAGTGAATTCCACATTATCCCAATTCCACATTACTCTCTTTAGTTTCACGTTTTCCTCTTTAGTTTCACATTATCCCCTCAAGCCAGTTTTACATTATCCTAAGTATTCAGTTTCACATTATTCTAAGTCGTCAGATTCACATTATTCTAAGTCGTCAGATTCACATTATCCTCTGTAGTCAGTTACACAGTATCCTAAGTAGTCATTTTCACATTATCCTAAGTTGTTTGTCCATCAAGAATGATGATGACAATTCATTTCATCCAGTGCGGTTGAAAGTTTGGAGCCGTGAGTTCTAAGATGGCTGATAAAGCCTATTTGGCTTGAAATGTTCTTTGACAATGTGGGAAAAGAATGCTTGACGTTCCAGGAGGAGGATCTCCTGCAGTGGTTTTTCTGTCCAGCCTTTTCTTCACAGCTCTTGCAGTCCTGGCTGCTTCAGCAAGTGACTGCACCCTTATGTAATGATGTACGCCACGAATTACGGTCTTTAGCAGCAGTCTCCCAGGTGTCAAGATGAATTCCAAAAGCTTTCAGTGAGATTTTCAGAGTGTCTTTAAAGCGTCTTCTCTGGCCACCTTGGAAGCGTTTGTCACAACGCAGCTCGCCGTAAAAAAAATTGTTTAGGGAGCCTGTGATCTGGCATACGAGTTATGTGACCAGCATAGCGAATCTGATTTTTATCCTAAGTAGTAATTTCACAGTATCCTAAAGAGTCAGTTTCACATTATCCTCTTTAGTGAGTTCCACGGTATATTAATTTCACATTATTCTAAGTAGTCAGTATAATATTATCCTAAGCAGTCGGTTTCACTTTATCCTCTATAGTCAGTTCTACATTATCCTAAGTAGTCATTTTCACATTATTCTAAGTAGTTAGTTTCACAGTATCCAAAGTAGTCAGTTTCACAGTATTCTACGTATTCAGTTTCACATTATCCTAAGTAGTCATTTTCACATTATCCTAAGTAGTCAGTTTCACAGTATCCAAAGTAGTCAGTTTCACAGTATTCTACGTATTCAGTTTCACATTATCCTAAGTAGTCATTTCACATTATTATTTGTAGTCAGTTCCACATTATTGTCTTAATTTCACATTATCCACTTTAGTTTTACGTTATCCTTTTTAGTTTCACATTATCCTCGTTAGCCAGTTCCATAATATACTTCTTGGTTCACAGTATCCTCTTTAGTTTCACTTATCCTCTTTTGTTTCATATTATCCTCTTTAGTTTCACATTATCCATTTCTGTTAGTTTTTCATTATATTTTAAGTCACTTTCGACAGTCTGATCTACACACTAATATTGCCAGTACGATATCGGATCTATACACTAATATTGCCTGTACGGCATAGGATCTATACACTAATTTTGCCAGTACAGTATTTGATCTGTACACTAATATTGCCTGTAGGATATCGGGTCTTTACACCAACATTGCCTGTACGGTATCGTATCTATACACTAATATTGCCTTTCGGTATTGCATCTATACACTAATATTGCCTTACTCTATAGTATCTTTACACTAATATTGCCTGTACGACATTGGATCTATACACTAATATTGCCTGTACGACATCGGATCTATAAACTAATATTGCCTGTACGACATCGGATCTATACACTAATATTGCCTGTACGACATCGGATCTACACACTAATATTACCTGTACGACATCGGATCTATACACTAATATTGCCTGTACGACATCGGATCTATACACTAATATTGCCTGTACGACATCGGATCTATACACTAATATTTCCTGGTAGAACATCGGATCTATACACTAATATTGCCTGTACGACATCGGATCTGTACACTAATATTGCCTGTACGGCATCGGATCTATACAATAATATTGCCCGTACGACATCGGATCTATACACTAATATTGCCTGTACGACATCGGATCTATACACTAATATTTCCTGGTAGGACATCGGATCTATACACTAATATTGCCTGTACGATATCGGATCTGTCCACTAATATTGCCTGTACGACATCGGATCTGTACACTAATATTGCCTGTACGACATCGGATCTGTACACTAATATTGCCTGTACGACATCGGGTCTATACACTAATAATGCCAGTACGACATCGGATCTATACACTAATATTTCCTGGTAGGACATCGGATCTATACACTAATATTTACTGGTAGGACATCGGATCTATACACTAATATTTACTGGTAGGACATCGGATCTATACACTAATATTTCCTGGTAGGAAATCGGATCTATACACTAATATTTCCTGGTAGGACATCGGATCTGTACACTAATATTGCCTGTACGACATCGGATCTAAACACTAATATTGCCTGTACGACATCGGATCTATACACTAATATTGCCTGTACGACATCAGATCTATACACTAATATTTCCTGGTAGGACATCGGATCTATACACTAATATTTCCTGATAGGACATCGGATCTATACACTAATATTTCCTGGTAGGACATCGGATCTATACACTAATATTTCCTGGTAGGACATCGGATCTATACACTACTATTTCCTGGTAGGACATCGGATCTATACACTAATATTTCCTGGTAGGACATCGGATCTATACACTAATATTTCCTGGTAGGACATCGGATCTATACACTAATATTGCCTGTACGACATCGGATCTATACACTAATATTACCTGTACGACATCGGATCTATACACTAATATTGCCTGTACGACATCGGATCTATACATTAATATTGGCTGTAAAACATCGGATATGAATACTATTACTGCACATTATTAAGCGACCTTTCTCGGCGCCTCCGGTTGCATTGAGTATATGAAACAAACACCGCAATGTAATAAACCAATCGACACTGGTATTGTGATCAGTATCAAGCCGGCAACCTTTACGTCCCAAACAATTTCCTGATACCAGTTCTAGACTTGGTCGATCTGGAAGCCTGCGTCAAAGTTTACAAATTCTTTATTTCAATTAGGATCCGAACAGATGACCCACCGGTCAGCAGGCAGCAAGCTAGCCACTGATCCACTAGTTATTATCCATAGACACACAAATGCAATAAACAGTTGTCAAACCTTAATATTAAAATGACCGCGAACTGCAGCTTTTCAGGAAAATGTACACCACATCAGCTTCGTTGATATTTGTGTGTGTGTGGATTGTAGTCCCATAAACAGCACGTCAAGAAGCCATCCGTTAACTATTTAACAGTCGGTCAGTTTTAAGGGCGGCGGTTTGCCAGGCCCCCGATGTCGTCTTTCACGCGAGCGTCGCTCTCGCATTCGCGGCATAATATGCATGCTCACCCACGCCTCGGTGTAGAAAACGGAAGCGAGAGTTTAAAGGGAGATTATCAGGCGCGAGAAAGAGAGTGATTTTCCCCTGCCTCCCAGCCCACCATGGCAACATGGCGGATCAAGTTACTGTTCTCTGGTCGAATGAAGGAAGGAATACTTCAAACTTGTTGATGTTATTGATTTCCTCAATTTTCTTGTTGATCAATATACTCCTCTCCGATATAACAGATTTCGGATGTAACTCTTTTTTGGACCAAGCTCCTTTTGAACTTGTACATAGTCCACAGGAAATACCACAATGTAATATACAAGTAAATGGGAATATTCTTAAGCAAGTGAATCGGTACAATTATCTCGGAACAGTCATAACAGCTGACGGGAGATGCCATGAAGATATTAGAACAAGAATCGCCATGGTGAAGGCAACCTTTTGCAAGATGTAAAACATACTGACCAATAAAAACAGATATCATTTGCAACGAAAAAAAAAAAATAGTGTTGAGGTGCTACATAGAACCAGTGCTTTTGTATGGATTTGAAGCGTGGAAAATGAGCAGACAAGCTGAAAAACATCTGATAGCTGTGGAAATGTGGTGTCTGAGAAAAATGCAAAGAATATCATGGCGAGACAAAAAATTCAATGACCAGATCCTACAAGAAATACATGAAAACCGTAAACTGGTCAGAGAAATTAGACGTAGCCTGTCACAATTGTTTGGTCACATTATGAGAAGAAATAAATTGCAGAACTTGGTGACAACTGGCAAGATCGAGGGGAAGAGAACAAGAGGAGGGAAGAGAAGTATATACCTGGATGGATTGGCCACGTTGTATGGTCGAGAAAGGAACACTGAGCTGATCCACGACTCTGGTGATCGTGTGAGATGGCAAAAAATGAAGGCCCACTCTTACAGTCATCGTACATGATGATGAGTTTGCCATTGCTTTCTGAACGAGGAGTCAACGTTTTTAATTTCTACTTACTGCACGTTCCCCCGACACCTCCAGCAGCGCAACGAAAGTTTAAGAGCGAGAGCTCTTATCCTTTTGAACACATTATCGTCTGCTACTCCTAATATAGGGTGCATTTTTAATGACTAGGCGTTGTTTGAAAATGTTGCTTGTCCAAGTTTTGTATTCACCCTCTGTTTAGTTCATGCAACATAATAGGTAAATACAAAACTTGGACCGGCAATATTTTCAAACACTGCAGTCTTTAAAAATGCACCCATAAATGTTGCTTCTGCTTATTGCGTATTCTGGTCTGATTTAGAGTGAGGGTTAGTTTTCTCTATTTCCAGTGCCCCTTGCCATTAGGCGAGCCCACTCCGACTTCTGAGGTACTTGTAATTTACGTCCCCGAGTCCAGGACGAGAGGTCAACATAATAGTGTAGTCCCACTACACCTGGGACAACCACAATCAAACACTACACGTGGGACAACCACAATCAGACACTACACGTGGGACAACCACAATCATACATTGCATATGGGACAACCACAATCAGACACTACATATGGGACAACCACAATCAGACATTACACCTGGTTCAACCACAATCAAACACTACACGTGGGACAACCACAATCAGATACTACACATGGGACAACCACAATTAGTCACTACACGTTGGACACCCACCATCAGTCACTAAACGTGGGACAACCACAATCAGACTCTACAACTTGGACAACCACAATCAGACAATACAAATGGGACAACCGCAATCAGACACTACAAATGGGACAACCACAATCAGACAATACAAATGGGACAACCACAATCAGACTCTACAAATGGGACAACCACAATCAGACAATACAAATGAGACAACCACAATCAGACTCTACAAATGGGACAACCACAATCAGACAATACAAATGGGACAACCACAATCAGACAATACAAATGGGACAACCACAATCAGACAATACAAATGGGACAACCACAATCAGACTCTACAAATGGGACAACCACAATCAGACAATACAAATGGGACAACCACAATCAGACTCTACAAATGGGACAACCACAATCAGACAATACAAATGGGACAACCACAATCAGACACTACAAATGGGACAACCACAATCAGACACTACAAATGGGACAACCACAATCAGACACTACAAATGGGACAACCACAATCAGACAATACAAATGGGACAACCACAATCAGACTCTACAAATGGGACAACCACAATCATACACTACACCTGGGACAACCACAATCATACACTACACCTGGGACAACCACAATCATACACTACACCTGGGACAACCACAATCATACACTACACCTGGGACAACCACAATCATACACTACACCTGGGACAACCACAATCATACACTACACCTGGGACAACCACAATCATACACTACACCTGGGACAACCACAATCATACACTACACCTGATACAACCACAATCATACACTACACCTGGGACAACCACAATCATACACTACACCTGGGACAACCACAATCATACACTACACCTGGGACAACCACAATCATACACTACACCTGGGACAACCACAATCATACACTACACCTGGAACAACCACAATCATACACTACACCTGGGACAACCACAATCATACACTACACCTGGGACAACCACAATCATACACTACACCTGGGACAACCACAATCATACACTACACCTGGGACAACCACAGTCATACACTACACCTGGAACAACCACAGTCAGACACTACACGAGAGACAATCACAATGTGAGGATGTAAATAATATCAGCTTCCACGAATGAACCCTGATTGTCACAGTTAAACAACACGTGTAAATACACACGCTATAGTTACCAACTCGGATTCGAACCTGTCACCTCCAAATAACAACAGCGCCTCGCTGCAGGAACAAGAGTACTTTGACGCATGACCAACTAGACACCCCTGTTATTTGGAGATGACCGGTTCGAATCCCGGTCGGTAACTATAGCTTTCGATGTTTATGTTCTCTGTTGCGTCTTCTAGTCGCTAATTCTTATCTCTACTTCTATCAGCGCCACACAATACGTGTGTATTTATTTATTTATTTATTTATTTATTTATTTATTGTCTTGATGGCCTCAAAGGGTTCCTCGACTGATATTTATTTGTAAAGAAAACAAGTTCTGCTGTTTCAACCTTTGTTAATGTGATAATAAATTCGGTAGTACTCGGTTGATTCAACACAACAGTTACAGCTAAAATGGCTAGAAAGTCGAACAGAGATCTTGGAGATGTGGACACACAGAAGTATATGTTGTATTGCATGGAAACAAAAACATTCAAATACAGAGGTTCTAGAAAATCTGGGAATGAAAAGTGGGTTGTTGAAAGAAATGTTTAAAAAAATGAGGCAAGAGAAATATTTCGGCCACGTTAAAAGACATAACACTCTTATAAACACCATTCTGGAGAGTAAGGTTGAGGGCAAGCGAGCAAGAGGTAGACAAAGATACAAGTGGGAAGATAACATCAAGAGATGGATGAACAGCAATCTGACAGAATGTACAGTCAGGGCGAGAGACAGACGGTGTTGGAGATCCATTGCAGCCAACTTTCATTGTGAAGACGGAATATCATCGACTGATGAAAATAGCATCTGTGACATATTGAAGTACGAGCGTCTGTTCCGTGACCTTATAGCGACTTGTACAAGGGGGATTCAAATGGGAACCTTAAAGGTCCGAATGACTCTTTGAGTTGTCTAAATAGGTGGAAATCATTTGGGGATAGGTCTGGCATGTACGGGGGTGAGGTACACACTGAAAATGGAGGTCTTTGATGGTTTTAACCATTGCACAGGCAGTATGGGGTCGAGCATTGTCACATTGCAAATGACACCTTTACTCAGAAGACCACGTTGTTTGGATTTGATTGCGTGTCGAAACTTCCTATTCTATTCCTACACTTGCTGGACTGACAAGCATCACCATACCGGATCTTCATTCGCCAGTGCATTTCTATAGGTTTCATCCGTCACTGATTAAAAGAAAAACGTATAACTGAACGCTGCTCCTCTTTGGTGCATGTCAAAGTGGGGCGGCCATCTTTAAAATGCCCTTATGACGTCACCGAGTTCGTCTGGACCGTGATGTCACGTGCTTAACACTCTTGACATTCGTAGTAATAATAATATTAGCAGGTTGCAAGACAATAACAATGGTACTGTAATTTCTATCACACTCTCGAGGTTTTCATTTGAAGACCCCTCGTAATTTGGGTACGTTCTTCGGCGGGTTCTATCGCCTATCCTGGCCGTTAGAACTCCAGCCAAACTGCTAACTGTGACATACATCCCTTAGTCATCTCTGGTCAACAACAAAAGCCTATCTTAATCCTATTCTCAACTCTCAATAACCCCGACTCTGTCTACTATCGTCTCTAAATCAGTTAAATACCCTTACTATTGGTATGCGGCTGATGCAACTCGCTCTATAGTAGAATATTCCAGTTTCGAAGTGCGCGTCTGGAACTTGTCATTTTTGTGACAATATTGATTAGGAGAACATTCGGGACTAGATCATTACCCTCTTCGGACAACAACCACTTTCAAATTAATATCCTATACGTGGCTGATTCGGTCAGAAGATTATTACTCAGAGTCAGGCACGGACCCTAATATAACTTCTCCTCTGAGGTTGATCGGTGTAATGGTAATGGTATAATCGAATCGAATATTCGGGACTCACGACACGCTGTGTTTTCTACGTACTAATTTGTGTCTTTCTACCGACAAACGTAATAAAATTATCAGTTGGGGAACCCTCTGAGGTCATTAAGACAGTTAATAAATACATACACGTTTTTTTTTTTTTTTGGTGTTCATAGAAGTAGGGGTAAGAATTAGAGACTAGAGGACGCACTAAACAACATAAAAGTTGAAAGCTATAGTTACCTACCGGAATTCAAACATCAGAAAGCTCATCTGTCACTTTTTTTCTTTGGTTCAAGTCATGAACTGGACCAAGTTGAGACAACTGGAAAGATTTGTGGAAAGAGAGATAGAGGAATACAGAGAAAAAAAATTATAGACAGTGTTTTGTCCTGGTACTGGGCGGTGTTAAAATACGAATTTACTTTTATTTCGCTCGCTTTGAATTCAAGCGTAGTTCATATACATGGTACTATTTCTAGTGTGCTGGACTGATTTTTGCTTGCGGATTAGCTTTTCCTATTACCAGTGCCCTTCGCCATCGGGCGAACCCACTCCGACTTCAGAGGAACTTGTAATTTCCGTCCCATGTGAAGGACGAGAAATCAAAATTTTAGTCCAATTGACTAGTGTAGGGATTGAACCCGCTACCTCAGTATCAGCACACTGGATTGTTAAGAACAAGCGTTCTTATCCACTCGGCCATGCTGACATAGCATCAGAAATGAGACATGCTATTTTCTATTTGAGATCACAAGATGTGGAGAAACATTATCACCGACGCCAGCCAGCAAAGCACTTCATGATAAGACGCCAGCCAGCAAAGCACTTCATGATAATGAAAAATCATAATCCGAAATGCATACGTCGAAAGTGCTTGTACAAATGCAGCGAGCTTTCAATTGCGCGCACTAAGAATTAATGTGATGGTTTTCCTTGGCACTCATAACGGATCCACATTATGTTAATATTCTATTGTGGATAGCGTTTCTCATTGTGTGTGTACGCACGCACGCACGTGTGCGTGTGTGTGTTTGTGTGTGTGTGTGTGTGTTTGTGTTTGTGTGTGTATGCGTGTGTGTGTGGAGAATTTGCCATGGCAGTGTCACATTAAGACCACCTCTAACACCCACATTGTCCCCACGTTTCCGGTATTGCTCCGCGAGTGCCACACTAAGCCTATTAATTTATGAATGGCAATGTCTGGCCCAGGGCCATCTGCAAACTGACAACGTGTAGCCCAGGGCCATGTGTAACCGGACAATACATCGCTTCCAGAGCACGTTCTTAAGTGGGTTACAGCGTGCATAATGTCCCTCGCCACAGATACAATGTCCGACTGAGATCGATGAATCCTGGCAGCCATGATTCGTTTAATGGAGGGGACATTAAGTGGCGTAAATGATTGGATATTGGGCATGTTTTCTGTTGGGCGAAATAACAATGCCGTCATCGGAGTCTTTGTGTTGAAATCCGCCAACAGGATTCTGAAGACAGGGTTCTCGGATATTCACATGGGTAGACCACCTTCAGATCGTACTGCTTAAAGTTGTTTACGTGGACAACTATATAAAGATGCTTACGTGGACAACTACCATAAAGTTGCTTCCGCGGACAACTATATAAAGTTGCTTACATGGACAGTGATATAAAGATGCTTACGTGGACAACTATATAAAGATGCTTACATGGACAACTATACAAAGTTGCTTACGTGGACAACTATACAAAGTTGCTTACGTGGACAACAACTATACAAAGTTGCTTACGTGGACAACCATATAAAGATGCTTACGTGGACAACTATACAAAGTTGCTTACGTGGACAACCATATAAAGATGCTTACGTGGACAACTATATAAAGATGCTTACGTGGACAACTATACAAAGTTGCTTACGTGGACAACCATATAAAGATGCTTACGTGGACAACTATATAAAGATGCTTACGTGGACAACTATACAAAAATGCTTACGTGGACAACTATACAAAGTTGCTTACGTGGACAACTATATAAAGATGCTTACGTGGACAACTATATAAAGATGCTTACGTGGACAACTATACAAAGTTGCTTACGTGGACAACTATATAAAGATGCTTACGTGGACAACTATATAAAGATGCTTACGTGGACAACTATACAAAGATGCTTACGTGGACAACTATGCAAAGTTGCTTACGTGGACAACTATACAAAGTTGCTAACTTGGACAACCATATAAAGTTGCATACGTGGACAACTATATAAAGATGCTTATGTGGACAACTATATAAAAATGCTTATGTGGACAACTATATAAAGATGCTTACGTGGACAACTATATAAAGATGTTTACGTGGACAACTATACAAGGTTGCTTACGTGGACAACTATATAAAGATGCTTATGTGGACAACTATATAAAAATGCTTATGTGGACAACTATATAAAGATGCTTACGTGGACAACTATATAAAGATGTTTACGTGGACAACTATACAAGGTTGCTTACGTGGACAACTATATAAAGATGCTTACGTGGACAACTATATAAAGTTGCATTCGTGAACAACAACTATACAAAGTTGCTTACGCTGACAACTACATACAGTTGCTTACGTGGACAACTACACACAATTGCTTACGTGGAAAACATGGACACAAAGTTGCGTATATGGAAAAAAAAACTACACAGAGTTGCTTAAGTGGACAACAACTACACAAAGTTGCTACGTGGACAACAAATACATAGAGTTGCTTAAGTGGAAAACAATTACACAAAGTTGCTTAGATTGAAATTAATCTTCAGGCTACAGATATCAAAAGTACTTAGACGAATAGTACACTTGAAGTTCGCACTAAACATCTGTATTTAAGTGAAGAACACGCATGAAGTATGCACTAAATATAAGTACTTCGGTGACTAGCAAACATGAAGTGTACACTAAACAAAGGTATATAGACGTATAGATAACCATAAGTGTACACTAAACAAAAGTATATAGACGTATAGATAACCATAAGTGTACACTAAACAAAAGTATATAGACGTATAGATAACCATAAGTGTACACTGAACATAAGTACTTAAATGCATAGATAAACAAACATAATTGTTCAGCAACCCCAAGTACTTAGATGTATAGATAAATACAAGTGTACACTAAAGATAGTTACTTAGATGTATAGATAAACATAAGTGAACACTAAACATAACTACTTAGATGTATAGATAAACATAAGTGCACACTAAACATAACTACTTAGATGTATAGATAAACATAAGTGCACACTAAACATAACTACTTAGATGTATAGATAAACATAAGTGCACACTAAACATAACTACTTAGATGTATAGATAAACATAAGTGCACACTAAACATAAGTACGTAGATGTGTAGATAAACATAAGTGCACACTAAACATAAGTACGTAGATGTATAGATAAACATAAGTGCACACTAAACATAACTACTTAGATGTATAGATAAACATAAGTGCACACTAAACATAACTACTTAGATGTATAGATAAACATAAGTGCACACTAAACATAAGTACGTAGATGTATAGATAAACATAAGTGCACACTAAACATAAGTACGTAGATGTATAGATAAACATAAGTGCACACTAAACATAAGTACGTAGATGTATAGATAAACTTAAGTGTACACTAAACATGAGCAGTTGAACGTATAGATAACCTCAACATAACATAAGTACTTAGATGTGTATATAAACATAAGTAAAATACTAAACAAATGTGATAAGAGCCACTTGGATTCAAAACTATACAAGTGAACGACTTGCGAAAAATATAAATGGACTAATAAGACATGTACAGTAATAAACAATGGGAATATTCTACGCTTCAATCACATCTCGAGACGTGAAGAAACGCCAAGGAAAGTGTTTTATGTGAAAATACTGGGGAGAAAGATGAAGGGATAGACACAGACAAGCGGTTATAAAAGAAGTCGTTTACAGATTTATCTGTACAGACATATTTTACATTAAAGACAGCGGTGCAAGACATAAAATTGTGGGATGAAAGCTTCACGACAAGGTTGGGGACGCTGAAAAAATTATGATGTTATGTATGCGTATATATGAGAGAGAGAGAGAGAGAGAGAGAGAGAGAGAGAGAGAGAGAGAGAGAGAGAGAGAGAGAGAGAGAGAGAGAGAGAGAGAGAGAGAGAGAGAGAGAGGATGGGGGAGGGTGGGTGGGTGGAGAAAACGAACGCACACACTTTATTTTCAAAGGCTTAAGAGAAAACTAACGAACGAACGAACGAAGGACGAACTATCTTTATTTTCAAAGGGTTAAGAATTAGGCACGCAGGCCCGTCTGACATTCTGCCCTTCTTCACTTATTCCTCTCATACATTATTTCATTCAACATCACTTATGAAGCTAATCTTAGACACACAAAAAAACAATAAGTATTAATACGCATGAAAATTAATCAATAATACATGACTCACTGAGGCAATGTTTAACATAGGCATTATAAATACCCAAGGAAGGTTAGCGTGCCATACATATCGGAATGTTTATTGGCTACTTGTCGTTTGAGATAATTTACCATTATTATTTTTAGGGGGGCATGTAGTCTGTACTGAGGTAGTGTTCAAACAGGTTGCGACTGTATGTATAATGATTGGTGGTGTTTTTGATTTCTTGTTGAAGATTGTTCCACAACTGAATGGCAGAGTATGCTAAGCTTGTTTTATATAAGTCTATCCTAGGTTTAGGGACATGAAATATATTTAGCCGTTCGCCATGTCCTGCGTTATATTTGAACAATGGCCAAAGGTAGCACACACACACGCGCGCGCGCGCGCGCACGCACGCACGCACACACACAGAGCCTGAACACGAGTGGGCGGGGGGAGAAGGGGTAGCGTCTTCAAAAGATTGCTACGATGTTCGGCGGCCTCAGTAGCGCAGTAGGTAGCGTAGTAGGTAGTGCATTGGGTAGCGCGTCAGTCTCAAAATGAGTTTTAGTCGTATGTCAATGTGAATGAATTCTCACGAATTCTCCTTTAGCAAACACAAGGGAGGCACACTACTAATAAAACCAAACATCCATCCATCACGTGCCATGCCGGTAAGCGTGGGCGGTCATGTTCTGCCATCTCACTCGATCACCAGAGTCGTGGATCAGCTCCGTGTTTCTGTCTCGACCATGCCACAAGGCCAAGCCATCCAGGTACTTGCTTCTAGGTCTTCCCCTTGGTCTGTTCCCCTCGATCTTACCAGTTGTCACCAAATTCTCCAATCCATTTCTTCTCATAACATGCCCAAAAAATTTTGACTGTCTACGTCTAATTTCTCTAATCAATTTACGATCTTCATTTGTTTCTTGAAGGACTTGTTCATTGGTCTTTCTGGCTGCCCATGGTATTCTTTGCATTTTCCTCAGAAACCACATCTCTACAGCCATCAGATGTTTTTCAGCCTGACTGCTCATTGTCCACGCTTCACATCCATACAAAAGTACAGGTTCAATGTAGCATCTCAACACTCTTTTTCTCGTTTCAATTGACATCTTTTTATTGGTCAATATGTTTTTCATCTTGCTAAAGGCTACTTTTGCCATGGCGATTCTTGTTCTAATCTCTTCAAGGCATCTCCCATCAGATGTTATTACTGTTCCGAGATAATTGTACCTGCTCACTTGTTGAAGAATATTCCCATTTACTTGTATATTACATTGTGGTATTTCGTCCTTCCTAGTGACGACCATAATCTGTGTCTTTTTACAATTTAATTCTAACCCTAGTTGTTCACTGTGTGTAACAATCGCATCTACTAAATTTTGCAGGTCCTGTTCATTGTCTGCAATCAAGACTGTATCATCTGCATATCTAATGTTATTGATGCATCGTCCCCCAATGTTGATTCCTTCCATATCTTCAATATTTCTGAAAATACTTTCACTGTACAGGGAAAACAGATCTGGAGACATTACACATCCCTGTCTCACACCCCTTTTAATAGGCTGATATTGGCTTACTTCATTATCAACTCTTATGGCAGCTTGTGTTTCAATATATGTTTTTACAAGTCTAAGATCTTTTCCATCAATTTGTAGATCTTCAAGCATCCTTATCTGTTGACAGTCTCATTATCAAAAGCCTTATGTGTAGTCAATAAAGCAAAGGTGTAGATCTTTGTTTACTTCTATAGAACGTTCGATTATGTTTCTCAGTATATACACAGTATTTACTGTACCCCAAATATAAGAAATGAAAATTTTCACACGCGCACGCATGCGCGCATGGAGAGGCAGGGTACGATATAACCACTTTACATATACAAGGAAGTCAGACCTTACTCAGATATCACTGAACTACCATGTAATAGTAGAAGGTACTAGAGCTTTCTGTTAGCGCCTAATGTTGGGCAGCACTCACTAAACCCGATACCCCACATTGTGCCAACGGCTGCGGGTGGAGGAACACAATTGGGAGGGTACAAGCCTCATCCTGGTGCGAGGAAATGCAATCTAAAGACAACATGTTATGGCAGGGCAGGCTAGGCCCTAAGTCTTAGTCGGCAACTGGTCTATGATCGAAGCTCCAACATGTGGACAGCTAGAGCTTTGCTTTACTGACTCGGCAGCTTCTGTAGCTTTTCTTGTTCCAGGCGTATAGGTGCTACCTTTCCTCTAGAGAAAACTAGGCAGACGGAGAGATGGATCATACTGCATGGGCAACACATGATCTCTAAATTCAACCCAGGCTTTGTGTTATGGAGAGGTTATTATACCTTTTTTTTTAAAAGCATAATGTAACAAACTATCGTCTGTCAAGACGGCAAGGTGCCAGTAAAATATTTAACAACACCACCCGCTCTCCAAGCAGATTATATAAAGTGACATGTTCTGATGTGGTTTGCATTATTTTCGACAATGTAATTGGCATCAGAGCTCAAATTTGGCATTAGCGTTCTAACAGGGAATAAACATTAGAATTTAGAATTCACATTTTAAAAGGGAATACAAATTATAATTTAGAATTAACATTTCTAAAAGGGAATAAACATTATAATTTAGAATTAACATTATTATAGAGAAAAAAATATTAGAATTTAGAATTAGCATTATAATAGGGGAAAACATAATTTAGAATTAACATTAAAACGAGGAACAAAATTCGAATTAAGAATTCACATTATAAAAGGAAATAAACATTAGAATTTGGAATAAAAGCAAGGAATAAACTTACGGATTTAGAATTAATATTATAAAAGGGAATAAACATAGAATTTACAATTAACATTATATTAGGGAACACATATTATAATTTAGAGGTAACATTATAAAAGGGAATGAACCACTAAAATTTACAATTAAAATTATAATAGGAAATTTTTTTTCCGCGTTTCCTCCTGTTTCAGGATATTGCGGTCAACATCAGTATCTTTCAGCTTTAAGTTGATTCCTAGGCTAGATTACGCTCATCAGCACGCCATGACTTTCTAGGCGACCGGCTCCATACTCTCATAAGTCACTGGCGCGACTTGAACCACTTCTAATTCTCGTGCGCTCACGTCTACCACGAGAGTATTCGGGATTAACGGAGAAAGCTGCTAACGCCTCGGCCAAGGAGCCGGCATAATAGGAAATACATACTAGAAATTAGAACTAACATTATAAACTGGAATAAACATTGGCATTTAGAATTAACATTACAAAAGGGAATAAACATTGGAATTAACATTATAATAGGGATTAAACATTAGAATTAACATTATAATGGAGAATATACATTAGAATTAACAATATAATGGGGAATAGACAGAATTTAGAATTAACAGAATTTGGAAGTCGAATCAGAGGGCTGCTCTGCCCAGTGGAAGATGGCTAACTCCAGCGGATGGGGCAGACTACTAAAGCAATCCACCAGTTGTACAGATGATGGAATGAAACTCACTGAGATGATGAAATGAAACTCACTGAGAGGATGATATGAAATTCACTGAGATGATGAAATGAAACTCACTGAGATGATGAAATGAAACTCACTGAGATGAATGTGTTGTGTGAGACGTGTTAACACATGAAATTGTAACAACTATAGTAGGCCGATTTCACTTGGTAAATCTTCATAGAAAATTGTTACAACTACAGTAGGCCGCCGAGACCACAATGTAAACCCCTTATAAAATGGTAGCAATTACAGTAGGCAGAGATAACATGTAAACTCCCACATACAATTGTGACAACTACAGTAGGTAGAGATAACATTGTAAATTCCCACATAAAATTGTGACAACTACAGTAGGTAGAGATAACATTGTAAATTCCCACATAAAATTGTGACAACTACAGTAGGTAGAGATAACATTGTAAATTCTCACATAAAATTGTGACAACTACAGTAGGTAGAGATAACATTGTAAATTCTCACATAAAATTGTGACAACTACAGTAGGTATAGATAATAATTTGAATTCCCACATGAAATTGTGACAACTACAGTAGGTAGAGATAACTATATAAATTCCCACATAACTCTGTAGCAACTACAACAGGCTGTGGTCATAATGTAACTTCCCACATTAAATTCTAACAACTAGGGTAGGTATCACAATGTAAATTCCCACATAAAATTGAAACAACTACTGTAGGTAGAGATCACAGTGTGAATCCCCATATAATATTCCGTCAGTTACAGTAGGTAGAAATCACAATTTAATCCCCCATATAATATTGTAACAACTGCAGTAGGTAGAGATCACAATGTTAATCACCAAAAGCATATGTATGATGTGACTGAATATCGTAGAATAAAACAACATATTACAGAAGGAGGAGGAAGATGCAAGAAGAAGAATAAGAAGAGACGGAGGAAGAGAAGGAGGGAGAGGAGGAGGAGGAAAAGGAGGAGGAGGAGAGGGAGGAGTAAGAAGAACAAGGCCAAAGGTGTTGTTTTCCTCGACACAGTAGTACAAGCAGTTACCCAGATACTCATGCTTACGTAACGACAGTATAAAGAACAATATGAGACGTGATCGTGTAGTGCCTAGACGTGGTAGTGTAGTGGCTAAAAGTGGTAGTTTAGTAACTAGACATGGTTGTTTAGTAACTAGACGTGGTAGTGTAGTGGCTAGAAGTGGTAGTATAGTGGCTAGACGTGGTTGTGTAGTGGCTAGACGCTCGCCTGCCGGCCCGGTGGCCATGCGTTCGAATTTCCATCGGGGCGGTGTCTTAAGATTTATTTCGGCTGCCACGTCGACCCAGCATAAATGGCTACCAGAAAATGTATTCGGACGTAAAGGCGGCCGGTGTGACACTGAACACGTCATCCACAAATTGGCTGTTTGGTCTATAAATATATGGGTCTTGCAACGTATGCTCAATGCGCCTATTTATATTATATGATGCATTAAGAATTAGAATTGTCAAATTGTATTATATTCAACACTGCTATCAGGCACATTGAACACGCAATTAGAAAGTCGAACAGAAGCCCTGGGTATGTGGATATACAGAAGACTCTTATTTCATGAAGACAAAAAAATCAAATACAGAAGTTTATAGAACCTGTGAAGTCGGAGTGGATTCGCCTTGTGGCGAGGGACACTATTAATAGGGAAAGCTAATCCACATGCAAAATTCAGTCCATCACTACTATAAATAGTGTGTATGGACTACGCTTAAGTGCAAAGCGAGCGAGCGCAAAAAAAAAAACAAAAAATAACAAAGTACTAGAATAACTGGGAATGAAAAGAGAGTTGATGAAAGAAATGAAGAAGCAAGTGAAATATTTCGGTCCACGGAAGCGTGGACATTGAACATGCAATTAGAAAGTCGAATAGAAGTCCTGGAGATGTAGATATACAGAAGAATATGTCGTATTTCATGGAGAAAAAAACAATCAAATACAGAGGTTCTAGAAAAACTGGGATTGAAAAGATAGTTGATGAAAAAAATAAAATAGAGGCAAGTGAAATATTTCGGTCACTTTAACAGACATAACGACTCTTATAAACACCATACTGTAGAGTAAGGTTGAAGGCAAAAGCGAGCAAGAAGTAGACAACGATACAAGTGGGAAGATAACATCAAGAGATGTACGACAGAGTGTACATTCAGGGCCTGAGACAGACAACGTTGGAGATCCATTGCAACTAACCTTCATTGTGGAGACGGCCGTTGGTTGATTTATTTATGTACTGATAATAAGACGATGACGAGGAGAATGTAAAAGAGAACGTGAAAAACAAGAGAGGCGGGCCGCAGACGTTAACTTACTTTTCCCAAACTTTTCAAGCTTTATTTTGGTTGTCAGTTGATCCCATTGATTTGTCATCAATACTAAAATCCCATGTCTCTATTCACAAACCCGTTTGCTTTAAGCTAATCAAAATCGCGGAACGGGCGGATCGATCAGGAAAACAAACTTTGTCACACTGTCAAACACCACAAGGTTCACCCCAGGTAGGAAAGCATTATATCGATCATTCTTATGTTTCGCTCGAGCGTGACGTGAATTTTGTGGCACGGTCTGTAGGCATCCTACCACTAATGCAGTCAATGAGTCACCAGGTAACGAGAAGTAGATTGTGAGCTGTACTGGGACACAATTGCAAGAAACAAATTGGACGTTGCGGCTCCAGCCTTCGTCAGCATAGAATAAACAAACACAAACCGACATAAAAACATGGAAAACTCAACCACTAATGCAGAGAATTTTACCTGGATAACGGAAGGCTAATATCAAGACTAACGCTGTGCCTTTAACAGATTGAAATGGGGGTTTGTACCAAACAAACGTAAGTGTGGACCACACGAAAAGTCAGTTTGAATCAAACAAAAATTAGGTTTAAACAAAACAAAAATGGATGGCGGGAAAATGGAAAGTAAGCTGAGATGACAGTCATAATTTACAAGTTGTTAATATGCTAGCAGGCATGTTGTATTATATATCAAATTAAAGGGAAGTCTCCCTGGCGAAGTGGTCAAGTCTTCTGCCTCGCGCTCCGAAGGTTGTGGGTTCGATTCCGGGCTACGTCTTACGGTTCACGAGTGCGTTTTTCTCGGAGACACCTGGGGGTCGTCGCCGGAGCTACGGAGTTCGTGCTTTGTGCGACGCTTTCGGCAGGATGGCCTGCCGAAAGAGACCGAGCTATGTGGGATAAAACCCGGTGCAATGAAGTCGATCGTCTCAACTTTTAAGACCTTTTAAAGATTTTTTATATCAAATTAAACGGGATTGCTTAGGGAGAACATTTGTACATAAACTCTTGGCAGATACGAGAAGTCGCTTGAGACGATTAATCATCCCGTGACACTTCATCAGTTAATAGAGTAATTATAAATTATAAATGTTAGACACTATTATAATCTCACTGAATGTCAGAGAGTGTCGAAGTCTGATATCGAACCATTTCTTCTATGTGAGCTGTAGCGAACGCGATTCGTAATCCCGCATACTGCGTTCGAAACTCAGCTGGGGACGATTTTGCAGCAGACCACTTTGCGTTGGTATTTCATACAATGGTATGAGTGACGGTGATTCGGAAAGCAATGGCAAACTACTGAACGTAAAAGTGCTTGAAAAAAAAAACATACACACACACACAAACAGCCAAACAATGCTGGGGTTGACTGCAACGTCCTGTAGGGAATATGCAACTAACCACACGTAAGTCAAATATCAAGACAGTCGCTGTAATTTTACTAGTGGCGTTTAGTATCCCGTAGACTTATTATAATCTCACTGAATGTCAGAAAGAGAGTGTCGAGATTTTGTGTCGAGTTTCTTCGTCTATATGAGCTGTAACGAACGCCTTTCGTAATTCCCGCATCCCGCGTGCAAAGTCAGATGCAGACGATTTAAAAGCAGACCGCCTTTTTTGCGCACGCGTAGTCCAAATACGTGGTAATGCTTCTAGTGCACTGGTTTGATGTTTGCGTGTATATTAGCTTTTCCTATTACCAGTGTCTCTCGCCATCAGGGAAACCCACTCCGAATTCTGAGGTACTTGCCATTTACCTTCCCGAATAAAGGATGAGAAGTCGATATTTTATTTCAACTGACCGGTGTATGGATTGAATTCACTACCTCTGCATCAGCACATCGGAAGTTTAAAAGCGAGCGCTCTTATCTATTCTACCATACTGACCTCCACCGCTTTGTGTGGATATTTAATAATGGTATGAGCGTCGGTCGTTCAGAAAGCAACGGCAAACTACTGTACGTAAACTTGCCTAGTAAATCACAGTCAAAAATGCTGGGTTTGATAGCCACTTTCTATAAAGGACATGCATTAAACTTAACTCTTCTACACGGCACTGACTTATGGAATGCGAATGAGCAAATTAGGAAGAACCTGCAAGCAACGGAAATGTGGTTCCTGAGACGAGTGCTGCGTCTTGGACTGCCAGAGTAACTAACAACGATTGTCTGGTAGAGGCTACTGACAGTAGAATATTATACGCTACTGTAAGAATGAAACAGTGTTCTTTCAGGGTGTAATGGGAATAGAGGCATTGGAGGCATTTCTGACGATAGGAGAGATCAGCTGTGGAAAAGACAGTGATAGACCAGGAGATATAACGCTTCATGGTCTAAGACGACGGACTCAAAGGGTATGCGAAGTAAGGTGGAGAAAGGAACGTTTCGTGGGGAAAGGCTATCCTCTCGTCGGAGGTCACAGACTGTGGGATTTTTGTGTGTGGGGGGAATGAACAGGCTGATAGGCTGGCAGGGAATGCACCTCATGGTGGTAGATTACCTATGGACAAGGAAGAGATGGTCGAGCGAGGACCAGGTGGAGAAGGCAGAGGTACAGAATGAGAACCCGTATGTGGAAAGAAAGATATGGCGGGGGATCAGCAGGGGTTCTGGAAGAATCTCGAAACTGAGTGGGAAGACAAGGAGAAAATTCAGTCAGATAGCGATGAGAACGATTGGTAGTATGACTCTTCGCTGGCTGTTGCACGAGAGGACGGAGAGAGAATGGGAATGTCCTGAGTGCAAAGATGTCGGTTCTTAGCTCAGCTCAACTCAACTCAGACGACAGCAAAGGGAGATATCATCAGTAGAAAAATTTCTTCTTCTTTCGTTCGCTTTAAATTTGTCTATATCTGCAATGTTGTTTCTTGTATGAATTTCATTGTTTTTGTGTGTGTTTTCTTTGACATTTTTTCATGGTGTTTGCGAAGTATTCTGATTGCCGTGGTGTACCTCCTGGCTCGTTGCCTCCGTCTTCAGCACCTCACTTTTGCTAGGGTAGACTGTGGTCGTTCAGAGATGTATATATGTAAAGATGTGTCTGCGGATGTATGTACTTACATACGTATGTACAGCAGTTTGGTCTTTACTGCGCCAGAGACTCGCTGTCGCCCCTTCTCCTGTTAGGTAAAACTGTTTCACCAAGTGAAGGCCAGGAGGTGGACTTTTGCTGCCAGAGGTGATGAGTGCACAAGCCATGGGGGTATTTTGCATGGCTGGGTGCTCAACTTGGCGGCCCTAGCATACATTTGGCTCCATCAGTAGGATGATTTATAACACCAAAGACCGAGATTTGTGAAGAGACATGAATGAGCACGCCACTTTGCAGTGCACGTCATGGCGATAATTATAACATCTCGTCCTTGACTTGGTGGCGTAAAGTAAAGAAAGGTATCTCAGAAGTCGAGGTGGGTTCGCCTGACGGCGAGGGACACCGGTAACAGGGAAAGCTAAAATTCCGCAAAATGCATTCCCGTGTTACTAGAAGTAGCATGTGTGGAGTATGCTCGGGTTCAAAGCAAGTGAGCTAGCGCAAAAAAAAAAAAAAAGAAGACAAACCCTCCTGAATTATTACTCCTCGTTCGCTAAATTAAAGACCAGGACTATTAGAAACTAGGTGGCTTCTTGAAGTGGAAAATATGATTCGCACCTACAGCAAAGCAAGGCTGGAAGATTTCTAGTCCACAATGATTTGTTTTCGTTCGCTCGCTTTCAACTCGAGCGTAGTCCATAGACGTGCTACTACTTCTAGTGCACCAGACTGATTTTTGCTTGTGGATTAGCTTTCCCTATTGAGTGTGTCCACAGCCATCTGCCGATCTCCCTCAGAATTCTGGGACACTTGTAATTTACGTCCCAAGTCGAGTTCGAGAAATTAACATGTTAGTCCAACTGACCGGTGTAGGGGTTAAACCCACTACCTCGCCATCAGCACACCGGTTGTTTAAGAGCGAGCTCTCTTTACTATTCGGTCATGTTTACCTGCGTCTACAACGTTGCAAAGGTACAATACTGACGTTGCTGCTACGAAGGAACAAGCAGACAGACCTGACCAACGACAGCCGCGGGAAATTCCAACAGCGAACAGACTCAGACAAAAGAGCAAACACCTGTAACATGATCTCAAGCCACAGTTGCCGAGCTAACGAGTTCAGCCTCTACATCGGTCAGCTGGACTAACATGTTGGCTACTAGTCCTTAACGTGGGAACGTAAACACACAAGAACCTCTGAAGTCGGAGTGGGTTTTCCTAATATCGAAGGTAACAGAGGAAGCTAATCCATACGCAAAAATCAGTCCAGTGTTATTAGAAATAGTAGCCCACTTCAGTTTAAAAAATAAACACCCCACAGTTAAGAATACAGCGATTAGGGACAAGAAGTAGAAAAACAGAATGCTCAGTCTAAACCAGGGGTCGCCAAACTTTCCTCACGGCGGGCCGGATAACTGACAAAATGACAAGCGCGGACCGCATACTCATTCTGTACAATATTTGCGCCGGGCTCCGTGGCGAAGGTCTTACGGACGCGGTTCGTAATCACCTATACCCGCGTTCGACACATAGCTGTGCACGATTTGGCAGCAGACCGCGTTACGGTGTTTTTTACGCTATGGTATGGGTGTCGGTCGTTCAGAAAACAATGGCAAACTACTGAACGTAAACTTGCGAAGTCATCAACAACAGCAACAAATGCTGGTGTTGACTGCAAACGTCCTGTAAAGGATATGCAACTAACTTTAACAATACTTGCAAGCCAGAACGAAAGCTCTGGGAAAAAAGGCGAACAACTAAGTTAAGGCAAAAGTACCTGCAAATCTTCCAACTGAGCCCTGATCTGCCCCATCAGACCCTTCCTCACTCCAGCCATGTTTTTTTTTTTTCAACTGTAACACCTCGAAGCTGATTCCACTGAAGGTTATAGTCTTGCAAACATTTTTGCACTTCCATGAAAATGTCTTTACAAGTTGTTGCTCCATGCATGCTGCAAACGGATGCCAACTCTTCTGTTATCTGAAAGTCCAAATTGACATCACGAATGAATACGAGAAGTTGTGATGTACTCGAGAGACAAGTAGACTCACCCACCGCCTGAGAATACAACAAGTTCCTAGTTTTCTCGCGTATCTGTAGCACTATGTTCTCTCCGTGTTTTTCTGTTCTTCGCACAACTGAACTTGCCGAAAGGCTGTTAGTTCCAAAAAAATCGGCTTTCTCAGGACACATGTCATTTTCTGCTTCCATCATACACTCTTTGATAAAGTAACCATCATTAAACTGTTTTCTTTGTTCTGCCATCTTATACGCTATTTTGTAACTTGTACGAGTGACAGATTCATTTTCAGCGAACCTTCTCGTGAAGATATTTCTTTGTGTTTCTAAATCACGTTTCATGGTCTCATATTTCTCAGTGCGTAACTTTCCAGAAAATTTGGAATATGTTCATAGATGCTTCGTTTCCTATTGACGCCGAAGATTGTACTCTTTGAAAAACGCAACACTTTGGCTGCATATTACGCAACTGGTTTTCTGGTCCTTTATTTCTACAAAGAAGTACTTTACCCCTCCATTCTTCATTCAAAATGCGACACTCGGTGTCCCCTTTTCTTTTCTTCGTAGCCATAATGACGGGTGAAGTACACGGGATCTGAACATGAAAAGGACATTGAATTAGAAACATAATTAAAGACATATTGAAATACACGAAAAGCAGAGGACAAGGGGTTACCAGTGAAGCTACGGCTCACCAAAGATACATATAAAGTTTATAGGTACCTTTGGTAATAGAATATATCTCATAATAATGTTTGGAAAACATATAAATAGGGCCGGCCTAAATAAACAGCCTAGAGCAGAGTTTTTCCACTGGGTTTCCGCGAGTGATAGCCAGGGGTTCCGACGAAACAGACCGAAATCGCCTAACTGCAACATTTCTGCCCATCTGGTTTACTACATAAAGTAGGACAGACACTTGGATCATCACACAGAGTTCCTTGAGCAATGTACACATTTGCGTAAGGATCTGCTCCAGCAGAAATGTTGAAAAACACGGGTCTAGAGACCAGCTCGATTAACACCTTAACTAGGAAATTCTTCTGAGCTGGGGATAATATTTTGGTAATAACACGAGGATTATATAGCATTGTTATGGTATGTTTGCTACTTTATTGCCTCTATTCACATTTGTAGTTCACTTACCTATCACTGTCAAACAAAGAAATCCTTGTTGCATACCTATACAATGGATGACTGGCAAAATGAAGTAAATATTTATGGAGCATCGGACCTGTGTCGATAGGCGGACGCATCTGGTAGATGGGAAGATGTGTGTGTGTGTGTGTGTGTGTGTGTGTGTGTGTGTTGTGCCATGGAAACCATGGTAACGTCAGAGCGTAGGCGGTTCTACCACGAGTCTGGAAAGGACATGGGATGGCGCGAAGAGCAAACATTACAATAAACAAGAAATCTATATACAATAATGTATCATTGAAAATAGTAAATTTAAGACACATGGTAGCCAGGAGGTCTCCGCATGTATGAAGATCTATTATTTTAAATATAATATTTACATTTAAATTGTATAACAACGTCTCGTGTTCCATACGTTACATAAAGCAAGTTCGAGTACCGACGGCGGGCCGGATGAAATTACGTCGCGGGCCGGATCCGGCCCGCGGGCCGTAGTTTGGTGACCCCTGGTCTAAACTAATCGGGGCTACTACAAATGTCAACCAAGAAACCGAGGCCGCGGGCAGCTATGATTTCATCGTGAAAATCAAGTTGAGACATTTTACAAACGTGTGTTTAAAAGACAAGCGGATCTAGTTCATTGCACTGGGTTTATCCCATACGGCTCGGTCTCCCCCCGCAGGGCGACCTGCCGAAAGCGTCACATACCGCGCGAAATCCGTAGCTCCAGCGACGATTCACCCAGGAGTCTCCGAAAATTGCACTCGTGAACCAAACGACGAAGGCCGGATCGAACCCACAACCTTAGATACGCGAGGTAGGTAACGTAACCACTTGGCCACGTAGACTCCCTGCAACATCTTGGAGTTCAATAGGGGACAATGGCAAGCATTCCCAAGTGACAGAGTTCATGTCCTGGTGGCAAGCATTGTCGTGGAATACTGAGAGTTAATGATTCCCAGATAGACGACTGTATACACCGACTAACCAGGTAGAAGAAGGGTTAACAAACGAAGCAGTAAGGGTAACCAACAACGGAGTGACCAGGCGCATGTGTTTATAGGTCAAGACACAGAAGGGGCCGCCAACAGCACAGGTAACCTGTCGCGTGGAAAAATTGGTTTGCGACAAAGGCAGACAGCATTATTGGACAGCATATTGCGGTCTGGATGTATGAATAACGGAAAAGTTTCAGATCTGTAATTTTCCACTAGCGGTGATAATGAAGTATGGACTTGAGGTGTCAAGCAAGGTCAAGGACTATGCGGCAAAAATGACCTATAAAGAGTGTCCACTTCTTTGTGGGGGTTTTAGTGTGTGTTCCAAACTGAACTGAAGGAGATATGTTCCTGAGTGGGAAGAGAAATACACGTCCCTAATGATGGAAAGAGGGGATAGTAGTGTGTTATTCGCTAAGTGTTTTTCGATTCCAGGAACATAGATGCCTAAATAAGGTATTAATATATTAGAGTATAGTTTTAGCATAGGAATATAGATGTGCGTGAAGTGCATTTAACATTGCTTTCTATTAGTAGGAATAGTATAGACGTTAGGTGAATCTTCTATCCTATGTCAGAGTGGGTTTTTTCGGAAGCCTTTTCATTTCGGCTGGAGGAAAAGACACTCACATAGGAGAGAAGAGGAAGCAGACACAGATCTCATTATTAAATGTATATCACACAGGTTCCCATACCAGTGCGAGACTTATCAACTAAGATATAACACAGATGGCTGTGGTCAAGATCACTCAGTGTGGATAACCCACAAGAAAGCACTTTAAAGTAATAAAGCACGACACTTGTGCATAAGAAAGGAAAGAAAAGAAGTGTCATCGTAATAAGTCAGGAGGACAGAGAACGAAAAATAGAGATCATACAAACTAAAAACAAAAAAGACTCAAATGACTCAGTATCGAAGAGTTGCAAGGTGCATACCAAATGCCTATACCAATTACGAACTATCCAGTGTAGAACTTTTACAGGACAAAAATAGAGAATACTAGAAACTCGATGTGTTTTCCAGGATGGAATTAAGAACGCTATAAGAAAGCAACGAACATTCAGTTTAAGCTGACAGCATATAGTGATCGGTTTAAGTACATTGATACAGTGGTGAACATTTTTCATTACAAAAAAAACGGATATATCTACAGACTCAAGCAGACGGAGCATTCAGGGTGAGACCGTTCTGTTGTATCTATGTACCGTCCTGTACTTTAGCCGAGAGAAGAGACGAGAGAAGACACGGAGACTATCTATCAACATCTTATCTGGCAGCCACACTAGAAGAACATACCAACTACATAGACAATATCCATACATACACCAGACATAGTTTTTATTAATAAATCTTTTATTTATTGTTGAAAGGAACTGTTGTCTGAGTATGTGTTGAGAGAATAACAGAGAGAGTGAAAGAAATAGATATATGGAAGGGAAGACAGAAGAGAGGAGTGTAGACCAAAGTCAGTCAATAATCCCAACAGATAATAAGTTTAAAGATGTGCTTGTTGATTCCAATCTCCTCTCGGGAAAGTAACAGGACATAATTGGTGGAGCGAGCGGGATACATACATAATACCCATATGACCTGAAGGCATAACATGGCATATGCATAAAGGGGTACTTGCATATTGGCACAGGCATAGCGGAGTACCTGCATGTTGGGACATACTGATTGGAATAAATAGAAGTATATACTGATGACTTTTAATGGAAGTACGTCCATTGGATATATGGTGCCATTACATTTATGGTAGAAACATTTCATTAATGCGGGTGACTTTACGGTGAGAAAGTTCCAGACAGGGTGAATGTGGATAGGTGGTAAGACACATTACATACCTAGTCACACGGTCACACGTCTACATAAGTCTTTATCCTATATCTCCTCTTGTGGATGAGAGAGTGGTTGTGATGTACTGTGTGGTGTTGTAGAGTTATAATATTAGATAGACATAGATAAATGATATAGGTTCTAGGTGGAATATAATTGTATAGTGAGTACTTCTTTACTGCCTTGAGGTGTCTTTACTCAACGTGCTGACTTACCTGCTTTAACTATGGCAACTATAACAGTAAAGGGAGTTAGCTTAGGAGTGGAGAGTTAATGGATGCTGCGCATTCATTAACTAGTGGGAAATCATTAGTTAGTGAACGTGTATGCACGAATGGATAGACGTATCCAGGGCTTGCACACACGTCACTTGGGGGACTTGGGACTTGGGATTCAACTAGGAAAGATGTCCGTGTTTACCATCATCAGTCAGCAGATGTATGATTTAAACGAATAAACGAATGTTTATATAACAGACGAGACTTGTCCACTATATCGACACGAGCCTTCCACACACACAGCCTTATCATATCATCACCACACTGTTATACAGGCTGTTTTGGTGCCGTCGACCTCAAGATTTCAAACATGGGATGTCGCGGAGATTGTTGACATAAGCGAAGAGTTTTGTCTACGTCTGGAGACGGATGTTATGGAAGTTCTCAAGTAAATAATAAGAGACGCAACAACTGAAAGCCCGCCCAGGGGTAGTTGTTGTGATTTCTCAGTGTTTGTTAGGGGATTCTCAGTCAAGGTCAGAAGGTTTGCTAATCTTGATTTATAGAGACTGATAATTTTTATATACCTGACTCACCAATATATAGGGCCTTGATTGCTGATATACGCTGTTTCTTTTGTAGAAGTCAAGAATTGCTATTTTGCATTGAAATTGAAGGATGTAATGATGTCGTCACCGCTAGATACATCTTACAACTTATAAAGTCCCGAGGTACAAGAAATAAATTATGTATACAACCGAATGATCAGCTCCAATTGGAACCGAGAAATCTCGAGAATGATAAAATTTATGAGCACGATCTCAGCTCACTGGACTGTTAGAGGTTAAATCAAGGTCGATTTTTACTTTCTGAAAGTCTCGAATCAAGGTCGTCAACCGTCACTTCAGCTGAGTGAAGACATTAAATCTGTTTAACTTGTCTCAAGTCAAAATTGTTTCAGTTGAATTGAACTAACCGTTGTTGGAACGCCACATAACACGTAATGTTCCGAGTGATGAAACAGAGTGGCCATCGTCAGGCTTGAATCAATCCATTGTTGACTTGCTCGTTTTTTTGGAAACGTATGGATGTTCCAGATATGCTGCCGTGAAATCTGGTTTTGCTGGAACTGTTAACCGTTATCGTTTGAACTAAAATGAAGGTGACCTTGCTTGTCTGAAGGTAAAGTCCAGAGTTTTTAGCCAACGCTTAAAATCAATCGATCAATCAATCAGTCAATCGATCAGTCGATCAATCGATCAATCAATCAATCGATCAATCAATCAGTCAATCGATCAGTCGATCAATCGATCAATCAATCAATCGATCAATCAATCAATCAATCAAGCAATCAATCAGTCAGTATTGTCTCGATCGTTGTAATTTCAAATCCAGACGAGCACAATCAGCGGCATGAAAACGACTAGAAGGAACCAACTTCGATTGAAGTGAGAAATCCAGAGGCTCTTCTTTTGCTGTTCTTTTCAAGTTTATCGATTGGGAGTCATACTTTTTCAAGTTTATCGATTTGGCGTCATACTCTTTCAAGTTTATCGATTGGGAGTCATACTTTTTCAAGTTTATCGATTTGGCGTCATACTCTTTCAAGTTTGTCGATTGGGCGTCATACTTTTTCAAGTTTATCGATTGGGCGTCATACTCTTTTAAGGTTGTCGATTGGAGTCACTTTCAGCAAGATTCTAGATTGGAACGGAACCTTTTTCATCAAGTTTGGGTAATGGTTAATTTTAGATTAATTAAGAACATACTAAATTGAACAGAATATTTCTTGCAACTTACTTTAAAATAATATTGTCTGAAAATAATTGTATATTATATTGCTTGGTAATTTCTATTATAGATTTTTTAGGATGGAGCCCCAGGATTTTTCTCAAGTACTGAGTGGAGTGGGTGGAGCGATATCAAAGTTGGACGCAGTATTAAGACAGCAAAGTGTAATCAGTGATGTCGAGAGATTTAATGGACAGGCGAACCAGTTTAAGAAATGGGTTATTTCTATTGAGAAACATGCTTATCTAGTGAACGCTACAGATGAGGATAAAAAGAATTTAGCATATAGAACTAGTACAAGTCCTGTTTCAGACCATATAAGAAGAAAATTAGAAGCTGGAGGAGATGAAACCTGGGAACAATTCAAAAACGACCTCGCACATAAATACGCGGAAATTACTGATCCACAACACGCATTCTCAGTGTTGCGACAAACGAGACAAAGTACTACAGAAAGTGTACAGCTATACAGTGATAGATTAATCAATTTAGCTGAAGAGTCATTTTTGGGACAGAATGTACGAGCTGAAGAAGTGGAACGGATGTTGGTGGGGATTTTTGTTGATGGGATTAGGTCAGATGGACTGAAATTTAAATTATTGAGAGAGAATCCTGCAAGGTTGTCACAAGCGGTAGATATCGCTATACAAGAAGAAAGCTTGAGGAGAAGGTTTAGATTGAGGGTAGGATATTCTGCAGATTGCAGATAGAAGAAGAAGTTAGACACGGTATTTCTGAATTTCTGAGGAAGTTGACAAATAACTTAGTCAAGATTTGTCGGGATGAATAGACATAATGTTGTAGTAAGTTAAGACTTATTGATATGTGCTTTGTTATCATTTTGATTTTTAAGTTGAAGTGTTGAGTTTTTCTTAGACGGAAAAATAATTGATTAGTAGTCATAATATGTATCTATATATATGGTCTTTCATTTCATCACATATGTTTAATTTGATTAATGTGTGGGGATAAAGATGATGTCAAAGAATGAGGGGGTTGATATTGTTTAGTCTGTTGTTTGTCTTCAATTGTTCTTTATAAAATGTAAGGATAATTTAACTTTGCTTTTATTGAGTTATCCTGAGTGTGTTTAAAATGATTCCTAGCTAGACGTTCAGTTATGGGAAAAATGAAGAGTTGTTTTTGGGAACTTACAGAAAATGTGAAACAGACGACTTAAAGTTGAGTTGTTTAACGTATATAACGTTTATAAATAGAAATTGAGACTGAAACATGATTGAGTTAAGGGGGAAGTTGTGGTGATTAGCGAAGTGATTCAGTATGTTGTAATGGAGGAGTATATTTAAAAGTGGCTGGGGGTATCAGCAACAATTGATAGTTACATGTGGCTTAGAAAGAGTTAAAATGGGGGATTGAATTAGGGACTACATTAGACGGTTCGTATTGTAAATACGTGGATTGAAATAGGAGCTGGGTTGAACAGCGTTTAATGGGAGAATATGGGAGGGAATGCCAGGTTGAATTTTGGCATTTAAATAAGTGGACACTGGAAGAAGAAGACTGTACGTAACAGTATACTAATAATTTGGAGGTTTTGAAAGAATGGTTGAATTTGACGAGGTGAATAATACAAAAGGGTTGTAGTTTTGGATCAACTTTTTGATAACAACAATTATTATTGACGGAAATGAAGATAAATTTTAGAAACTTTATTTTTATAAAGTTTTGAGAATGCATGGGAAGAGAAATGTGATTACTTCTTACTTTTTCCTTACTTTCTATTTTTTTAAGGTGCGCACCTACCCAACCTAACCGACTTAACTAAACTTTTCTGTCTATCCTGGAATAGCGAGAATGTGAATAAGTGAGAAAAAGATAAGGGAAATATCTTCAATTTTTGTCAATCATAATTTAGATGGACACTTTAAAAGCAGTTCGCTTATAGAGAGTTTTGTAGAGAGTTTTTGTGGAGAAATTTATAACGGATTTTGTAAAGAGTTTTGCATTGTTGATATTGTATGTATGTCTCTGCATAGCATTTGGCTATGATGAAATAGGAGGGTGAGATTTGAGTTAGGAAATATATGGAATTGTTGGGCAGCTGTGGTATAGAATCGTAGAGTAAAGTGGTTAAGAGTTGGGGTTGAGACTTTTTCAGGGAAAAAGTCTCCTTGAAGAAGGGGAAGTATATATAACAGTAAAGGGAGTTAGCTTAGGAGTGGAGAGTTAATGGGTGCTGCGCATTCATTAACTAGTGGGAAATCATTAGTTAGTGAACTGTGTATGCACGAATGGATAGACGTATCCATGGCTTGCACACACGTCACTTGGGGGACTTGGGACTTGGGATTCAACTAGGAAAGATGTCCGTGTTTACCATCATCAGTCAGCAGATGTATGATTTCAACGAATAAACGAATGTTTATATAACAGACGAGACTTGTCCACTATATCGACACGAGCCTTCCACACACACAGCCTTATCATATCATCACCACACTGTTATACGGGTCCTAAAGTAACTACAGCCGAACTGAGGGCCAACGGGGAGGCAATTGGTTTAGCTGGTTCCGAGCTAACTGATTACATACAAGAAAGAGAGCGAGAGTTTTGTCAAGCGGAAAGGGAGGAGCGGAAGGCCCAGTTGGAAGCAGAAGAAGCCCACAAGATAAGGGAACATGAATACCGCATGCGAGAACTGGAGCTCAAGACACAAACTAAGGGTTAAATAGATGCAGCAGAAGGAAGTTCATCTTCACCTGGGGCAACCCACATGATTGGACAGGGTTACCATGCCATGAAGTTTCCCTTGGCGGTCTTTGATGAAAGTAAAGAGAAGATATACCAGTTTTTGGATCGGTTCGAGGCTATGGCAGTCGCTATGGGACTGGAGAGAACCAGATGGGCTCTTAAATTATCCCAGGCCTTACGTGGTTCGGGCTACGAGGTCTACACACGCCTACCACCAGGACAGGAAAATCAGTATGAGGA